>MU223943.1:557589-600494 GCA_018584345.1 Thuja plicata
TTGGAGATATTGGCATTCTTGCCCTTGTCTTCATTGTGAATCTCTCATTGTATGGTTTATTGGCAAGGTCATGAGTTTATAGCTCTAGCTGAGAGAAATTTTACAAATCTTGCAACTCCATGCATAGGGAGCTATGGATCAACTTTTGAGGGCTCATTCTTCAGTTTCCTTGCATGTAAGGATTCATAGAAGTGCACTACTTTTGTGTGTACAAGGATCATGCGAGTTAGCCCTGTCATTTGGGTCTCATCCAGTCCCTCCAGAGATTGGTATTTAGACTCCATCAATTCATGAAATTCTCCCAGGACGTATTCCTCTGGGGTGCACGTATCGACGCTGAATGGGTCTGCTCCGGAGACCTTTGTCAAAAATTCCTTGTACATATTTGTAGAATATTTCACTGTGTTGACTTTGTCATGCAGAGCCCCTACCAGTTTCTTGAGCACCTCCAATTTGAGGTCAAGTCTGGAGTGTTGGGTTCTCACAAAGTCAAATGATTCTTCTCCCAGAATCCTTTATTCTGAGACCATCTCTTCCCCGAGGTTGAGGAGCTCCTCTAGCTCTACCTTCCAAGCCTCATAATTTTCCATGTCACCCTCCCATAGGTCAATGAGATTCTCCACCTGGTGCAGAACATGTCATGCCGCATACAAATCTGGGAGGGTGGACAATAGGAAACATCGGGTGTTTCCTACTTGCAAAGTGACCCACTCATCGACTGCCTAGGCATTTTTCTTCATTGCTCGAAGGGATTCAATGTTGCTTTGTGGTAATGGTTCATCAGACATGGAGGCCTCTAGAGGAAAGGCACTAATGGGCCGGGCCAGCTCATTAAGAAACCCCATGAGGTTTGCTATCTTTTCCTTTTCTGCTTTGAGCCTCTGGGCCTCCTTTTCATAGCTGGCCTCCACCACTTTGGCCACCTCTTTTAATAGGTCCACTTCACCCTGTTTACCTCTCATTCCTAGTGATACCTCTGTAATGTTACAATCTCCGGGCTCTGTGGTTGCTTCATCAGCATTTGGGGGAGGTGTTGCCACAATGGTAACTGTTTCGCCGCCCATCCCCGTTCGAAGAGTATGAACCGTCTAGGCTTTCTTGGCCTTTGGTGGGGCCTGGACCTGAGCCATCATTTCGGCCAGGGAGAGAGGAACTCTGGGAGTGGATGGAGCCTTTCTTTTCTTTCTCTCCACTAACCACTGAGATAGCAGGGGTGGCTTGTTTTCCAAAGTCTGTTCTTTTGGTTCTTCCCCAGTGCCTTGTTGTTGTTCCTCCTCAGTGGTGTGGGTCTCACCTACCCCTTTTTCTTTGTTATGGGCTTCATCTGGAACATTTCCCCTGGGGATATCTATCTCTTCCGCCCTATCCTCTATATCTCCAACCTTGTATGGACCTTCATCAGTTGTCCCAGGGGTTTCCTCAAATTATTCTTGCATTTCTACAGCCTTAGTTACTGGGATTTCTTCTTCTTCTGATATATATTTTGGAAGTAGGGGAGGTATTAGGCCAAGATTCAGCGTTTGCACCATGGTTATTACCTGCCCAAAAGTTGCTCCAGGGAGTTGCACTTGGAACATGGCGGCTGAGGTTACGGTTGCTCCCGTAAGTTCGGTTCCCTTAGCAGGTGTCGCTTGTTCATTCCACCCTTGTTGGTCCACCCCCGGATCTTGTATCTCTGGAGACTTAGAGGCAATCTCTGGCTCTGCTTCCTTTTCCCCTTCTATTTTCTCTTCCTACTCCTGTGCAGGTTCTTGTTTCATAGCTTCCTCTTGGGTTGGGACTTCACCCTCTATTTTCTTGGTGTCCCTGTACAGGTTCCCAAACTCGTCAGTTGTAAAGACATCATCAAATTCATCCTATGAGGGAGGACTGGCTGGGACGTCAACATGCTCTGTTACTCTCTCCATCTCAAGAGAACTAGAAGAGAGGATCTCCACTTGTGGGGTTTGGGGCATACCCAACCCTAGCTCTACCTTAGGCTTTTGGTTAAGCTTCTTCCTTCTTTGGGTAACTAAGGGTGGCCCCACATCCCTTGGTGCTGCTTGTTCCACTGGATCTACCCCTGTTGCCTTTACCATCAAGGCTGCCAATGATGGGGAGGAAGGGGGATGAATTGGCCATGCTCGACCACCTCTCGGGTGAAGTCCTCAATTTTTTGCCCTTCTTGGGCATCCCAATTTACCGATGGGAGGGCCATTGTATCGATCCCCTTTGATTTGTACTGGGGATCTATCATAGAGCTTGCGTCTGAGAATTCCTCCAGGAATCTCCAGAGCTTCAATCTTTCCATCATGCCTACCATCATCCTGATGTAGTGCCAGCTCCGCACCTCCACGTCATCCTGGCAATGTTCCCAAAAGTCTTCCATATGATACTGATGGGGCTCTGAAGCCCGGGGAAGTGCCGCTGCAATCTTGTCATGCGGATCAAATTTCTTCCGCGTCAAGTAGAACTCCGCCAAGTTATAGCTTTTAAGCTCATTATCCACCTCTTTTACGGCGGTTAGACTGCATGAATAGTTCCCACAAGTGATTGGGAACAAAATATTGGTTACCTTCTTTAAGGCAAAGAATGCATGTAACTCCATCATCTGCCTGCAGTATTCCAAGAGAACTATCTTGTCCCCACACTGCTTGGTCAACAAGTAGGGTTTCTTGGAGAAGCTGGTGACCCTAATATAAGTTAGTTGTTAGAATTGGATGTAATAATGTATATAACTCCAGACCAAATTCATCACGTCTATGGATAGGCGATATCCTGCGTCCCGGGTGGGTGTTAGCAGGTGGTAGTAAACAAAGGCATTGTTTACCCGACAAAATCTTGGGAAGCTGGCCTCCCATTGAACCTGTGGGAAATGGTCCCACGGTGCATTTTGTCCTAAGCTAATTCTGAGCATGTCATCTACAAGTAGCCCATGGGTGTGGGGCCTCTACTGTGCCAAGGCCCAGAAAACATAAGAATTCATGTAAAAAAATTTCTTCCTGGCTAGTTGGAGGAACTGGGAGTCGATGTGGTTCAAAATTATAGCTGCCCAGTCAAAGTACCCTCCCTTAGTGGAGATGCCGAGGAGGAATTAATACATCCATGGAGCAAATTCCTGGGCAGAGGGTTGCCCAAATACTTAGGACAGTGCTATCATTCCCATCTGGATGCTCTCTTTGAACTCAGACCTAGGAATCTCTATATTCATCCTCTTGGGGTCCCTCTTCTAGACCTTGAGCCAGTGATTGTTCATATATATCCAGGCGGCCTCCTCCAATTGCGTGAACTGGGCCAAGGCATCTGACCTTGTAACCACAGAAGGTTTGTCAAATTGAGGGTTCCCTAGACCCGCCTGGACGGTGTCAGGGTCGAGGGATACTAGAGTAGGGTACCTGGTGGGTTCTGTGGCTGTGAGCATAACAGCCCAGATAGAAGAGTTGTAATTGGTGGCCATTGTCACTATAAGCTCTGGAGATTGTACAGAGCATGGGAAACAAGCCATCTTAAGAATCCGGGAGTCGCTAGATGTACATCATTTTCACTAAGGCCTGCATCTCAGGCCATGTCCCGACGCTGGTGTCGGTAATGATTTTAACTTTAGACTCGATCTTCAAGCTCATGATAACACTGTCTTTCACAAACTTCATGCTAAGGGGAAACTTCTCCAAAGCCCTCTCTATTTTGGATTTAACAGCCGCTCTGGTAGCCGCCGTGGAAGGTAGCTCTGAAATTTTGGGTGGTGAGGATGCAAATGCTTCAGACATGTCTGGAAGTGTGCTCTGGAAACCTACAAGGAAAAGGGACCAATAGAATGCATTAATAAATAAATACTTCAGGGTCTGGAGATCTTACCACCGTGACATCTGCTTTCCCTGAAAAGTTAGTTTCATTCAAAAACTCTGGAAAGCACATACATATTATGAACTCAGGAATTTGATTGACCATCAGGTCCAGGAATTTTATCATAATTGGTAAGGACACGGGATGGATGATGGTAGGAGACCCGGAGCCCAGAGAAGTAACCATTGGTAAAGATGTGCAAAAAGGAAAACTGTCAGGCCCACGTGGGTGCCAAACGGGTAGGTAATAAATAGGAGTTATGGCGATGACGGCGGAGCCAACTGTCTGAATGCGCAAAAAGTGAAGGCCACTTGGATGGATTTAAATATGCATATAGGACATAAATGAGGGCTAGGATGGTTTTACAGAGGAGAGAGAAAATTTCCTGTTTGAAACAAGTCGAGAGCCAGGTTTTAAACAGGTGGTGTTCTACTCGAAATGAGCTTATGGGCAAAAAACTAGCGACACAGGCAACTCAGCTAGCTTGTTGAACTATCAGAAAGGATATACATAGGATATACATTGGATATAAGGGATATATACATGGGAAATAGAGGGATATATAACAAATATACACTAAAATTACATATATACATTGCATTTACACAAACATTGCAAAGAAAACATCTACAAGAAACCAGGCAAACACAGACTATTTATAGCTTTCTACACTATTTACAGGCTAACCACACCTGCACAGAGGGCGTACAACCCTCTGGTAGAGCCAACCCACCAACGGGCGGCAAAACTAGAAAGAAACAAAACAACCAAAATAGAGGAAAGAGGCAAAGACAACCAAAAATAGAAAGAAGACAACACCAGACGGAAGGAAAGCCGAAGGGAAAAGAGGCACCAACCTGAGAATGCAGAAAGGAGAAGGAAAGAATCCTCCATGGAAGCTCTACAACCGCTACAACCTCCAAATGATCATAATCATCCACCACAAACCACTCAAAATCGTTCAGAAATGATGGAAGTATTTAGCACTGGATTATCGTTAAATCTCTGCAAATCACTCTGAAATCGCTCTGATTGCTTGACTGTTTAATCACGGTAAATGTGAAAATGACAGGTAACTTCTATTTATACTCATGGTAAAAGGAAATCCACCTCTTCATCAGCAAACTCCGGATAGATAGACCCCCCAACTCCAGGCCCGAGGATTCCCTGCAATGATATCATCTTAAGGAAAGAGAACATCGTGGCGAAGAATCTCGGAGTCCAGAATCTGACTCCCGACAAAGGACGACAAACTCCAGGACCGGGGTCCCAGAGGCATGAGAAACCAACAAGACAAAACACAATCGCAAGGAAGAAAACCCTGGAGAAAGAAAACAAAAAGAAGGTAGAAAAAAGGGCAAGGCAAGAACAAAAAGCAAAAAACAAAAAAAGGGGGGACCCAACATTTTGCACACAAAATGTAGGGACGGGGATGCAGGGCATAGAATACTTTATAACAGAAAGTTGAAAAATACAAATCCAAGGTAGATAAGACAAGGAGGGATTTTTAATTCAAGTAGGGGGATCTGGTGTTTGCTTACCTTTAGAAGGAAATATTTCCTAAGGGTAAGACAACTAAGCTACTGATGACGAAGATAGGACCATTAAAGATCTTGCAAAAATATGGTAAGAATGCATATGAAGTGGAGTTACCTCCTAATTTGGGTATCTAACCCATTTCATTGTGTGTGATCTATACCCCTACAAGGTTCTACCCTCAGACACTGGTCAGCAACCTCTTTCAGATTTGGGGGATGAAGATTGGGTCAAATATTTACCTACCCCTCAACCTCTGTAGTTGGAGAGTGTAATGGGCTCCAAGGTGATAAAGAAGACCAAGAAAGGTACTAACAAGGAGTATCTAGTGAAGTGGAAAGGGCTACCTGATTCTAAAGCCACTTAGATGACTAAAGCAGACATTCTGAAGCATGGAGTCACCCTTGAAGACCTCCTAACTCAAGGCACTTGAGTTCTTTGTCCTAGGGGAGTATGGTGCAGAGCACCTCCCATTTTGGTTTGAATTGTGTGTTTAGGGTTGTTTTAGGGGTCTTTGTTATGTTTTTAATAAGATCCATAAGGGTTCAATCCTAACTTGTCCATTCATGTTTGTAAGAGCAAAAGTTGCTCCTAGGTGAAAATGTTGTCATTTTGGCCTAAAGTGGTAAAAGTTGTGAATTTGGAGCAACTAGGGGATATGGTCTCCTCTAGGGTCCTAAATTTCCTAACTAGGGTCCTACGATGGGTCAACATGCAACAAGTTGACCAATTTGGTCAAAGAGCAAGAAATGCTCAAAAGTTGCTAGCAACTTTCAAAAGTTGCTCAAGCAACTTTTGCAAATTTTACAAAAAGTTTCTCAATGAGGAAATGGATGGTTGTAACCACCCATGCTCGATTATTTGAGCATGGATTGGATATTTTGGAATTCTAATGGAGTTTTAGTTACAGACCTCACATTTGAGCATTTTGTATGGATGGTTTTCTAATATTTCTTGCAATTTACAGTGTTTCTGCATCTTTGTACAGTTGTGTACAGATTAGATTGTGCAATATGACTCCATGAGAGTGTAGTATGGTGTGTTATCTTTCTTTTTCATATACTAGTTTGATTTCAATTTAAGGTTTTGTAGAGTTACATTTAGTTTTAAGTGACTGTGTCTACAATTCCCATTTGCAGACTTGCAAGAACAAAAATGACTCTAACCTAAGCATCCACAGTTGAAAATGTATGAAACCTTGTGGAATTATAGGTTAGGGACTTTATATAGTGTTTATGTTTTCATTTTTTTTCTTGCAATGGAGTGATGCCCTACGCTGACTGCTCTACGTAGGTAAGCCTAGACAGGGCGAAAATGGAATTGAACCAGTTTCCGATGATCTTGTATGGACAAAATAGTGACATTTATAGAAGACCTAATGTGTCTCCTTGAAGGACCAAAAGGTTACAGAATGTGGAGTGAAGTTTGAAGACAAATTGAAGACAATTTGCACTGACTGGTCCAGAGGCCTAAAAGATAGGCTGAAAACTAGGGCCTAGAAGTAATTAGGGTTTTGGGTGTCTTGGAGAACTATGCCTTTGGAATATTGAAGTTATAGTTGATATCTTTCATATTCATATGGTCTTCCATAGGGTTGTTTGGACTAATCTAGAGCACTGGCCTAAAACAATGAAAATACACCTACTAGAAATAGGCCTAATTAGGCCTATCTTGGAATTGTGACAATATAGAGGTGAATAGAGTGACCAGAAGTGTTTTGAACACCTAGAATGGAAATATAAGGTCCTTTGAACATAGGCTAGAGCCTAATAGGTGTGTGGGAATGTCCTAAGAAAGTTTTTAGGTTTCTAGAGGAAGATTTAGTGAAGAAACAAGGTAATTGGTGAACTAGTTGGACTAGTTGAAATTGTTTGTGTTTTGTTGCTTCATCAACTCAACTATACCTAGGAGGAAAGTTGATTAGGAGGGTCTAGGAGTCCAATCTTGGTGAAGAAAATATAGCTTTTTATACCATTGGATGGTTTGGGGAAGTGATTAACAACTTGGGGTAAAATAAACACTAGAACTCTAGACCCTCTGCATCACCTATTTAGAAGAGACTCCTCATTCTCCTTATCAACCCTTTCAAGAGATAAATCAAGAGGAAAACTTAGGAGATATCTCAATGGAAACTAACACGTGGTTTGAAGCTAATAACAATGGATAAATCAATAATGACCATAATGAAGATTTAACCGAAGAAAAGATCAATGAAGCATCTCAAAATCCTATGTTCGTGAAAATGATGGAAAAAGTTTTAGAAAAGGACAAGGATAGATATTTTCTAAACTTGGCTCAATTAGGAGTAAAACTTCCTCATGATTTTGACACATCCCAATTAACAATGGATAAGGAAGAAGATACTCCTTTAAAAGCCATGAAACAATAAATCAATTCCCTAAAAACTCAAATGGATAGAATGAAGAAAGAGGCTGCCCCATAATGATTCTCAATTAAAGCTATTTGTTCTTTTCCATTTGATAAAAAATTATTTATGAAACATATTCCCAAAAACATCGTTTTTCCTAGGTATGACAAATATATGGGTACAACATATCCACAAGACCACATAAGGGAATTTGGCACCTTAAGAATGTAATTTCTCTATGAACCTACCTATTTGATGAGGTTGTTTCCCCGATGCCTTGGTGGGTCAGAAATGGAATGGTTTCAAATTTACCTCCAGGTATAAAGACTTTTGAGGAATTAATATCCAAGTTTTTTAATCAATATTCCTACAACATCAAATGAGAAATTACCATGTTAGATCTATGCAATATCAATAAAAGGAATGGGGAATCCTTTTTGAGCTTTCTACAAAGGTGGAGAAGACTCTTTGCCAAATATTCATGAAGTATACCTAAAAAGGAAAAAATGGATATATTTATAAACATTTTTGTGACTATAATTAAATTCAAGTTACAACTTAATTGTCCACCAAATTTTTAAAAGGTGATAGAAAATGGAGTTCAAATAGAGGATTCTTTAGTAGGACGTGGGGAACTAAAGCTTTACAAAGATAATCAAACCTTTTCAAACAAAAATACCTTCAAAAAAAATTATTCAAACAATACCAATAATGATAAACCAAAGTTTTGGATGAAGAATACGAACAAAAATTTAGTCAATGATGCAGTAGTGGAAGCTCACAATCTTAAACCTAAACCTTTAAATCTTTCAATGGGTTCCACTGGTGCAGGAGCACCTAGGCAATCCTCAAGCCTTAGAATTTTTTGGCTTGTATCTGACCTTATCCAAGTCATATATGTGTGTTTTCTTTGAGGCCTTAGTAGGTCATGTGGACTAGGTGAGTTAGTGTTAGGACTAACGTCACCAATTAGTCATTGTTAGTTGTTTTTGTTAGTTTAGGCCTAGTTGGTCTAAAGTGGGGATTTGGGTTCCAAATGTGTTCTAGGCCCATGAAGGATGTAAAATATTCCTTAAGGTCATTAAATTGGGTTATTTTATCAAAATAAATATCCTAGAGGCCCTAGATTCTAGTTTGCATAGTTAATACAAAAGATGCCAAAATTTGTCATGACAACATTTGCAAGAAATTGCAAAAGTTGCATTCAACTCGGCAACATAGGATTACCACAAATGTAGGAGTGGGAATTGATTTCAAATGGCCTAGAATGGTGGATAATGGCATCTAAGACACTCTTAGGCTTGAATCTTGAGGTAGAGTGATTTGTAATCAAGTTTTTGTGAGTAAGAAAGAAGAGTTCCCTGTATACAGTGCACAGACTACTATTTTGCATGTTAATAGTGTTGTAATGGATTATATCTAAAGATTTAAATGTGGATTCATATAGTGTGGAGTGATAAAATACTTTTATTTCTAGAGAAAAAGTTTTTTTGAATTAATCTTTGAGTGGTAGGAACATAATAGTAAACTAGGTAGTCTGCTGGTGTCTTTTAGCCTATTTTTGCTTTCATGGCTCCCACTTGAGATTCAACCATGGAAACCTTGAAAAAGTGGATGAATCTTGTAGTGTATCCTTTGTACATTCTGAATATAGTGGTAGGATTTCAGAAGATGAGTGGAGCTATTTTTAAACTCATGCCCTAGGCGAGTTAGAACAGCCCGATTACATGCATAAGAGGTTAGAAACCAATTACAGAGACAAGGGAATGAAATGGAGGATTGAACCAGGTGATGTACGAGTGTTTTTATGGTCTTATGAGTCCCTAGGTTTGATTTCAAATCTGTACCAATCCAACTAGATTGATTTGTGAAGATAAATCAGACCATTGGTTAGAATGCACTAAAATAGGCCTAAAAGCCCTACTTTCTAGGATAGTATTGTACAGATGAGATGGGGACCTAAGACCTTAGAAATAATTTAGGTCTCCGAAAAGGGTATCTAGATCCCTAAATATTTTTGGTGGTTGTGTGTCATTTTTTCAAGTTATTCCAAAAAAACCCTCTGGATAGGGCTAATATGACTAATAGGCCTAATTTGATAATTTGAAGACAAGTTGTGAACTCGACTACTTGGAGTGGAAAAAATTATAGAATTTGAGTTGTTTGTATGTAGGAAGGGCATCAAAAGTGCCTACATTACCCTTGTATCATGGAGAGTATTGGTATGGAGAAATTTGTGTTAGTTTCTTCAAGTCTTTGAAAGCATTGTGACACAATTAAGATAGTTGTCATCCAAAGTGAAAACACAACAATTGTAAATCTTTGATAAAAGTTGTGAGAGATCTTAGACAGAGTGTTTATTGACTTAGGAAGGTCCTAAATTGGAATTAGGAACTTAAATTGGACTAGGATAAGCTAGGTCCTGTCTTGGGAGTTGTGTGAGCACACTTTGGAGATTACTTCTATCAAATTGGTATCAGAGCCTCTTTGATCAGGCTCGTGGTTAATGTTACAACTAGAGGAATCCATTGGAGAGTCAACAATGGTGACTAATTATGAATTATAAAAGAAGGGGGATGAACAAGAGGAGGAGAATAGGCTACTCCGAGATAGATTGGCTCAACTTGAACAAAATGTTGATGAAGTTGATGTGAAGGAAGATGAAGTGTTAGATAAGGTTGGAGGGAAAGGCAAAGACCTTTCCATTGAAGATGAAGTCCCTGAGGCTGACCCTGTCAGTGAACAAGAACCATTCTTGAAAGCTCTGAAAGCTATGAGTGGAAAAGCATTGGAAGGAGTTCTCATTTTCAATGTAAAAATGGAACCAGAAGTGGCTCTTGATTGGGTAGAGGTCTTAGAAAACCATTTTGAGGGTGATGGAATCACTGAGGCTCAAAAGGTGAAGGTTTCTAAAGAAAGATTGAGAGGATCAACACTCACTTTGTGGAAATTCATACAAGATGAGAGAGATAAGGATGGGAAGAAGCCTATTGCTTCATGGAGAGCTATGGTAGAAAAAGTAAGATAGGATTACATCCCTGAGGACTATGAAATTCAAATCCATAAGAGAAGACAAGGTCTAAAAATGAAGGACCTAGATGTTAACTCTTACACTGAAGAGTTCCAAAGACTTTGTATGAGGTCAAGGATAGAATAAGATGAGAAAGTGAAAGTTTCAAGGTATCTTAATGGCCTCAAATGGACCATTCAAGATGATATGAGTCTTTTGACTCCAGACATAGTTCATAAGTGCCACCAAATTGCTATCAAGGTGGAGGATAAGTTGAAGAAGAAACAAGATTACAATACTTCAAGAGGAAGAGGTAGAGGAAGAGATGCTAGAGGAAAAAGAAGTGGTTATGGAGGAAGAAGCTTTGAATCCAAAGGACAATTAGATACTAAGATTACTTAACAGAATGAAGGGAACTTCAATAGGGGAAGTTCAAGAAAAGGAAGGAACTCTAACAATAGAGGAAGAGGTAATAGTCAAGGCAGAGGAAACTATTTTTCCAACATGAAGTGTTATCACTGTAACCAGTTAGGACATATGGCATATAGGTGTCCAGAGAAGGGAAGTTCTTCACAAGGAGGTGAAAAAAGAGTGAACTATGTCCATGAAGAGACAAGTGGGAGTAAGAACCCTAAAGTCCCATTGGAATAAGAGGAGGGATAAAACCTTATGATGAGGAGAACTATCATAAAATAACCAGTGAAGGAAGAAAGAAGTCAGAGGAGATCACTCTTTAGAGTGAAGTGTAAAATGATGGGGAAGGTGTGTAGAGTCATCATAGACTCAGGGTTAACTGAAAACATAGTGTCAGAGGAGGTAGTCAGCAAGCTAAACATGACAAGGATACCCCACACAAATCCTTATAAAGTCACATGGCTTAACAAAGGACAACATGTCCTAGTTAATGAACAAGCTTGGGTGGAATTCTCCATTGGGATAAATAAAGATAAATTTTTATGTGATGTCTTACCTATGGATGTATGTCACTTTCTCCTAGGTAGAACATGGAAATTTGACCAGATGGCTATGCATAATGGAATGAAAAACTCCTACACTTTCAAGAAAGACAATGTGACATACAAGATTCAGTCACTGTTGGAAGATGTGGAAGTGAAGTCTATTGGTCCAAATGTTCTTATGGTGGGTGAAAGGGAGTTCTTAGAGACTCTAGATGAAGGAGAAGGAATTGAATTTGCACTAGTATTGAAACCAAAGGAAGTTGTAGACAAATCAGAGAAGAAGATAGAGTTAACCAAAGAAGTTCAAGAGATGCTAGTAAAGTATCAAGGGATACTGAGTGATGGAAAACCAGCTACCTTACCACCTAAGAGGTCAGTAAGCCACCAAATAGACCTAATACCTAGATCTACCCTACCCAATAAGGCATCCTATAAAATGAATCCCCAACAGAATGAATAGATAGCTAGGCAAGTTCAAGAATTGTTAGAACAAGGCCTTATAAGAAAGAGCATTAGCCCTTGTGTCGTACCCACAGTATTAGCACCTAAGAAAGGGGGAACTTGGAGGTTATGTACAGACTCTAGAGAAATCAATAGGATTACCATCAGGTATAGGTTCCCTATCCCTAGGATAGAAGACATAATGGACTATCTAGGAGGGGCTAGATACTTCACAAAGATAGACTTAAAAATTGGATACCATCAAATAAGGGTGAATGAAGGGGATGAGTGGAAGACAACCTTCAAAACTATTGAAGGACTGTATGAATGTCTAGTCATGCCATTTGGCCTATAAAATGCCCTATAAACTTTCATGAGGTTAATGAATGAGGTACTGAAAGACTACATTGGGAAGTTTGTAGTAGTGTACTTGGATGACATACTCATCTTTAGTAGAACAAGAGAAGAGCACCTCAAGCACTTGGAATTGGTATTTAAGAAGCTGTAGGAGGAGAAGTTGATGATCAACTTAGAAAAGTGTGAATTCATCAAGACAGAGCTGGTGTACCTTGGTTTTGTACTATCACAAGGTAACTTAAAAATGGATACAAGCAAGGTTGATTCCATCATCAACCGGCCTACTCCAAGGACCAGCACTGAGGTAAGGAGCTTTCATGGTCTTGCACAATACTATAGAAATTTTATTAAAAAATTTAGTGCAATATGTGCTCCTATGTTAGATACAATTAAGGGAGGCATGAAGACCAAATTTGTTTGGAATGAGAAAGATAATAGTGTCTTTGAAATACTAAAAAGGAAGATAGAAACTCAACCAATTTTAGTGTTTCCAAGCTTTGAAAAATTGTTCACAGTGGAGGGTGATGCCAGCAATGTGGCAATTGGAGCAGTCCTAAGTCAAGATATAAGACTAGTGGCCTTCCATTCAGAGAAGATGAGTGAAGCTAAGAAGAGATATTCTTCTTATGACATATAGATGTATACTCTGGTCTAGTCATTGAGAAAATGGAGGAATTACCTATTGCTAAAGGATTTTATAGTCTATTCTGAAAACCAAGCATTGAGTTTCTTGAACTCACAAGACAAATTGAGTCATAAGCACATGAAGTGGGTTAAATACCTACAAGAATATACATTCAACATCAAACAAAAGAAAGGGTTGTAGAATAAAGTTGTAGATGCTTTGAGAAGAAGAGCATTGACCATTCAGGAGATTCAACTATAGAGTATGGGGATTGACAACTTCAGGGACATGTATGAAGAAGATGAGGACTTTGCAGATATCTACAAGGTATGTCAAGAGTATAAAAACCACTTTCATAGTTAATACTCTGAATATATTTTGTAGTCTGGTCTTTTGTTTAAAGGGGGTCGGTTGTGTGTCCCTAGAGGTTTAATAAGAATGAATCTCGTACAAGAGAAACACAATGGTGCACTTAGTGGCCATTTTGGGATTAATAAAACTCAGGAGTCAGTCCAAAGAGTCTATTTTTGGCCCAAGATGAACTTGGCTGTGAAGAGATATGTTGAGGGATATGTTATCTATCAAAAGGCCAAAGGAACATCTACAAATGCAGGCCTATATCAACCCTTACCCATTCCAACTAGGCCATGGGAATGTTTAAGTATGGATATTGTGGTAGGTCTACCCAAGACTAGACAAGGAATGGATAGTGTCTATGTGATTGTACACAGACTTAGTAAGATGGATCACTTTGTGCCATGCAAGACAACGAATGATGCTAGTCAAATAGCTTATTTATTCTTTAAGGAGGTTTTTAGGATTCATGGTTTACCACTGAGTATTATGTCTGACAAAGACACCAAGTTTATGAGCCACTTTTGAAAGACTCTTTAGCAGAAGTTGGGCACCAACTTATCATTTGGATCTGCCTACCATCCTCAGTCATATGGTTAGATAGAGGTATTAAATAGCAGCCTTGGTAACCTCCTAAGATTTTTGACAAAGGAGTATGGTCAGACATGGGACCAACTCATTGCACAAGCATAATATGCTTATAATGGCATTATTAACAGAACCACAAGAAAAATCCCTTTTGAGATTGTATATGGCATCCATCCTAGAGGAATTCATGAACTCAGAGATCTTAAAGATGGAGCTAAAGGTAGTGGATATGTTGAGGATTTTTCATATGCTATGCAATAATTCCATGACACACTTAAGAAGACTCTCACTGAAAACACAGAGAAGATCAAGACCAAAGTGGATGAGAGAAGAAGGGATGTCCAATTCAAGATTGGAGATCTAGTGATGGTTCATCTCAATAAAGAAAGACTTCATAAAGGAACACCTCACAAGCTTTAGATGAGGATAATTGGTCCATGTGTCATCCTAGACAAGTATGGAGCCAGTTCTTACAAGGTGGAACTCCCAGAGGATTTGGGTTTATCACCAATCTTGAATGTTGTAGACTTGGTACTATACAAAGTCCAAATCCATAATGTTTATTAGAGTCTGAATGAATTCATATAGGAGGTTGAAGAGCTTCACTTTCCATCTACACCAATTAAACAAGCTGAGAGCATACTAGATTCTAGAGTTTACAAGAAGACCAGGAAGAAGGAGTATAAAGAACACTTGATCAAATGGAAAGGACAATCTAATGTAGATGTAGTATGGATCAAGGAAAGTGAGTTTAACAAGCTGGGGGTTGACACCAACTTACTCAATCCAAGGGTGGACTGAAGCCTTTTGTTTAGGGGAGGATGGTGCAGGAGCACCTAGGAAATCCTCAAGCCTTAGAATTTTTTGGCTTGTATCTGACCTTAGCCAAGTTAGATATGTGTGTTTTCTTTGAGGCCTTAGTAATTCATGTGGACTAGGTGAGTTAGTGTTAGGACTAAGGTCACCAATTAGTCATTGTTAGTTATTTTTGTTAGTTTAGGCCTAGTTGGTCTAAAGTGGGGATTTGGGTTCCAAATGTTTTATAGACCCATGAAGGATGTAAAAGATTCCTTAAGGTCATTAAATTGGGTTAGTTCATCGAACTAAATATCCTAGAGGCCCTAGATTCTAGTTTATATAGTTAATGCAAAACATGCCAAAAGTTGTCATCACAACATTTGCAAGAAATTGCAAATGTTGCATGCAACTTGGCAACATAGGATTCCCACAAATGTAGGAGTGGGAATTGATTTCAAATGTCCTATAATGGTTGATAATGGCATCTAAGACACTCTTAGGCTTGAATCCTGAGGTAGAGTGATTTGTAATCAATTTTTTGTGAGTAAGAAAGAAGAGTTCCATGTATACAGTGCACAAACTACTATTTTGCATGTTAATGGTGTTGTAATGGACTAGATCTCGATAGTTAACTATGGATTAATGTATTCTGGAGTGATACAATACTTTTATTTTTAGAGAGAAAGTTTTTTTGAGTTAATCTTCGAGTGGTAGGAAAATAATAGTAAACTAGGTAGTCTGTTGGTGTCTTTTAGCTTGTTTTTTCTTTCATGGCTCCCACTTGAGATTCAACCATGGAAACCTTGAAAATTTGGATGAATCTTTTAGTGGAGGCTTTTTATATTCTATATATAGTGGTAGGAGTTCATGAGATGAGTGGATATATTTTTAAACTCATGCCCTAGGCGAGTCAAGACAGCCTGGTTAGGTGCATGAGAGGTTAGAAACCCATTGTAGACACAAGGGAATGAAATGGAGGATTGAACCAGGTGATGTAAAAGTTTTTTTATGGTCTTATGAGTCCCTAGGTTTGAGTTCAAAGTTGTACCAATCCAACTGGATTGATTTCTGAGGAGAAATCAGACCATTGCTTGTAATTCACTAAAATAGGCCTAAAAGCCCTACTTTCTAGGACAGTATTGTACGGATGAGTTGGGGACCTAAGACCTTTGAAATACTTTAGGTCTCCAAAAAGGGTATTTGGATCCCTAAATATTTTTTGTGGTTGTGTGTAATTTTTTCAAGTTATTCCAGAAAAAACCCTCTAGATAGGGCTAATAGGACTAATAGGCCTAATTGGATAGCTTGAAGACAAGTTGTGAACTCGACAACTTGGAGTGGAAAAACTTATGGAATTTGAGTTTTTTGGATGTAGGAAGGACATAAAAAGTGCCTAAATTACCCTTTTATCATGGAGAGTATTGGTATGGAGAAATTTGTGTTAGTTTCTTCAAGTCTTTGAAAGCATTGTGACACAATTAAGATAGTTGTCTTCCAAAGTGAAAACACAACAATTGTAACTCTTTGATAAGAGTTGGGAGAGGTCTTAGACAGAGTTTCTATTGACTTGGGAAGGTCCTAAATTGGAATTAGGAACTTAAATTTGACTCGGATAAGCCAGGTCATGTCTTGGGAGATGTGTGAGCACACTTTGGAGATTACTTCTATCATCCACTAATCAGACTAATAATGTTAACCAATCCTCCAATAATCATTTTAACAATGTGAATGCTTCAAAAAATAATAAATGAAGTGCCAAGCCTAAACCTAATTTTATGACTCAATTTACTCCAGGACCATGGAGAAAGTTTACTCCATTGGGAGAACCACTTGAGTCGGCCCTGAGAACACTTGTTGCCAACAAACTCATAACTTTACCGGAGGCAAGACCATATGAACCTCAAGTAAAACCATCATGGTGGATTGATTCTAATCATTGTTAATATCATCTTAATAAAGGGTACAAAATAAATTATTATATGAAGTTGAAACATGTGGTTCAAGACCTTATTGATAATGGTATTATTGAGGTTGATGGACCTAATAATAATGAAGATCACACGGCCTTTAAAACTCCTTTATTAAATCATGAGAAGGGTGAATATTCAAAGACTAATCAATACAATCAAAAGGTATATCATAAGGTAAATTTTTCTCACACGTATGACAATACAATAAATTATATATCTATTTATGAGAACACTATTAATGTCATAGTGATCAAAGATAAACAAAACAAAATGTTAGGATTGAGTAATACTGAGAGGGGGGTGACTCAGTATTACAACACTTTATATTAAACTTAAACCAATTCCAAATAAACCATAATCTTACATAAATTAAAATAACATAAGAAAATAACCCAAAACTCATAACACCATTATTTGTTGTCGAGGAAACCCTAGCCAAGGGAAAAATCTAGTGGGGGTGGTACCCACAAGCATGCACTAAAGTATAATGTCCCTGTTAGGAGACCTAGCCCTATTAGGAGATGAATATTACATAGTGCATTTCCTTGTTAAAGTAATAAAAACCCTGTTAAAGGTATACAACACCATGTTAGGGGGCAAGTGAGCTTATAGCTCTTACAACAAAAATTTTTGTTACAAAGTGTTCTCAGTAATGAACAAAACAAGAATCTTCAATGCTTAGATAGTTCCAGTCATAGCTCTTCAATGATCTTTTTTAACATATTCTCTTGCATCTTTCATTATCATACATACATATCCTTCCTTTCATCTTCATCCTTCTTCTCTTTACAAAAAGTCTTCACATATATATCTTTTTCATCATCAAGTCAACTCTCTTAATTATTATCACATAGTCGACTCTCAATACAAAATGGAATTAATAATATAAAGAGTAAATACAAATTTGGTGCTCTTAAATAACCAAAATATAGGTTATACAAAATCATAATCCAACTTAGCTTGTCAGGAGTCCACGATATACTCCTTGATTCATTTCTACTTGTTCAACTTCTATGTTACGTTTTTTTGGTATCTGTGCATGTCTTCAAATCACTCTAACTCTTTGTAATCATCACCAAAACCAAATATATCTTAGGTGGAGGTCATAGATACTCCATATTATCTTCATCTAATCTCGTGAGCCATAAAATGTCATACTCGATCTTCGCTATCTGAAACAAAATTGATATACTCTGTATTTCTGCTTCTGTACTTAGTAATTTTGAAGACTGTATCTCCAAAACTAAACTTCATTCCTAGCAATCAATATAACACATGTGTTTCCATAAATGACAAACCATAAGTTTATCATATCATATAAAAAACATCACTTTCCAACAATCTCTCCCTTTGGCATTGATGGCAACACTTAGGAAAAAAATGACTAAATGTCCCAACTCACTGTTTCTACTTTATATATATATATATATATATATATATATATATATATATATATAATTTTTCTCCTTAATTCAATTTACTTCTCTTCTCCCCCTTTGACAAAAATGACAAAGGTGTATCCAAAATTTACAAAATGTAGAATTTCAGTGCTTTCTCACTAGTTTAAGTACATCCTGGAAGGTATCTTCCATGATCTTTACTTTTGTGTTCCATGAGTAAATCAACAACTGAATAACATGAATTAGTCCATTTAGTGCATAGGATGACATCTCTACTTCCTTTAGGTCTGTGGGCATAGAATGTGTCAATGACTGCAATCTTCTCCATATCATATAATGAACTTCAAGAATTGATAGTCTAGGAGTGATTAGGCTCTTCAGAAAACCAAATCTTGTCATTACTCTCCCTTTCTCAATATCCAATACATTCATCTTATCATAAATATTTGTTATTTCTCTGTCCATCTCTAATATATATTATGAGGTCTCACAACTATTCATCATACTATTCAGTGTAGCTCTTTCCTTTGCTAAAATATATTCAATATTTTGAATATGTCTGATAGGATTTATAAAATGGTTATATAGAATTCTTCCATCTGTGACATAACTTATGGCTTTTGATGTAGCTGATCTCAGAATGCCCAAGTCCCATGAAATAGACTAGAAAAATTCCTTCAACTTCTTCTCTTGATAACTCTTCTCTGCCTTCTCTTCAGAAATATTCACTAAAGACTCATAGTGACTATCAAAATCATCTAGTGCCAAACTCAAATTCTTTCCTCCATCCTTTCTTTGAAAAAAAATAGGTACTGGGAGTAGTTTGTTCACAGTATTAATTGCTCTAGTGATTACCGTAGTCTTCTTATCTCCTTTCTACTTAGATCTCTCTTTTTCTTTTGTGAATGTGATGAAAGAGAGTCTCATCAATTCATCCTCATCCATATTGTCAACATCAGTACTTAAAGTTTTATCCTTAATTTCCAACAATAGAGTAGTAGATATGTCAGGTTCATGTTTTACCTCAACTCTTGCCTCTTCATCTTTTGTTGCATCTATTTCATTTCTCTCTTCAGATTCAACTTTTTTCTCTTCCTTTTTTTTTTCTTCCTCTTCATTTTCCATTGTGTTGTCAATATTTCCTGCAAATGGGTCCTTCTCATCAAGTGAAGTGTCAAGGGTCACAGGCACACTAGAAAAATAGAAATCTAGTTGCATGATATCTCCGCTCTTCTCAACACTTACCTCAGCTACCTTAGAGCACTCACCAATTCCTATAGGTGTAGGCATAGTAGGTTTAGGAGGTGGAGTATTCTCAGAAATATCACTCATAAGTATATGATATAATTCCTTCTTAGTCTCTTCTAAAACTTCTTCATACTTCTTGCCCATAATTTTCACTAATCTTGTTTTGGTTCTCAACAAGGGTTTTAGTTCTCCCAATATTATTTCTCTCTCTTGTATTGAAACTACTGGCAACATGTCATCAATAGATAGATTCCTTATAGCCTCATCTTCAATCTATGCAAGTTGTTTCCTTATTTCCAGTCTACCATATAGTTCCTCAGGTATACTTCCCTTTAACTCTAGTAGATTATTTTTGAAAACTAGTAAATGATTTGTCATTATGTCTTCAATCTTTATTTTATCAGATTCCTCATACCTTTAATAGTATTTTCTCACTAAAACAAGATTTCCTTTCTCAATATCTCTCTTCTCCAATATCTTCAAATTAGGATTCCATACATGTCTATCACTTATGGTCTCTTTTTTTGCTTTCTTCTCTTCTCCTTCAATCCTTTGTTCCTTAGGAGGTGCATTCGGTTTAGTGGATCTTGTATTTCTCTGAGGTACAAGCTTAACTGTCTCTTCCTAAGATGTCTTCTATGGTGATGAAGGGGTGGTTACATCAATTACTATAGAAGGTGGACTAGCTATATGCTCAATCTCTAGAGATGGAAGGGTTGCAGTAGAAGTTCTTGCCAACCCAGAAGATCTCTTTGTTATCTTCTTCCTTAATTTTCTCATCTCTTCTTTAGTTAAACCTTCCTTAGCTCCACAGTCATCAATAATGTTTTATACTTTTATTTTCCTCATACCTCTACTCTATTCTTCTTTGAATTTAGCTGATTTTTCTTCATATGTGCCCCATCTCTCCTTAGATGTATCAACTTCATATGTCAAAACATGTTCAATCTGCATAGTTAAAACTTCTAAACTAACTTCATAACCCATAGGGTAACACCATTTATTTCTAGGTACAACTACCTCAAAACATACACAATTAGTTTCAACCATGAAACAAATTGTATCCTTGTATTTCTCAAGTAACTCTTCAGGAATTCTGACTCTTGCTTTCATTTTCCTCTGAAGAATTTTGATCATGCCAAACAGTTCACCATCAACCAATGTGCTATTTTTCCTTCGGTAGCTCTATGATGTCTGAATACTAGTGGGTATCCCT
Organism: Thuja plicata; assembly: GCA_018584345.1. NCBI lineage: Eukaryota > Viridiplantae > Streptophyta > Pinopsida > Cupressales > Cupressaceae > Thuja > Thuja plicata. Next base: position 578,282 of record MU223943.1, read on the forward strand.
TCTCTCCATTCTCTAGGGTTCATGCCTAGAAAATTGTTCTCAATGTGGATATACATATGAACTATGAGTGAGCCAAATCTAAAAGTCTTAGATTTATCCTTCTTAATTAGCTTTACATTTTCTAAGAATTGTTGTGCCAGAACCTCGCATAGGTTATATTTAGTATTTTACTTTACCATCTTGTAAGCCATCTTAATGACTCTTGCAAAAACTAAATTAGGTCTACTATTGTAGTAGAATTTGTATCCAAGTATCATCACAATTAGTCTAACATCCTGTAGGAAAATATCATTCATTTTCATAGCTTGCCTGTCCCATTTAGAATGTGTTAGGGTTCTGAATTTTTTCTTTATGTTCTTCTTAGCCACAGGGATAACTCCAATTTTGTCTAATGCATTTATATCATGAATCAGCTGACTAAAAATATTTATAGGTTGTTCTCCTATCCAGATGAATTGATCATGAACTCTGCTAAGTAAGATTTTGAACCATTCATCTTCATTGAACTCATATAAATCCAATATTTTCATAATGCTCAAATCGTCTATATTTGAATTCATCCTTCATCTTACCATCATTAGTCATGTATTCCATTTTAGTATAAATCTTATCAACACCCAAAATAACATACTTGTAATGAATGCATGCCCTAATATCCTCTACATGCAAGACGTCGTGCGGTGTTTGGGAAAATGCTCCTTTAGGGTCATCTTCACAAGACTTAAATGGATGTTTCTTGAATTTATATCTAGGTTGATCTACAACATCATAAATCAAAGGTGTGTCCATATATTTTTTATGAGTAGATGATTTAAATACCTTAATTACATTGAATTCCAAATTCTCGCTTTGATCGATCATGTAATATAGTTGTTAGATAGTTTGATACTTTTTGATCTCTATTATCCTTAGGTCGTTGCTTTTAAAATAGTGAAGAAATGGGTATCTCAGATGTCCTTCTATTCATCGTTAAGTATAAAATACACATTACCCAATATACTTAACATCGTACACTACCCATTCAATCATAAATCCCGCAATCACAAAATATGAATTGTTCAATGTTGCACTCATAGATATAAGTTATATGATGTCTTCACATATCACAACTAAGCTCACTCGAGCTTAATCCTCAGAATCAGGGGCTGGATATATTATGATATCTTCATCCAATTTTTCCCCTAAGGCCATGCTCCACCATTTAGTTCAATTCTACTTTGTTAGCATCAAGCGAATATCTAGTAGCATCTATTGTCTCTCCCTGAACCAATACATCATTAGACTCTTTGACTCTCCATACCTTACCACTAATTTTATCTTTTACTTTCTTGAAATAATTGTCAAAATCACTCTTGTATTCTGTAAGACTCTTACCAGTATCACTGTCATTCTTCTTTGTATCCATAGGTGGTACTCTTCTATTATTTACTCCATTATACCTACAAAAATTTTCTTTATGACCTGGATTGTTCTATTTGTAGCATATAGGAGGTCTTCTATTCTGATTAACTTGCAACTTACAATTCCTTGCAATGTTTCCAAGGTTATTACATTTGTAACATGTGATCTTAGTTGTTGATTCTTCTCTGGTGTAATCTTGTCTGTATCTAGATTGATCAGGTTTCCTACATTCTGCTTTCTTGTGCCCATATGCATTGCAATCTAAAAAATAACCAGAAAAAATTTTGAAAGGGGTATTACCTCTACAATATCACTTCATGTGTCAAAACTTGTTACATCCAAAACATCTACCTCTGAAAGGTCTGATATGTTCTTTAGGTTCTTCAAGAATATTTTTTTCTTCATCAATCTTCGCATCATTTTTTTTCTTGATTCATATAACATTTAGCTTCATTGAAACCAATACCAGTCATATCACCTTTAGCTTTTTGTATGTTTGTTTGTTTATCGATCAAGTCACTACTTATGTGAAGTTTCTCAATATGTTTCTTTGTCTCAACAAGTTCATCTTTTATGATCTAATTATATTTCTCCAATTCTAGATACTTGTTCTTGTAAAAGTCTAGGTAAATCTTCATTTGTCCCATCAAAATATTAGCATCTTTCAAAGATTCTTCAGTCTTTTTCTTAGAATTCTTTTCTTGTTGAATCTCTTTGGCCATTGTCTCATTCTCAAGCTTCAAAGTATCATTCTCTTATTCAAGTTCCTTTATCTGATCTGAATTATCATTGTCTGAATCTTCTTTTATCTAACCATAAGATCTTGTCTCTGATTTTTGGAAATTTCAAGTTGATCCTTTAGTTTTTTGATGAATCCCTCAGCTTTTCTTAAATTGAATCTCAAGTCACCTTTTTCTTCTATTGTTGTATCAAGGTCTTCAAGTGCTACTTCAAAATTCTCTTGCAAATTTTTTGAATCCATTCAGATCTCCCTTAAGTTGTTAGACTTTTTCTCCAAGGGCCAATTGCTCTGATACCAATTTTAAGGATTGATTAATACTAAGAGGGGGATGAATAATTATTACAACACTTTAAATTAAACTTAAACCAATTCCAAATAAACCATACGCTTACAAAAATGAAATTAACATAAGCAAATAACATAGAACTCATAACACCATTATTTTTTGTCAAGGAAACCCTGGCAAAGGGAAAACCCTAGTGGGGTTGGTACCCACAAGCATGCACTAAAGTATAATTTCCTTTTTAAGAGACCTAGCCCTGTTAGGAGTTGAATATTGCATAGTACATTTCCTTGTTAAAGAAATAACAACCTTGTTAAAGGTATACAACACCCTATTATGGGCCAACTAATCTTACATCTCTTACAAAAAAAAAAATTGTTACAAAGTGTTCTTAGTAATGAAAAAAACAAGCATCTTCAATGCTTAGATAGTTCCATTCATAGCACTTCAATGATCTCTATCAACCTCTTCTCGCGCATCTGTCATTCACATACATACATATCCTTCATTTCATCCTCAGCCTTCTTCGCTTTACAAAAATTCTTCATATATATATATATATATATATATATATATATATATATATATATCTTTTTCATCAAGTCGGCTCTCTTAATTATTATCACATAGTCAGCTCTCAATACAAAATGGAATTAATATTGTAAAGAGTAAATACAAAGTCGGTGCTCTTACATAGCCAAATTATAGGTTATCTAAAATCATAATCCAACTTAGCTTGCCAAGAGTCCACGACACACTCCTTGATTCATTGCTACTTGTTCAACTATTATGTTACGTTATTTTGTTGTCTACTCATGTCTTCAAATCACTCTAACTCTCTGTAATCATCACCAAAACCAAATTGATCTTAGGTGGAGGTCATACATACTCCATAGTATCTTCCTCTAAGCTCACAAGTCATAAAAGGTTGTACTCAATCTTCGCTATCCGAAACAATATTGATATACTCTATATTTTTGTTTTTGTACTTAGTCATTTTGAAGATTGTATCTCCAATACTGAACTTCATTCCTAGTGATCAATATATCAAATGTGTTGCCATAAATGATAACCCATAAGTGTCTCATACCATATAAAAAACATCATTTTCCAACACAAAGATCCCACCAATGTCATCACTCAGGAGCAAGCATCAAAAGTGATTCTACCTGGAACTTCCTATGTTCTGAAAAGACCTAATACTTCATCATTTCCTTCCAAGACCTATAATTTGATGGATCAAGTTCAAAAAACTATCGCACGAATTTCAATTTTGGAGTTGTTAAAACTATCGCCCACACATAAAGAGATCTTGGAAAAAGCTTTGGTAGACACAACGGTTCCTATCGATCTAGATTTGGACCAATTTCATAACATGGTTAGCCATCTTATTGCACCCCATTGACTATCCTTTTTAGAGAAAGATGACATGTCCTTAAATCATCCACAAAATTTTCCCTTGCATATAGAAGTCCTAATCCAAAAGCATAGGGTCAAAAGAGTCCCAATTGATGGAGGTGTCTGCCTAAACATTTTTACTCTAAATTTGGTCAAAGCCTTGGGCTATTCTAAAGAATCAATGGATCCAAAAAGAAAGATAACTATTAATGTATATGATGATGAGAGATCTTCCAAAGGAATGGTCATTTAGCCTATTCGGATATGACCTATTCAAAAAGAAACATTTTGTCAAGTACTTGATCTCAAGTTGACCTACAACATAATGTTGGGAAGGCCATGGATACATGAGATGCAAGTTGTTCCATCTACCTACCATCAATGTTTGAAATTTCCTTATTTTGAAGAGGAAATAACTACTGGCGGGGATCTTAACCCATTTCAATATTACAATCATGTCAAACCGGTTATAGATTCCTTTGTACCCCACAATAATGAGGCTTCTACATCTACCTCACATTCAGAACAAGCTAAAGAGGAAGTTCCTAGGATAAATTCACCATCCAATTCAAAGGATAAAGAAGATACAAATGATAAGCCCACTACCTCAAATCATGAAGAAACTATTCCTTCTCTCTCTAAAAAAGGTAAGAAAAAAGTGAGTTTTCTAAACACAAATGAAGAAAAATCTAATTCCTCAACATCAAATTCTATCATTCAAGAGGGATCATGATTATAAAGAGAACAGAAAAAGGTGGCACATTACAATAAGATGGACACCATGATGAAAAACTTTGAAAAACAATGTAGGATTAAGAAAAAAGGAGTTGGAGAATATTCTATTTCATTGATGGATATGCTAACTTCTCCCAAATCACATGGTAAACCCTTGGTCATACCCAATCAAAAAATTCCTCTCAAATATAATGATAATTTTGTTAGAGCCACAACTCCAGCAGAGATAGCAGAAGACAATAATGTGTTAAAATGGCTATACAAAGATGAGGAAGGAACAAGTGAAAGTGTGTGACACATTAGTATTCACACACATCAATATGGGAAAGGATTTGAGATCATGCAAAGGATGTGTTACAAAGGTAGAGGACCATTAGGCAAAATAAATAGAGGGTTGTTAGAACCTATACAGCCCCCATGGAGTTCAAGTGAGGAAAAATCAGGGATAGGATATCATGAGAAAGGTAATGGTCAAAAGAATTTCACTAATCCTTATGAAAACATTAACATGTTGGATTCAAAAAGTAAAGATGATTAAAATGAATATGAATGGGATTCATTATCAGAGGCATATTTTCATGATAAAGAGGTAGATGTTATTCATTCTTACACTTCTACACCAAAGGAAATTCCAAGTTCAAACCAAGAATGAGTAGGAGAGCCTTATGTGCCCCCTTTCTTAGGAGAATCTAGCTCTAGGTTTAATGTACAATAGTTTTTCCCACAAGAAACTCAAGAGGACTCTAGTGAGGGAGATTCAAATCCTAGCTCTATGGACCATCTTGAGGAAACACATGTCATTGATTTGTGTGATACAATGTATGAACCTGCAAAAAAAATCATGACCTTAACTCCCATTGACCTAAATTTACCAATTGATCCTTTACCTCTTGTTCATCCTGAATTGATTGATTGGGACCAACTTGAGACAATTGATATACCAGAGTTCCAAGAGGATCATGCTATATATTTGTACCTAAATGTGGTTGAACCTTCCTCCAAAAATGAATCATATCAAGAGGCAGAAATTTGGGTAAATGTCAAGTTTCTTAGTCATCAAGAGAAAAATAAATACAATAAAACAATAAAATATCTAGCAGTGAAAACCACCATGTGGCAATGCTAGATCCAAAAATAGTAAAAATAAATGATGTATCCAAAGGTGAAAACCCAATTGTGGCACCTAAGGATGAGAGACTTGACATTTTACTTAACCATCATGAAGAAAATCCTCTATCTTGATAGAGCCAGCAGAAAAGATCAACATTAGAACAGAGGTAGAACCAAATTTTATTTATTTATCTACATCTTTATCTATACAAGATGTTGGAATAATGGAATGGTGTGTAGTGAGAGGGGAGGGGTGAATCAGTACACTTAAAATTTTTATCACTTTAACCTTTAGTAATCTTTGCTTGCATTACTGACTATATTATTTTTCTACCTTATGCATGTAATATCAAAACATAAATGTAATTGCATGTAAACATTCATAGAAACATTCATGAAAATTAGTTACACATGAAACAAGAATTGGTAATGCAGAATACCCTTGTTAGAAGGTAAAAACTACGGTGGGAATGAAACCCACAAAGCTTCACTATCTGCAGAATGGAAGGTGCTAGTTAAGGCTACAAGTGTGATCACTTTTGATGATCTTACCCTGTTAGGAGTAACATTTTAGACTTGTTAGGTCTACTCGGTTAAGATATTTTAACAACATTGTTAAGTGTGCACTCATTTAAGAGATTTACAATAAGACTATTAAGTACACCTTCTTAAAGGATTTATTCTATTTGCTACAATTGTTAGAGAGTAGTCAAAAATACTTATGACCTAATGGTATGCAATCTTTAATTACTTATTATAGATCATTTAAGTTCACATAATGTATGTATCACCTATAGTGATGGATAATACCTTTGTTCTGCTCGGTAGCCTTGAATCTTAGTTCTTCATAACTGAATTCTTCCTTTTGTGTCCTTCTGCATGAAACTCTCTGTCTGATCCATAGATTTATGTTGTAGCTAAAATCATCATGTTTTGATTGATTATACATCTATATATACAAATTTTTTGACCTAATTAGGTTTCACTCTTTACAAGAAAAATCTATGATCAAAGGTTTACAACTTGACCTTGATCTCCTAGTTTGCATGTTTACAATCAGTTGGACTGATTAAAAAAATTATATATGCTTTACTCCATCCTCAAGAAATGGTTTTATAGCTAAGAATAAAGCTAATTATAAAACTAAAGTGATTTAGCTGCCATGTATCTCAAATCCACTTTTCTCAGGAATAAAACTATCTCTAGGTAGACTGTGCTCGGTATGCTCTATAGACTATGCTTGGTATGCTCTGTAGTCTGTGCTCGGTGATGTCTGTGAACTATTTGTCGGTGATAGTTCTATTGGTGTTCATTGATCTCAGTGATCACTATGCTAAGATATTTTTGGTGATCATTGCACTTGTCTATTTTGGTGACCATTGCACTTGTCTATTTCGGTGACCTCTGCGCTTGTCTATTTGCTGTCACTCGGTGATCATGTAACCGATAGTCCAAAAACTCTTTCCTTGTATACTAATGAAAAATTATGATCATCAATCTCCCCCTTTTTCATTAGTATCAAAAATTGATATGTGTAATTAACTAATGTGTTCAGTATATACACCAAGTGTTTACCTTGTCAATGACTCCCCCTGTGTGCATGCCTCAGTATAGTGTATGTACATGTTTTTCTTCCTTTGTGTATTTCCCTCTTTGGATTTTGTCATGTTATCCTTCTTTATAAGGTATATACATTTTCCCCCTTATACATATATTTCCCCCTTTTTTTGAAAATAATGACAAAGGTGTAATACTTACAGCTTGTCAAATATGTGTGCATGAGATTTTTGAATATCTGTCATCTGCTTCTCCCATTTCTCCTTGAGATGCTTGAGGGTCATGTGTGACAAAGTGATTCTGGCATGCATTTCATATATACTCTCACTAACTGACATTTCTAGGGTGGCAATTAATGTTTTTTTTTAAGTCATGTGTTTCAACAACAATGTGAGATTTGGGAGTAACATAGCTTGAAGCTCGATTATTTCATCTCTGATTTTACTTTCAGATATTTTTAGCTCAAGTCTCAACCTTTTGGATTATACAATCTTCTCATAATGCAATTGGAATGCATTTTCCTTGGTTATGACACTTTGTGCATTTTCTTTAAGATCTTCATCTATTACAGCTATCTTTTCACTATGCTCGGTTGTGAAATGCTCTAGTGTGCACAAATTTTGAACTGAGTTGACTACTTCTGATAGTATTGGTTCCAATGTAGTAACTAGCTCATAAAGTTTTACATTGTTTTCTACCACTTCTTGGCTGATCTTCTCTATGAGCTTGTATTAACACTTTTCTTCTGCACAGTCTTCAATCACCTTGTCAGCTTCCACATTCTGTGATGTAATGGCCTCGGTGAGAACTACTAATTGATCAAGTATTGGTGCATTTTAATCAATTTGAGTGTTAGATACTATCTGCAATAGTATTTCCTTTGTATTATTTAGGACTTGGGAATTTTTTTGCTCCTTGAGCTTGTCTTGTATTTCCTTCCTCTTGCAAATTTCACCATACTTGGTCAGTGACTCAGGATCAAGTGTTCCAAGATCACAGTCGGGTATATCAATGATTTCTTCAAGTGTGACCAGTGCTTTTCTTTTCTTCTTCTTCTTTGAATTAGTACTGGAAGTAGGGGTATGTAGAACTATAGCAAGTTCCTTCTCTGTTTCTTTTGATTTTGGTGATTGTGTGGGAGGTGTGGCACCTTTGTTATGCTTCTTCGTATTAACCTATTGGTCAATAGTAGACGTCTCTATATCAACCTTATCTTTATCTGTAGCTTTGTTTTCCTCTTTGATTTCCTTGGCATCACTCTATTTATCCTCTCCACTTGTTTATTTCTGCTCTTCATTTGTATCTTTCTACTTCCCTTGTTCATCACCAATGTCCATTGGTATGTTTGCATCAAGCTCAGGTATCTTTTCCTTCTCTTTAGTAATTATATTGATAGCTTGTATCAATAAAGACATGTGACCTGGTACATTTACCCATTCAACATCTATTGTATCATTTTCCTTTGCTTGCTCGGTGGCATCATTTACATCTTCATCATTCTTGGGAACATCATCAAAATCAATATTAGTTATATCTTTTATGGTGATCTCTTTTGTATCCCCTAATGATTGTAATATTTGAGGTACATCATCCATGGCCTTACTTGCCTATTTTTTCAAATCAACTAGATTGATATCCTCAGTGTCATTGGTGAAGATATGCTCTAGGCTCAGTGTGACCTTCCTCTCTTCATAGTGAGGTGTCTCGGTAAGAGCCAGTACCTACTTGGGGGCGTTGAGGATTTCATTCCAAATCTCATTGCTTTCTTTGTCAAGGTCTTCTAATCTACCCTATAGTACTTTCTATTCTCTCATCTTTGGTGAGAATTTCTTTGCATGCTCCTTCATTGTTGATTCAATTTCTTCAATAGTTGACTCACGTGGCATAAGTGTAACTAGGGATCTTTCCCTTATCTATTTTTCTATGTGCAACGCATATGTCCATCTTGCTGATATTTTGTCATTAAGCTCTTGTGGCATAGTCTTGTTTAATTGTATTGGTACATACTTGTATGCAACCATTGCCTTTATTATGGCCTCTTCTATCTTATTCTGATCTCTAGGAGACAAGGTTAGTCATTGTCTAATCTTGCGATGTGATATGCTCCTTGTGTTGATGATTGACTATGCAACTTCATCAACTATTTTAGGAACTTTGAGCTTTTTCATTTCGGAGCCCTTGTTCTCTCTCATACTATTCAGTTTCATCCTTGTCCTCTTTTCCTCTTATATATTTCCTTCTTTGTCTCGGTGTTGATTTACCATTTTGAGGCTTTCTTTTCTGATAAGTCCTTACAGTACATTTCTTTACCAGTGGTGAGTCTACCTCTTTTGTTGTCTTACTCCTTATTACTGATGCAGCTGTTACATTTGTAACATTTGCCTTCTTGGCTGGTGGTGCATAAAATTTAGTAGACTCAAAGTTAGTTATCTCTTTACCTTCACCGATGGGTGATTGTCCCTCGGTGACATCTTGTTCTGATTCTTCATCATTTACTGATAGTTTCTTCTCAAGTGTTTTTACCATCTTTATTTTCTTCTTGTCAATTTTCTTCACTACTAAGACAGTATTGATTCTTGACTTGGCTTCCTTATATGCGCCAAATATGCTCAATGATTTGTCCACTGGTTCATTCAATAAGGCTTCAATAGCATTTGTAGCCTGGTCAATGTTGATCTCATAGTCCAATGGTGGTAACCATGTTATTCTAGGTACAGCTGGTTTGATTAGAGTGGTGTCGGTATCCACTATAAAACATATGTCATCCTTGTATTGTTCCACCAATTGTGCAGGGATCCTCATTCTCTTCTGCATTCTATCTTTGAAAATGGTTAAGTATGCATCCATTACAAATGTGAAATTATCCCCTAGTGACTTAATGAATTCACTAATTTGTGCAGTTATTGGTCGGGTTGTGTCCCAATTGACATTACTGACAGATGAGGAGAAATTTTGAAAGTAGAAGAATGTTCACATAAGGAGTGAACTAAACTTACATGAATTAGATCTGGCTAACGTAATTGTTCTCATATTCTCCTTTAGTTTCTTTAATAGCAGCCCAGATAATTCCAATTGAAGTCCCTTCTTCACAATCTTATAAGCAGTGTCAACTACTCCACATGCGATGTTGTTCAGTCAGCTAGCTTGGAATACCTTGTACCCAATCACACATGCACCAAACTTCATCTCTGGGTCGGTGATTGAGTTAAATTTCAAACCTTTGCTGTCCCATATTGCGCCAGTTAACTTTTCAATCTCGGGGTGAGAAGGATGATTTAGGGCTTTAGCCTTGTCAGTTACTAGATAACCTGTTAAAGCATGAATCACATCCTTTGTGATTGGATTTGGTTCATCTAACCACATTTTTCTGTCATGTAACTAGCTAAGTATAATGCGTATCCACTTGGTCTTAAACTCTTTCAGGAAAATTAGGGCATTGGTTAACCATTTCACTTCAATGTGCTTGTGTTCATCTTTAAGGTTTCCATCCTAGCAAAGCTTCTGGTAACTTCTTCAACCTCAAGATCTCTGATCTCTAATCTATGCAACCTTTTAGTGGATGTATGTGCATATATCTTCAACTAGAAAAACCCTAGGAGGGATGCTTGATAATTATCTCTTGTCGTCGGGTTGTGAAGCAACCTCTAGGAAAAACTTATAATTAGGCTCTTCACAAGTTGTGTTCTTGATCAGGTTGATCTTCTTGTCCTTTATGTTCTTGATCTTTGAGACTCGCGATGTGGTTGCCATTTTTCATGAAATTAGGGCTTTCTCCATAAATGAACTGTGAGCTCGGTGAGTCCAAATACTGACTTGATACTTTCTTTAGATGCTAGGAATATGTTGGAGTAGCCTTTGAATCTGTTGTGAATCTCTCTACAATCTTGTCACTTTTGGTCACTTGTCTTCACTCTGCTATTTTCTCCTTTTTTCTTGGTGAATGAATGATCTCTTTGTTTCCTTTTATAGAAAAAAATCCAAGTGGTGCATTTAATGCTTCAGCTACCACTCATTTGATGAAACAAAGACGCTCAATTATCATACCAAAGTCTTCATCCTCGGTGAGTATACAACGCTCGGGGAAAGTGACAACTTATTTTTACTTTTGACATGTTTACCGATGGTGCTTGGTATGTAGCAAAGACTTGATTTTCTTTTACATGATTACCGATGATGCTCAATTTATATTGACAACTTGGTTATTTTTCATATGTGTACCGACGATTTTTGGTATGTATTGACCGATGAGATTGGATTCTCAAAATTATAAAAATTAATACCATAGTGCATCTCCATTCATGCTAATTTGGCATATTATAAATGAATATTGGAACTAATATAAAATATATCTTTGTAGAGTGCATTTCCATACTTACTTATTTTTCTTAGGTGGGGGTGGTGATATCACTAGATCCATTGGATGAGGTGTCACCTACTATGGTGCTTGGTCCAGCATCATCTTTGCTTGAATATTTCCTTGACATTTGATTTCTCATTCTCATGATATCTTCAATAGTGTTCTCATTAGCAAAAGTGCTTGACTTTGTCACTCGGTCTCTATAGTCCTTGCTTAGGTGACCGACCTTATGACAGTGTAAGCATGTCATTTTAGAGTTAGTCCAATTCCTTGATCTTCATATCCATTTTATCATGTAGTTTGCAGCTATGTGTCCATATCTACCACATTCTGTGCAATTTCCCATGTGTTATAATCCCAAACATATGAGTTACTGACTCTTCTCAGTTTATAAGCATTTTCTTGTTCGTTTTGGTTTCCACACTTGCTTTTTCTTTTTCCTACATTCATGAGATGTGTCCATGCATTTTGCAAGTAGAAAAATATTTTTCCATGTAGGATTCCTTCTTTGGTTTTTTCACCTTAGATCTGCATTCATGTGCTTTCTGTCCATGCTTGTTACAATTATAACAATTACGTATGAATGTAGAAGTGGATCTAGGAATACCTTTAGCTTTTCTCCTGCAAACATTTGATGTGTGGCCTGGTTTTCCACAGTGATTGCATGAATGCTTCTTTGGTCTTGGATTTGTGTATACATCTTTTTTATCATCTCTATTTAATGATTCTCCATGCTTGGTATACCCTAGACCGGTATTGTTGTTGATTCTTCTTTGTTCATTCAAAAATTCATCCATTATTTTTGTACTTTCTTCAGCTTTCTTGATCATATCATTATGTTTTTTCTGAATCCTTACTTCATGCTTTAGTTTCTCATTTACTTCTCTTAGTTCACCAATAGATTCTAATTTCCCATTTAGTTATATGTTCACTCAGTTGGCCTCGTGACTCATAAGAACTATTTGATTGGTGATCTCATGATGATGTTCAGTAAGTCTTTGTATTTCAGTTTCTCTCTCTTGCAGCTTCTCAATGATCTTCCTCATGTCATCAATAGCTAACGTTCTTTCTTGTTCATCTTGTCTAGCATTAGTCATAACATCAATAATTATTACCATCTGTGTCTCTTGACTAATTTTAAGTACCTTAACTTGCTTAGTCATATGTTGATTGATTTCATTCAGACTTGTAATGCTTCCTTCAGATGTGTCAGATGTATTGCAAGATGTAGATCTTGATGAATCAAAAAGATCAGTTATCTCTTCTTCATAATATTATGTTTCATTATGGTGAGATTCCATGAATTTTCTTTCATCCAATAGCTCTCTCATCTTGATTCTTTCTTCTTTTTATTGCTCATACAAGATCTGTATCTGCAACTTCTGATTCTCAATATTCTTATCAAGTTTATACCTTTCCATTGTATGATCTTTTCTCTCAAGTGATTTAAACTTTTCCAAATAGGAGATCTAGCTCTGATACCAATTCTTGGAATAATGGAATGGTGTGTACCAAGAGGGGAGGGGTGAATCGGTACCCTTAAAATTTTTATCACTTTAACCTTTAGTAATCTTTACTTGCATTACCGACCATATTGTTTTTCTACCTTATGCATGTAATATCAAAACATAAATGTAATTGCATGTAAACATTCATAGAAACATTCATGAAACTTAGTTACACATGACACAAGAATTGGTAACACAGAAAACCCATGTTAGAAGGTAAAAAATACAGTGGGGATGAAACCCACAAAGCTTCACTATCTGCAGAATACAAGGTGCTAGTTAAGGCTACAAGTGTGATCACTTCTGATGATCTTACCCTATTAGGAGTAACATTTTATACTTGTTAGGTCTACTTGGTTAAGATATTTTAGCAACACTATTAAGTGTGCACTCGGTTAAGAGATTTACAATAAGACTATTAAGTCCACCTTCTTAAAGGATTTCTTTTATTTGCTACAATTGTTAGAGAGTAGTCAAACATACTTATGACCTAATGGTATACAATCTTCAATTGTTGATTACAGATCCTTTAATTTTACATAATGTATGTATCACCTATAGTGATGGATAATACCTCTGTTCTACTCGGTAGCCTTGAATCTTAGTTCTTCATAACTAAATTATTCCTTTTGTCTCCTTCTACATGAAACTCTTTGTCTGATCCATAGATGTATGTTGCATCTACAATCATCATGTTGTGATTAATTATACATCTATATATACAAAGGTTTTGACCTAATTAGGTTTCATGCTTTACAAGAAAATATCTATGATCAAAGGTTTACAACTTGACCTTGATTTCCTAGTTTGCATGTTTACAATTAGTTAGAGTGATTAAAACAATTACATATGCTTTACTTGATCCTCAAGAAATGGTTTTATAGCTAAGAATAAATCTAATTATAAAAAAAAAGTGATTTAGTTGACGTGTATCTCAGATCCACTTTTCTCAGGAAGAAAATTGTCTCTCGGTAGACTGGTGCTCGGTATGCTCTATATTCTATGCTTGATAGTGATGTCTGTGAGCTGTCTATTGGTGATAGTGCTATCAGTGTTCACTAATCTCAGTGATCACTGTGCTAAGATATTTTTGGTGATCATTGCACTTGTCTATTTTGGTGACCATTGCACTTGTCTATTTTGGTGACCTCTGCGCTTGTTTTCTTGTTGTCACTCAGTGATCATGTAAGTAACAGCCCAAAAATTGTTTCCTTGTATACTAATGAAAAATTATGATCATCAGAAGAAAGGGAGAAATTCATTGACTTTTTCAAAGAAAGACAAGTGAATTTTTCATGGTCCTATGTTGATATGCCAAGATTGGACCCAAATCTAATGATGCACCATCTCAACATAGCTCCAGGAGTTAAACCAATAAAGAAAAAATTGAGAAAGATGAATCCAAATGTGGCATTATTGGTTAAAGAAGAGTTAAAGAAACTCTTGGACATAGGATTTATTTGGTCTATTGCATATGCAGTTTGGATCTCCAACATTGTCCCTATTTCCAAAAGTGACAAAAGCATAAGGATTTGTGTCGACTTTAGGGATTTAGATAAAGCATGTCCCAAAGATGATTTCATGCTTCCTAACATTGATACTATAGTAGATCTGAAAGTGGGGAATTCTATGTTTTCCTTAATGTATGATTTTAGTAGATATAATCAAATAAAGATAGCTCTAGAAGATCAAGATAAAATGACTTTTACATGTCCTTGGAGTACCTTTTGTTGGAATGTGATGCCATTTAATCTAAAAATGTAGGGGCAACCTATCAAAGGGTCATGACTACCATATTCCATGACATGATGCATACATATATGGAGGACTATGTAGATGATATTCTTGCAAAAACTTATACCAAAAAAGAACATCTACTCATACTTGATAAAATATTCACAAGATTGGAACAGTTCAATGTAAGGCTAAATCCAAAAAAAATGTGCCTTTGGTGTTCAATTTGGAAAATTTTTGGGATATATTGTGTCAGAAAAGGGAATAGAAGTGGATCCTACTAAAGTTCAATCCATTATGGAAATGGGGGAACCAAGAAATATTATCCAATTGAGGTCTTTGCAAGGAAGACTAGAACCTATTAGAATATTCATATCCCAATTGGCAGAAAAATGTCATTCCTTTACTCAATTATTGCACACAGATATCCTCTTTCAATGGGATAGTAAATGTGAAGAGGCCTTTTCTCTTTTAAAGAAATACTTGGAAAATCCTCCAGTTCTAATGGCTCCAATACCAGGAAAACCTTTCATTCTATATATCTCTACAACTGAAAAATTCATTGGGGGCCCTCTTAGTACAAGAAGATGACAAATGAAAAGAAAAATCAATCTACTATATTAGTAGAACGTTAGTTAAATATGAGCTCAATTCTACTTGTGCAGAAAGAGCATGCTTAGCAATCATCTTTGTGTCTCAAAAGGTCTAACATTATATGCTTGCACATAAAATCAGACTTAGTGCTAAAATAGATCCACTCAAATATATTCTTAGCAAATCAAATCTCATAGGGAGGCTATCCAAGTGGGTTATGGTATTAAGTGAGTTAGACATTGAGTATGTGGATAATAAATCTATGAAGGGACAATTTATTGCAGATAAACTAGCAAAATCACCACTTTCAAGTGAGGAACCTATTCAAGTGGAGTTTCTAGATGCAAGTATCCTTACTAGTGAGCCAAAAACATGGAAGTTATAATTTGATGGATCATTTACTCAACATGGCTCAGGGGTAGGAGTTCTTTTCATTACACCCCAAGGTTGCATGATCCCCAGATCATTCAAATTGATATTTCCATGCACCAATAATATAGCAGAGTATGAATCTCTTGTGATAGGATTAAAGAAATACAAATTTATGGAGATTCCCAAATAGTCATCAATCAGATTAATGATGAATACCTAACTAAAGATGAAAAGCTCATGCCTTATAAAAGGATGATTGATGATTTCAAAAATGATTTTGTATTGATCACATTTGAGAAAATACCTAGAGCAGAGAACAAAGCAGTTGATGCCATGGCCACACTAGCTTCACTATTGCAAATATATGATCAAGGTGAAAGATATGAGTTCTTGGTAGAAGAATTGGTACAACCTGCATACGACCATCCTGATTCTCAAATCATTTTCCTACTTGTGGGTCATGAATCTACTTGGTATGGTCCTATTTATACCTATCTCAAAGATAACACCCTACTCTTAGACCAAACTCAAAATGAAAAATGAAACCTTATATGCCAAGCCTCACGCTTTACCCTTAGTGTTGACACACTATATCGCAAAGGTCTTAATGGAATGTTATTTAGGTGTCTAGAGAGTGAGGAATGAAAAAATGATTTACATATCATTCATGAGTTGATTTTTGGGTCACACTCGAGTGGATTTATCTTAGCAAATAAATTTCTTAGGATGGGGTACTATTGGCCAACCATGGAAAAATATGCATGCCAATTTGTGAAAAATTGTCAAAAGTGTCAATATCATGGGAACTTGATACGTGTGATAGCATAGGAATTACATCCCATTACTACACCTTGTCCTTTCTATCAATGGGGTTTTGATTTGATAGGGATGATATATCCTCCTTCTTCTAATGGGCACAAATGCATTATCACTGCAACTAAGTACTTTACAAAATGGGTGGAAGTTGTACCCTTAACAACTATAACTGGAAAACAAGTTTCCATGTTTTTTAAACCACATCATTTACAGATATGGTATCCCACATGCACTTATCACTGATAATGGAAAATAATTCAAAAATAAGGATGTTAAGGAGTTATGTGAAACATTTAATATTACTCAACATTTTTCTTCCATCTATTATCATCAAGGTAATGGACAAGCATAAGCCTCTAATAAAAACATTCTGAAAATCCTCAAGAAAATAGTTGATGACTTGGGTAGGGATTGGCACATCTATTTAAACCTAGCACTTTGCGCTTATATAACAAGCATCATAACACCTACTGGGGCCACACCTTTTTCTTTAGCGTATGGAGCCGAAGTACTTTTACCATTAGAAGTAGAATTTCCATCACTAAGAGTCTCATTACATGGCATCCATACCAATGAGGAATAGAGAGTGTCCAGATTGGAAGAGATAGAGTTACTAAAATAATATCAACATCAAGCTTATAATCATCTTCAAGTGTACCAAAAGAGAATGTCTCATAACTATAACAGAAAGATCAAACCTCGAGCCTTCCAAATAGGTGATCTTGTTCTAAGAGAAAATCCCAAGAACTAATAAAAATGGGAAAAGAAGGGGAAATTTGAGGCAAATTGGCTAGGACCCTTTGTAGTTACATCATCCTATGGGAAGGGAACATACAAATTATCTTATTGTGAAGGAGATGAGATTCAGGAACCCATCAATAACATACACTTAAAAAGGTTTTATACCTAATCAAATGAAAGAGTATCTGTTGAAAGAGTATAAGAAGAGAGAGTATCAGATGGAAAAGCATCATGTTGTATAGTTCAAATTGATCTTGAGAAAAATCCAAAAACATTGAAAAGAAAAAAATTTAATAAAAAAATAGACAAAAAGTGCCTTGGTGAAAACCTAGCAATAGGTGCCTTGGTAGAAAAAAAAGAAAAAAAAAAAGAGAGAGAAAAACTATAATAAATCTAAGTGATGAAAACATGGTAAATAAGCGCTACTTGTCCTAAGTCAAGCCTAGTTGCATTGCATTTACATTTTCCCATCCTTGTATATACCCCATTGCATTTTTTCATTTGTACATAGTCATAATAAAGTCTTTGAGCTGCATTTGTACATAAAACCTTTGTCAAGGTGTTTGCAAGTTACCCTAGTTCATGATCATTGACAAATCTAATTAGGGGAAAAATTCAGATTCCAAGAAGCTCATCAGAGAACAGACATAAGCAATATTTCAATTCCCTTCATCAAAAATGAAGAATCACAATCTTTGACACTTATTGATTGATCCACATATCAAATTTCTACATATCCAAACATATGACTCATCTCCAATTCAAAGGCTAAGCAATCAAATGGTAAGATGATACATCAATCATTATGAACAAAGGATAAAAATTGGATGGATATTTTTTCTAAGGAAATGGATCAACAAACAAATAGAAAAGTTAAGTTCAATGATTTTTCGGTCATGTCTTTTTAGCCTATCAATGATGTGTTTAACTAGATATGCAATGATGGATACATGATGTTTATTTAGATTTCTGCTTGTAAGGTTGATTCCTAGATGTATGCAAGTTCATCTAAAGATGTGATCATCAAAGAATCATCGAGGAAATTTTTCTATCACTAGGGATCATATATTTGTTTGTTTTCACAAAAGGATACCTTGTCCATCTAGATTGTTCATATCTTAATGTCAAAATCCACTTGCAATATTGAATCTGATGAAATCAGTATTCATACTCTCATGGTGGGAGAAATCTTACCAGTGAGGGTTGTATTTATGAGTTAGAACTTCAATGATGGTAGTGGTCACATTGAATCTGATGAAATAGGTATTCATACCATCATGGTTTGGAAATATCACCAGTGAGGGTTGTACCAATTTTCAAATGGTTTACCAAAAATGCTCAATGATGATACTTGCAAAAATAGCAGTCTGTTAAAAACTGACAACAATTTTAGGTTGCATTTGTATATTTCATTCATGTTAGATTAAATCATGCATATATCTTGCATTATGGGATTTCTCAAGGAAAGGGGGGGTCAAACATCCAAGTCAAAGTATCAATAATTCTTCTTACGATGGAATATGTGGGACTTTATCAAAAACAATATATCTCATTCACATTTCACAAATTGCATTCATTAGGGGCATTTTCATATACATTTAGGAACACTTGCATTTTTAGGATCATTTCATTCATCATCATTTATTATTATATTATATATCCTCATTTAGGTGCATTTCCAAATCATTTAGTTACATTACATATTACCCAAATCATATAGTTACATTAACATTATCCATAAGCATTACATCATTATAAATAATCATCATATACATAAAGCATTGCATTATCACCTAGAATCATCACATTCATATTGTGCATCCATAATATAAACATAAAACATAATTTTCCATACATTTTAGGGAATCCATACATAAACATCAAAAGTACAGTATCTGCATACATACATCCTGCATAAAAAATCACAAAAACATGTATATAGATAGAAATCAAATAAACTACATTCATCAAAATGTCTCCTGGCATCATCATAAATCATCAAACTCATAAAAGTCCACATATAATGACATAAAATAATAACATCATCAAAAGTAAGGGGTAAGGTCTCTACAATGTTCAAAGGTACACATCAACGTATATCAACAGTACATCATCAAAAGTGATACATATGTCCTCATCAAAAATCTGATACAATAACCAAGATATAAGCATGACTATCACCTAACTCTATCGGATGAACCATCAAAATATGATCACCTGTACCTACATCGGCCAATGGTCCTACACCATCACCTATCACTACATCTATTCCCCTTAGAGGTCTGGGAGATGGCCCTGATACACCTCTACTCTCAACCTATCGTGAAGTGCCACCTTTGACACTCTTTGTATAAGAATGAGCACTCTGGCCTAATGGCAATAACTCATGATATAAATTATGGTAGAACTTCCCTCTTTGGGTCTCCTCTCACAGATCTCGCATGGTTTGGAAATTTATACCATCTCTAGTCACCTGCTCTAAATGTTGGGCTATATCCCCTGCCACTCCTCATTGTTGTATAGCATGATCTCTTTGATTCCTAGTAGCTGCTAACTCTGCCTCCATGGTATGAATATCATGATCTCTCTATGACCTGGTAGAAGCTAACTTAGCCTCAAGCCTCTGAATCTGTCCTTACAATAATATGATGTCTTCTTGTGTTGTAACCAACTCCCCATGCAATCTCTACATATCCTAACCTGGGATACCCCTCTATAAATCTTGTCCTGCACCCTATAATATACCTTACCTAGACTTGCGACCTACCTATCCATGATCTGAAAATAACAATCTCCTCCTCTCTACAACAACTCCGTCATGATCACTATAATCTCCTCCATGATCACTCGCATCTCCTCCATGACCACTAATATCTCCCTCGTGACCACCATCATCTCCTACATGGTCATCCTCATCACCACCAACTCCTTGACCAATCACTCTACCACCTCTCCCTCTCATTGCTATCACTAGGATATCATTTTTAGCCTACTCCCTCCTCCTCTATGCGATCTCTCCATTTTCCTCCATATCTCTTTAGTCGTCAAGGTTGATCCTCATCATCATAATCACTCTCCAAGGGAGGCACTGGCTCATCTGGTGAAGACATTAATGGAAAGGGATGTGCTAAAAACCACTATGTATACTCCTCTATCACACCCGCATCCATCACATCATCCTCCTAATCCCAAGAAACTGGAACTAAAGTGTGAAACTCATTTATAGCTCCCTCAAATGATGCACATGGTCCCCATGCAGGTTTCTCCTTTCGAGTATGTGCATACATAGCTAGTCCCTAGGGAAAACCTTGTGTCCATCCAAACTAGCACCATACTATTATAATGATGAATATCTTAATAATATAAGGTGTGCGACCAAGTAACCATCTCGATGTGAAAATGTATAGAACCTCTCGAAAATCCTCACGCCAGTCCTCACATCCTAGATAAGGTCTCCAATAGACAGTATCTAGATCATCAATCTATCTCCTCCAGTACTCTAAGTTGCTCAGATTTGGCTGGAAAAGAAAACCACTATAACCACAAATAAAGGGTTGATCCTCCTCCTGTGTTCTCTCTACAACTGGTCGGGTCACTAGAAGATTCTCCCATATCCAAATCTATAATACTATGGCACCCGTTGATATATTTGTTGCACGCTCGTAAACCACCTGATGCAGCTCATCATGTAAATGTGTTAGAATGCATGTACTCCAAGTGAAGCGGCATGGTCTCGCAAGCATATCCTCCAATAAGAAACCCCACCCAATGTGAAATCCATGTGCTCTCCAATCTGGCATGAGGAATCCTCCAATCAAGGTTGTGAGAACTGTAGGAAGTGGGGCATACTCTCTCTCTCCATCATCGTATCCCAAGTCACTGTGTAGCTTCTAATCTGATCATCATTAAATACTCGACATACGATGACACTATCATCACATAGATCAAAGTGTACTAGCTCTCCCATAACTAGGATCTACAAAATATGGTATATATCCTTCGGTGTGATAGTCATCTCCCTAGTGGTAAGGTGAGAGGTATTGGGGTCATTATGCCACCTCTCTATAACTATTGTCAACAGTCCCTAATTTAGTCGAATCTGGAGCATACTCAACAAATACCCTAAACTACATCATATGAACATGCGTCGGTCCTCTGGGGAAAAACGTGAACTCAATGATAGGGGTTTAGGGTATGCCACCCTCACATTCAACTTATCTAGCTGAACCTGTTACAGTCGGACAACCAATCATCAATTTCAAATCAATTATCTTAAGTCAATCGTATCCTACTTTCTACTTGCTCATATGAGATTTACAGGATCTTGGTGAGCGCATCTAAAAGTTTTTACCTCTATATTGTGAGGATGAAAAACATCATTTTATATCCTATGGGGTTGACATCAATACAATATTGATCTATTCTTGATTATCCTACACTAAATTACATTCTCACATGCATCCATTCACTCAAATTTTGATAGCAAACAATAGTCACACATTTTAGGTCAAATCATTCATATCATGCCAATCGAGGAATCATTATGCTCCTCTAATTTGCAAAGGGACATGACAGTCAATAATCAATGAGTAACTCAATCAAAAGATCAATAATCCAAAAAGTTCATCAAAAAATTCAAAAAAATTGGAAATTCATTGAAAAATCATCAAAATTGAAAAAAAAAAGATCATTAAAATCATCGAAACTGAAAAAATCAAAAATTTGAAAAAAAATCAAAAATCTGAAAAGTTCATCGAAAAAATCAAAAAATTATCAAATTTCAAAAAATAAAAAACATAAATAAATAAACATTGAAAATTTAAAAAAATAAAAAATAAAAAAAAACCCTACCCCACCCATCTCCC
>MU223943.1:600561-614161 GCA_018584345.1 Thuja plicata
CCCACCCCCACCTCACCCCCACCTCTTCCTCCCCATTCCCTCATGCAGCCCAGCTGCAAGCTTATGCAGCCCAGGCACGAGCCGTGAGCTGCGATCTCAAGCAGCCCGGCTGCGAGCTCATGCAGCCTGGGTGCGAGCCGCCTTGCCCCTAATGTTTTTTTAAACATTTTTTTTTTAAAATGACAACCCATTTTCAAATACAACATTTAATAATGAAAAAACATATTTTCACGAGAATTTTTTCCACAAATCTACAACAAATTTCAAACAATTTTCATCAAACCCTAGTTTTTTTACAAATGTGACAAATCATGCAATAAAAGAGGGGTTTTTGCGATACATATCGGGGGGTCATACTCATGCAGTCTCTGATACCAGCGGACTCTCTCAAACTGGTGCTTTGCCACGGGAACCACCATTTTTCCACTTCGCAATCACTTGCCACCAAAATACTCCAAAATAACAACTTGCACAATGAGATCCCAAAATGCATTTTGTACCTTTTCAAAGCCATTTTTTTCAACTAAGGGGTATTTTGGTGGGATGTTTTTCTCATTGAGCCTATTTTTTTCCAGCATCATACTTTGGGGCATTTATAAAGTTCAAAGATTATCATTTTTCGGGATTCAAAATGACATGGCATGTTTTCATCAATTTTTTGCAATCATCATAAATCAATTTTTTCCGCTCTAATGCTTGCAACATCATCTTGATTTTCATCCCGAGGGGGCATACTGACACCAGAGTGTTTAGTTTTTTGAAACGGGGCACTTTTTGAAATCGGGGACATCATACATCAAGGTTCTTTTTTTACATCAGGGCATCAAATTTGAACAATTTTCACAACAGAGGTATCACACTATCAACAAAACAATATCAGGATCATATCAACATCATTTTTGGCATCATATCGACATCATCATATTAGGATTCATATCAGAGTATCAACATCACATCAAAGTCTCAACATCAATATCAACATCAGATCAGAGCATCATTATCAGTATCAACATCAGATCGGACATTAGTATCAGCATTAGACATCAAACATCAAGAATTTTTTGAACCAGTGCGCTTCGCACATTGATTCAAAGAGGGGAATTTGTAGACACCCTAAATTGGTCAACCAAAGTCAAAAGGGGTCAAATCAAGTCAATATCAGGGATTAAATAACAAAGCCATTTAATTTATTAAATCTAAGCCAAAAGGAGATTAATTAAACTATGTAATTGATTAAATCAATTAGTTATATAGTTCAAATTAAATAAATCAAATGCAACCCATTAAAACCCCTTACATGGATTATTTAATTAATTGATTGATTTAATTAAATCCTAATTACTTTCAACAAAGGGGACAAAGAATCAAAGAGTCAATGAGAAGAAGAGATGAAGAGCACATGGATCACTCCAAGACTTTGCTATCTTAGCCACTCATTTAGGCTTTGTTATCCTCACCACTCCTTTTTTCATCTTGTCCACCTATTTCAAACCCATCACTCAACCTTGACCTTAACTCTACCTTGACCTTGGTTAATTAAACTTACCCCCCTACCCTTGGGAATTCCTATAAATAGGATAATTTTCTTAGTGTAATGTTACCAATTCACATTTAGAGTTATAATTCACATTCAAATTGCATCTTGAATTGGGCATTTAGCATTTACCACTGAAGCAATCTTGAAGAGTCTTATTATAATGGAAAAAACATTCATGATTACATATAATTTGAGCATAGAATAGGGCATTTCTGATGAACCATAACTGATTGAATGTTTGAAGATGTTAAATTGATCACCGAAATGTAGAAAGATAATGCAAGACATTAAATTAGTTAATGGATTATATTGTCATTTATGTCAACTTGATATAATCTGATTGGTTATATACAAAGTGTTAAAGACTTTAGAGAACTAGAAAGATAAAGGTTATGATTTCAGTAATTCATTAAATATCAGTATTCACAAAGTGACAACAAACACCGACAGGTAGTGCACCCCGATGGATAGAGAACCCTGAAAGGAAAGGCATAGTGATGCCCGAGAAAGAAACCTGACAAGCATTACCGACGAACAAAATCACAAGCATTACCGACGAGCAGAACTTGACAGTGATGCCCGACGAATAAACAACCCTGATGGAGATGCCAGAGGAGAACTAAAGTGTTGACCGAAGCTAACAAGAGTTAAAACGCCAAAAGGAACTAAAGTTTAGAAATGATAAAACACTTAGCTAGCAAGAGCTAAAGAAGGAGTTAATTGGTTGTTAATATTGTTTTCATCGACAAGTTTGAATCCAGAGATAAAAGAGAGTTTTAAAGTAGTTTTATTACAGTTGGCAAGAAAATATCTATGAGATAAAACATGAGTAAAAGTTTTAAAGCAAGATTGGCTAGAATATCGGATCACACCAAGAACAAGAAAGTAAAGAAATTATAAACAGTGATATCATATCTATAAAGAGACAATCTAATTCATTATGAATTAGGGGAGTGAATAGAAAAGAGGATGCTGAAGAGAAACTGATGAAGAACAACATCATATAATCCTGATCAATCAAGATGAAGAACAAAGCTATATTCTGTGGACACCGAGCAACAAAGAAGCATAGAATAACTGAGCAAAAAGAAGTGGAGAAAAGGTATTGAAAAGATACATTGATCAGAAAGGTATTATGAGCTTACAATAGATCTGAAAATTTGCAAGTCTATAGTTGTATGTGTGAATAAATCATTTACTGTTTCAATTTAACCATTGGATCAGAAATTCTCATAACCGAGCAGGACTTAACAATCCTTTCTATATTGAGATACATCCCAAGGAGTATCAAAAATTTTGATCATTAAGGTAGCACGAGATGCCAGATACCAATTAACAAACTACACTAGGTTTGGTCATAGAAGGTAGCATAGAGATGCTAGATATCAGGAGACAAACTATTCTATTTAAATCCTCTAACAAGTTCACACCTAACAGTGTGTTTGTAACCTTTAACAGGGTTGGCTCTTCACCGAGCTCACTTTAGAAGAGTGAAAATTTTGGGTTACCAGTCCCAAGTGGTTTTTTCCTTAACATGGTTTCCATGTTAAAAATCCATGTGTCAATGTGTTTACGAGTCATTACTTTAGAATTTTTCATTACACATAACTAAAACTAGATTGATCGGTATACACTAAGTCATTTATTGTATTTTGCTAAATGAAATATTGCTAATCGGTAAAACAGTAAGAATAAGGTTTAAAAGTGAACTCCGAGTAGTACTGATTCACCNTCCCCCCCCCCCCCCCCCCCAGTTATTCTAACAATTGGTATCAGATCTTGTGTGCTTAGAAAGGGAGTTTAACAGCTCAAGAAAAAGATCACGAGATGAACAAACAAGATGTGCCCAAGTTTAATAAAGACAACTTTGCATCATGGAAAAGAAGAATAAGACTCCACCTATCAGGTATTGGTAATGATGTTACTCAACACCTAGATACTGAATATGTGTTTCCTACAAGACCTCACACACTTGAGAAATTGAGAGAAAAGCATGAGCATAATTGCAAGATGATAGAACTTGCTTCCTCACTCTCCAATGATGAGTTTGAAGATGTCAAAACCTGCACCTCTACAAAGAAAATGTGGGATAAATTGAAGCTGGTACATGGAGGAGATGCTAATGTACGAAGAGCCAAGGCGAAGAGCCTAAGAGGGAGGTTTGATGACCTAAGGATGAAAGAAGGATAAAATGTCACTCAGTATAGTTGTAGAATCAAAGAGGTATTCAATGTTATCCGAGGAGTTGGAGGTGTACTTGAAGAAGAGACAGTGGTAAGTAAAATCCTAAGAACCTTACTGCCTGTATATGCTATTAGAGTATCTGCTATACAAGAAATGAGAGTAGTTGCAAACAATAATGTTACTTTAGATAGTATGATTGGTAGAATGATTTCATTTCAAATGAATAACTTTGATAATAGTGTCTTACCATCTATAGAGCCTGTATTCAAATATTCTTTGAAAATAAGTAAGTTAAGTCATAAACACACTATGAGGAATGATAGTGAAAGTGATAGTGATGACCAAGGACTTGATGAGATTGAAGCACTAATGGCAAGAATATTGCATAGAGCCAAAGGTAGATACAAAGGTAAATTACCACTTGTATGTTTTAATTGTAAAGAGGTTGGACACTTTGCTGCAAGATGTCCTAACAAAATAAAAGATGATAGAAGTAATGATAGAACATATGAAAATAAGTTTGACCGAGTTGATAACGGAGATTACCGAAGCAACCGACAATCTGACAGAAGAAATACCTGAGACTACAAGGACAAAGGAAAGAAAGCTTGTTACCTAGCTAAGAACATAGCAGATGATACTGACACTGAATCTGATGAAGACATTGAGATGGTATTTATAGCCATGAAGGGTGATTCAGACAAAGAATAAACGTATGTAGATACTGTACTCATATCTAAGATTAGTAAGAATGATGTCTGGATTATAGATAGTGGATGCACTCACCACATGACCGGTGATAAACAAAAGTTTGAAACTTTGAATACTATAATGGTGGATCAGTAAGAATGGGTAACGACACACCTTGTCCAGTTGAAGGTAAAAGAACCACAATGTTGAATAACCTGATCAAATGTGAAAATGCTTACTGGGTAAAAGAACTTAATTATAATCTATTGAGTGTTTCATAGCTGAATAACACAGGTCACCGAGTAGCATTTGAAAATAAGAAGGCAAAGATCTTTAATGAATCAGGAAGGTTGATCGGAACTGGTGAACAGACAAAAGGTAACACCACTTGTTTAATGGCTAGAAACAAAGACATATGGTTGTAGCATAAAATACCATGCCATGTGAATTTTGACAACATGATAAAGATAAGCAATAAAAGGAAAGTAAGAGGCTTACCGAGCAGGTCAAAGCCTAAACATATCATGTGCAAGAATTATCAAAAAGGTAAAATGAAAAAGTCTAGTTTCAAGAGTAAATCTCATACATCTAATGCAATTATAGAATTAGTCCATATTGATTTATGTGGAATCGTGAGGACAAAGATTTATTATGGTGATAGGTATTTCATTCTCTTTGTAGATGATTATTCTAGAATGATGACAGTTATGTTCTTAAAAGATAAATCAGAAGCATTCAAGATGTTTAAATGGTATAAGGATATGGTAGAAAAACAAAGTGGTAAGGAATTGAAATGCTTAAGATCAGATAGAGGAGGGGAATTTATTTTAGATGAATTCACTAACTTTTGTAACGAGCATGGAATTAAAAAATAGGTTTCTACACCAAGAACACCATAGTAAAATAGAATTGTTGAAAGAAGAAACAGATCCATTGTTGATTGTGCAAGAACACTGATGATTGAGAAAAGCATCACTCAAACTTTATGGAAGGAAGTTTTTAGTACTATTGTCTACACATTGAATAGAGTACAATTGAACAAGGACACAAAGAAGACATCCTATGAGCTATGGTATGGTTACACACCCAATGTAAGTTGCCTCAAAATCTTTGGAAGTCAATGTTATATTTTGAAAGATGATAGAAATGGAAAGCTTGACTCCAAAAGTGAAGAAGGTATCTTTCTAGGGTATTCCACCAAAAGCAAGGCTTATAAATGTCTTAACAAGTCCTCTAACAAGATCATTGAAAGTGCAAATGTAAGAATAGATGAATTTGTAGAGAAGAATGATAAGGAAAGCAGAAAAGAACCAGAAGATTACAACAGGTTTGTTTACACTAAAGAACCTGAAACTTTACCTGAGAAACAGTGTATCACTCACAAGAAACAGAACAATGCACATGAGCATCAGGTTACAATTACTCAAAATCAAGAAAATACTCAAGATGATGTTCTAAGCGATGGAGATCAGAATGAAGGTCAAGATGATGATCAGAATGATGGACAACGAGCTGAACCAAAATTTGTCAAGTATGTCATAAGACATCATCCATAGAATCGAATCATAGGAGACAAGAAGGATGGAATGAAAACAAGAAGTAAGTCACTAAACACTAAATGTTTAATTTGTGATTTTGAGCCTAAATATGTTAATACTACACTTGAAAATGAGGAATGGGTCAGTGCTATGAATGAAGAGATAGAATAGATTAAGAAGAACAAGGCATGGAAAATAGTATAGAGACCTGATGACAAGAATGTTATCGGTACCAAATGGATATTTAGAAATAAGCTAAATGAGAATGGAGAAGTCACAAGAAACAAAGAAAGGTTAGTATGAAAGGGATATGCACAAGAAGAAGGTATTGATTATGGAGAAACCTTTGCACCCATTTCTAGACTATAAGGAGTTAGAATTCTTCTTGCTTATGCTATATTTAAAGGATTCAAGGTATACCAGATGGATGTCAAATCTGCATTCCTAAATGGAATACTAGAAGAAGAGGTACACATTGAACAACCTGAAGGGTTTGTTGATCCAGACAAGAGAAACATGGTATGTAGACTACATAAATCCTTGTATGGATTGAAATAAGCACCTATAGCCTAGTATGAAAGACTTCACTCCTATCTCATAAGGATTGGACTTGTAAGAATAAGTGAAAATAGCAATATGTATTTAAAAGAAGATACTGGTGATAATATTCTGATTGTTGAAATATTTGTTGATGATATCATATTTGGAGGCAATGATATGTTATGTAAATCATTTTCTAATGAAATGAGAAAAGAGTTTGAAATGTCTATGTTTGGGCAGATCAAATTCTTTCTTAGTCTACAGATTCTCAACAAGATGTAGGCATATATATCACACAATCCAAATACATCAAGGAAGTGTTGAAGATATTCAAAATGGAAGATTCCAAGTCAGTTGGAACACCTATGGCAACCGGATGTAAACTGACAAAGGAAGATAAGTCAAATGAGGTAAATCAGACCGATATAGATCAATGGTTGGCAAACTAATGTATGTTGTTCATACCAGACCAGATATAACACATGCAGTTGGAATAGTTGCAAGATTCTCTACTAATCCCAAAGAATCACATATCACTATTGTCAAGAGAATTATGAGATATCTAAAGAATACCAAATGTTAGAGTACATAGTTAATCTTCACTTATTAATTATATCATGTTGATATTAATTAATAAGTTAGTCGTACTCTATTTTTCACTTAAGCTTTCTCTTAGGTTAGTTTTTTCCCTTTTTAGGGTTTCATTCACCTTTAAGGTTGAAGGCTTGTAATTCTTTTTTCATACTCTCTGAATAGATTTTGAGCTCTCACATTTTGAGCACAGAAGGGTTTCTACTTTTTCATTCTTTTGCTTCATTATTTGTAACAGGTATTTGCATGCAGATTGGTCTTGAAAGTCGAAGTTGTATTTGTCAGTTTCTACATGGTATCAGAGCCATTCTGTTGCAGCTTGTTCAAAGTTTGCTGAAGCTGTGGATCAAGCCCTTTCTTTCTGGGGTTTTCTACTATTTTTATATTGGATCTGGCGGGTTTCTTTTTTTTGGTGCACTTTGGGAAAAAACCGACCTCATGGTTACATCCAAAAGGCCCAAAAACCCTAGAATCCATATAAAACTTGACCTATTTGGCCTCGGGAGAATCTGGAAGAAATTTTTTTCCCTACTAGGGCCGTACAGGCATGCAAATCAAAAAAAAAATTCAATTTTTTTCGCAAAAATTCAAAAAAACAAAAAAACTGCTTTAAAAAAAGTGCAACCGGTTATAAAATGCAGTGCCTCCGCAATGCCAACCCCGCGCCGCCCAGCTCGCCACCCGCGCCGCCCTCCAGCCGCCCCCGCGTCGCCCGGCTCTGCCACCGCCGCCCAGCCCGATAGCCACCTCCGCCGGCGGTGCCTCCATCTGGTCGCCCGCCTACTGCTGACATCATTCGACGGCCTAGTGACGTCCATACGGACATCAAATTTAGACCCGTCACTGTGTTTTTCCAGCGAGCTCACTTTTCCGGGTACCTGTCAGTTTTTTGCTCATCACTTGAGCATACAGTGTCCATTTTTGAAAAACAAAATATCGTCAAAAAGGTGTTTTTGAGCCGGACGTGTTGATGCTAGTCTTGATTGCTAGTTCTTCCATTTGAGCTCCTATTTTTGGTGTCAAAGTTGTAGCTTTGTTTTCCTCCTCTGCATTTGGAAACTCAGGTTTTTCTCTAGTTCTTTATGTTTTTTGCTTCATCTTGTGGTGTATAGGAGTTAGGTTGATAGTTTTTGGGGGGGTGCCTATTTCTTTCTACATTTTCAATTCAGAGAGACCCTTCTACTTCCATCTTCTTCTCTCAATGTCAGACACATCCATTGTCATTTTGACTCCACATAACTACCACACATGGAAGCCACAAATGACCAGACTCCTCATGTCAGGAGGTTTATGGTCCTACCTGGATATAGTTCAGCCAGTTCTATAGAGGCCTTATGAGGCTCTTATGCACAGAAATAGGATGGATGAGGCAATGGGCCTCATTTCCATGAATATTTTAGATGCGTTGTTATTCCACTTGGATGGTCTAACCACACCCAGGGATATGTGGGACAAGTTTTCCACCTTGTTTGGAACCATGAATCAGTTCAAGATTCTCCAAATAGATGTAGAGTTCACCTCCTTGGCACTTGACTCATTCACTAGCATTAAGGACTTCCTGATGAATTTCAAGTCTCTTCGATCTATTTTACAGGTTGCTGGAAAGATGAAGTCAGATGATGAGTGTATCTTCCTGATACTCTCAAAGCTCCGTGGTCCTTATCAGATTTTCACTTCTACCTTCTACTCCACTATGGATGCACTGGGTGCACGACATGTTATGCCCTCTTTTGAGACCTTTTGTGACAGGTTAACTCATGAGCAGTCCAAGCTCAGTCAGATGGATTCTCTTACAAGTTCACAGTCACAGGCATTGCTTGCCAAGTCATCTCAGGATACACAGAAGCCGAAGCTGAAGCAGATATCTAATTCCTCTTCTCAGCACTCTACTGCCCACCATCTTCTTCTAAGAAGGAGAAACAGAAGGCTCAGAACCCCACATGTTCCTATTGTCAGAAGGGAGCTCATGATGAGTTAACTTGTTTTCAGAAGAGATTCGATGGCTATGAAAAATAGATTGCAGATTTGCAAGCTCTTCTTCAGAAGAGAAATGTTTCCTCTCCATCCTCTTCTAGCTCACAGGGGTCTTATTTTCAGTCTTCTGCCTCATCTTTGACATTTGGACAGGATTTTAGACAGTGTCATGCATTACGGGCTTCCGTTGCATCCCCTTCACAGGTCCCTTTGATACTAGATTCAGGTGCTTCTCACCATATGGCATCTTCTCAGGATTTGTTCTCTTCTTTTGAGGCTTCTCCTATTCCTCATATTCTCATGGCGAATAACACTGTACAGACATTCTGCAGGACAGGTTTGGTCAACATTTAGGATGGCACATTCAATGATGTATTGTATGTTCCATCTCTATCTGCAAACCTTCTCTCAGTTTATCAGATTACACGCAGTGGGTCAGGGAAGACCGTTGAGTTCATGGAAAATTTAGTCTTCATCAGGGATAGTGCGACAGGAGGCATTATTGCTACAGTGATAGTTGATCATTCCACCCGTCTCTACACCTTCTCTCAGTTTGGTCCACCATCTCCATTGTCGAAGCACAGCTCTCCTCTTACAAGAGAGCATCATGTGGTGCAGTCAAGTCGCTTGAACCTTTGTGTTGTTCCTGAGACCAATGTTGTGACTACCACAACACATCCTGAGGCATACTTTTCTCTTCAACAGGATTCTTCTTCAGCACTGCTTGACCCTCCAGCTCCATTCATCAAGCCACCAGGTGCAGTTGTTGAGGACTCTACAGAGGACATTCATCTCCTCTTTGATGACAGTGTCAGCACACTTGTCATACCACTTACATTGGGGATTCCATTTCAGGATCCTCATGTCTACTCCTTTGAGCATCATCTTGGCCTTCCAGTGACACCTCATCTTTCAAGGTCACCTCTTTAGTGCTCACTTTCTTTCACTCCTTTGTATTGGAGTCCTGGTGGTTTGTTCATTGATCCAGTGGTTCTTTCATTCTGGGGGGGCTTTGGAGCCTCGAACCTCTCTCACGAGGGGGTTGGTAGCACGCATTGTACTTATGGCTTTGAGAGAGTCTCTTGAAGTCATTATTTTTGTCTTTGCTTGCTTTTATCTCTTTTTAGAGAGGAGTTTTTCCCACTGGGTTTTCTCCTTTGTCTCCAGTTTACAAAGATTTCCTTGTTTGGGTACCTGATCAGGCCTTGTTGCCGGGACCCTCTTTTCCTGCTTTCATAGCTATGCTAGGTTTGCTTACCTCCCGAGCTTCTCTTAAGGGGGGGTGTTAGAATACATAGTTAATCTTCACTTATTAATTATATCATGTTGATATTAATTAATAAGTTAGTTGTACTCTATTTTTCACTTAAGCTTTATCTTAGGTTAGTTTTTTCCCTTTTTAGGGTTTCATTCGCCTTTAAGGTTGAAGGCTTATAATTATTTTTTCATACTCTCTGAATAGATTTTGAGCTCTCACATTTTGAGCACAGAAGGGTTTCTTATTTTTCAGTCTTTTGCTTCATTCTTTGTAACAGGTATTTGCATGCAGATTGGTCTTGAAAGTCAAAGTTGTATTTATCAGTTTCTACACCAAAGACTATGGCTTGTGGTATAAAAAAAAGATAAATTTGAGCTTCAATTCTATACAGATGTTAATTGGGCTGAAAACCTAATTGACAGGAAGAGCACAAGTAGAGGAGCATTTTTTATGGGTGACAAACTTGTCACATGGATCAGTAAGAAGCAAGGATGTTGTTGAAGACAATTATTTAATTGTGTATTGTCATTGATGTTACACATGTATTTACACTTATGTAAAGATGTTACACAAATGTCTACATTCAGACTGAGCATAGTTGGTGAATAGAAAGAGTTTTTCAGTATTGATCAAGTCACTCAGGCATTTCAGTCATTGTCGGGCATCAAAGAAACTCAGTGTTAACCAAGTTGATTATTCAATGTCAGCCGGCTAATAGTGGTTTACATTGTATAATTAATTTTTTATATGAGGCTGACTGAGTTGTGATTTATTACTTATTGTAAAGTGGAAGAGAGGGGTAAAGGATAATATAAGGTAATAAGGTAAGGGGGTTGATTTATTAATTGTTATTTGTGTTGATTTCCTTAACCCTACTTTACACTTAATTGAATTGTATTGATTGTGTGTTGTAATTGTGATTAGAGAGAAGATAAGATGCTCCTTTTCTATCCTCAAATGCACAAATGGAAGATCCAAGTTGATCAACCCAAAGGAAGGGTTAATGCACAAATGAATCAACTATTCGGAAAAGAGAACCATGAAGGGGATCTTAAATTTTTTTAATTGATTAAATGAATATGTTTAACTACAGTAATTGAAAAGGATAGGAAGAAGAACCAACCTTAAAAAATTTCAGATCAAAGAATGTTTTTTTCTGAGGTCTGTAGACTATTTCTGGAAATGCTGACAGATGATCCCAAACCGGAATTCAGAGACGAACAAAACCTAGAATTATTTTCCCGATGCAATGTTGTCTTATGAAAAAGGTCAACCTTGACCCACAAATGTCAACCCTGACCCAATAATATTGACCCTGACCTGCATAGGTTCGACAGAGAATCTATTCACGTCGTCCAAAAGAAATCCAAAAAGGGTATCCAGATCTGTGTCCAAATCCGTAGTCCCGAACCTGTACCTACAAGAAAAAGAGGATTGTTTATTGTGAGAGAGGGGTTTGCCTTAGTCAAACCCTAGTTTTAGAATTAACCTTAAAGTATAATTTAAATTGCATAAAGATAAACAAAGTAAATGCTCAAATTTACCTTTCTTGTAAAAGTCCTTGTGGCAGATTCGAATCCGTGGATCCATAAGTATGCTTCAAAATGTGGAAAGTAGAAAGGTAGGATATCTTCAATCTCTTACTTGTAGATCTCCAACACCAAGTCTTGAATGGGTTATTGAATTTGGAATAGGCTTGGAAGAAGGTGGATGGAGAGATCACCAAAAGGGAACTATGTGGCTTGAATCCTTTAATGGCCTCCAATGGATCTCCTTCATAAAAATGGATGCTTGAGAATGGATGAATGCTTGCTCCTTAGCTTGCTTGAACTTCACTTGATAACTCTTGATCACAATTAGGAATGCTTGATGCTTGATTAGAAGACTTAGTTCACTTGATGATGGTTATCATTAGAGAAAATGAGAGGAGAAGGCTCCCTTTTATATGAAACTAGGGCACAATCTTCTAAGGAGGACAACATAGGATAATTAAATTCTCATTAAATCCTTTACACCTAGGAGAGGACCTATATTAAATATAATTTAGGAATCGACACTTTGGAACCCGAAACAGCCGACCTGGAAGAACGAAAACACTTTTTGCAAAGACCGACATTCAGAAACTGTGAGACCCCAAGATCTAAACCCTAGGTCAAGGTCGAGGTTGACCTTGACCTAGGTCAGGGTTGAGGTCAACCTTGACCTAGGTAAGGGTGAATTTTGACCTTGACCTAGGTCAGGGTTGAGGTTGACCTAAACCTAAAAGGTCAACCCTGACCTTGAAGCCCAAAATCACCAGTCTCCAGTCTAGAATGCAGAAATCAGGTTTAAAAAGAGTGGAAAGAAGGACAGAATAGTGGGGAAGCCATGTCAAGATTAGGAACCCATTCAAGGAAATTTTCATGACCCCAAACCACTTACTTGAAAGGCTAAACAAATCTACAATGGAAGTGCTTCCATTTTTTGACTATACATTTAGCCCCCACTTTAGCAAGAGTATGGACTCAACACAAACTCTTGGTAAAGGAGAACATAAAGAATAGACAATCTTATTGGAACCAAAAAGGGATAAATAAACCCTCAAGCCCCCAAGGGACCTAAGTCTTTATCAACCCTAAGATCACAATAAGAGAGACATCACTTAGTTAAGGAGAGAGAGAAAGGGTGTGATTAACTTGCCTAATGAGAACTTATGTCTCATTGTGAAGGACACAAAAAGTGTAACTAGAAAGATGGAGTTGAAATGCCTAGTGAATGTGGCTACTCACTAGTAAACCCATCAGGGAGATCCATTCTTAAAGGGATCAAAACATTGTAAATTAAAAACTGGCAGGATCAAGAGATCCGTGTAAATTTAAACTGGAGGGATCAAGAGATCCTAAAAAGTAAAAATGACCATGCTTTAAGGATTAGTTTCTTTTAATCCATAAAGGGAAAATTTTTAAATCTTGAAAACTATTTTGAATGTGCATGTGTGAAAAAAGTGAGTAGAGTGTATGGCCCCATGTTAAAGTCATTGCTAACACTTTAACAAGAGCAATGGTTTTAAGGGAAACATCAACAACTCTACGAATTACGTTTCCACTGCGAGATGCCCCCAAAGGAAGACAAATCAAGGGAAATAAAATATAAACATACATAAGGACACAAGAGGGATCTACCTAATGTGGGGTCTGTATGATCATAAGATAACATGTACATAGAAATATAATATTATTGCAAATGAATTGACATCATTCCCCAAAGAAAGTAGAACTACAATCACAAAGGAGGAAAGAAACTTAAGAA
>MU223943.1:622819-643736 GCA_018584345.1 Thuja plicata
TATCTTTTTGTAAATTTGAAATAAACATATGTTGAATATCAATATCAGGAATAGGATAAGAAATCTGAGCATACAAATGCTTAAATCTACCAATAAAATCAATCAATTTTTCCTTAATGTTTTGTTTTCAATGCATTAAATCAGATAAGGACACTTGTGGTCCAATGTTATTTTGAAATTGTTGAATGAAGGAATTAATAATTTTAGGAAAATAATCAATGGAATAGGGAGGTAAGGAACAATACCATTGTAAAGCCTTATCTTGAAAGGTTCAAGCAAAAAATTTAGCTAAAATCCTATGGTCATGAGCATAATCACTACAAAGGATTTGAAATGTTTTAACATGAGTAACAGGATCACCTTTACCATTATAATACTCAAGACAAGGCATATCGGCTTGCTGAGGGACAGTAGCACGTATGATGTCTAGGGATAAAGGACTACCCATATCACATGTAGGAATGCTAAATTTGGATTGAGTTAAAGATGCAAGTTGTTGTTGTAAAGATGACACAGTTTGGGCCAAACTAATAATTGTGGAATCATTAGAGGAAACAGGTGGCATAGCAATATTAGGAACACTAGGAAAATTGTAAGAAGCAACAGGAATAGAAGACACAGCCGGTGGAACATTAGGGACCACAGTTGGAATAGGATTAGTATAAGTAAAAGGCACACTATGATATGAAGGTTGTGAGGTAGGTGAAGATACCGGTGGAGAACTCACCGGGATAGGTGCACTTGGGAGAGAAGTTGTTATCAAAGGAGGAGTGTAAGTAGGAATACTAGGTAGAGGAATAGAAGAAGGTCCTACACTAGTGAAAATAGGTGTGAATCCTAACTCTTGAGCCTTTTGAGATAAAGGTTTAACATTCAAATTCACAAGATGAGTAATACTACACAAGAAATTAATACCTTGATCATTATCATGGAGAACTTTCTTAAAAGCCTCTATAGCTTGGATAGAATCTTGATTATGGTTTTCTTGGATAAGCCAATTTCCCATTTTATCAAGTTCAGTTGAAAGGTTTTTCTCTTGTTCAAGAGGAACTCTTAAAGCATCATCTTCATCATAAGATGAGTGAGAAGAGTTATGCTCTATGGAAGGATTGGAATCATGAGTTATCAAATTGTCATCTGGGATCCTAAGGAAAGGAGAGGAAGACTTAGGATCAAAGGAACCCATAAGTATACGGCTTCTTCTAACCACGATACTATAAGTAGGACTAGATGTGGTAAATCTCATACACCAATACAATGCAAATGAACTAACACAAAATTTTGATCTATTGAATTTAAATGCAATTTGAAATAACATGCAAGATCTAGCATAAACAATGTAAATCTAACACCAAAAAAAGAAAGAAATATTTTTCTATCGCGGGTTCACCAAAATATAAAGTGGTGGAAAGGGGTAAAGGATAATATAAGGTAATAAGGTAAGGGGGTTGATTTATTAATTGTTATTTGTGTTGATTTTCGTAACCCTACTTTACACTTAATTGAATTGTATTGATTGTGTATTGTAATTGTGATTAGAGAGAAGATAAGATGCTCCTTTTCTATCCTCAAATGCACAAATGGAAGATCCATGTTGATCAACCCCAAAGAAGGGTTAATGCACAAATGAATCAACTATTCAGAAAAGAGAACCAAGAAGGGGATCTTAAATTCTAATAATTGATTAAATGAATATGTTTAATTACAGTAATTGAAAAGGATAGGAAGAAGAACCAACCTTACAAAATTATAGATCAAAGAATGTTGTTTTCTGAGGTCTATAGACTGTTTCTGGAAAAGCTGACAAATGATCCCAAACCGGAACGCAGAGACGAACAAAACCCAGAAATATTTTCCTGATATGATGTCATCTTATGAAAAAGGTCAACCTTGACCCACAAATGTCAACCCTAACCCAATAATGTTGACCCTAACCTACACAGGTCCGACATAGAATCTGTTCATGTCATCTGAAAGAAAGCCGAAAAGGGTATCTAGATCTGTGTCCAAATCTGCAGTCTCGAACCTGTACATGTAAGAAAAAGAGGATTGTTTGTTGTGAGGGAGGGGTTTGCCTTAGTCAAACCCCAGTTTTGGAATTAACCTTAAAGTATAATTGAAATTTCATAAAGATAAACAAAGTAAATGCCCAAATTCACCTTGCTTGTAAAAGTCATTGTGGTGGATTCAAATCCGTGGATCCACAAGTATGCTTCAAAATGTGGAATGTAGAAAGGTAGGATGTCTTCAATCTATTTCTTTTAGATCTCCAACACCAAGTCTTGAATGGGTTCTTGAATTTGGAATAGGCTTGGAAGAAGGTGGATTGAGAGATCACCAAAAGGGCACTATGTGGCTTGAATCCTTTAATGGCCTCCAATGGATCTCCTTCATAAAAATGGATGCTTGAGAATGGATGAATGCTTGCTTTAAATATTGCTCCTTAGCTTGCTTGAACTTCACTTGATAATGCTTGATCACAATTAGCAATGCTTGATGCTTGATTAGAAGACTTAGTTCGCTTGATGATGGTTATCGTTAGAGAAAATGAGAGGAGAAGGCTCCCTTTTATATGAAACTAGTGCACAATCTTCTAAGGAGGCCGACATAGGATAATTAAATTCCCATTAAAGCATTTACCCCTAGGAGAGGACCTATATTAAATATAATTTAGGAATCGACACTTCGAAACCCAAAAGCGGGAAAACACTTTTTGCAAAGACCGACATCCGAAAACTGAGACCCCGGGATCTAAACCTTGGGTCAAGGTTGAGGTCGACCTTGACCTAGGTCAGGGTCAAGGTCAACCTTGACCTAGGTTAGGGTCGAGGTCGACCTTGACCTAGGTCAGGGTCGAGGTCAACCTAAACCTAAAAGGTTGACCCTGACCTTGAAGCCTAGAATCACCAGTCTGCAGTCTAGAATGCAGAAATCAAGCTAAAAAGGAGTGGGGAAGCCATGTCAAGATCAAGAACCCATTCAAGGTGATTTTCATGACCCCAAACCACTTACCCAAAAGGCTAAACAAGTCTACAATGGAAGTGCCTCCATTTTCTGACTATACACTTATTAAGAAGTATATTCAAGCCGACTTGATAGGGCTTGTCATATATATGAAAGGTCAAGTTTGGATTGAATGTGTGCAAGTAAGTGTGCAAGAGTGTGTACAAGAAGAAGTGTGGAATTCTGTGATATGAAGAGTGAAGGTGAAATTAGATGGGATTCTGATTGAGTACAGAACACTTGGAGCTGCAATAGAATATTTGATTAGCAAGGATCCAGTTATAATCAGAACATAGATCTGAATCAACAAAGATAGTTTCTTACACATACAAGTCAATTCATTGTTACTTTCTAACAATTGTAGTAGTGATCTCAAATCACTTAACAGAGTAGACTTAACAGTCTTTTCGTAAATCCTCTCACAAGGTAACATTTCTATGTTGAAGTGTTGAAGACCTCTAACAAGGCCACTCCTCATATGGTGATTTAAATCCTCTAACAGGGTCACACCTAACAGTGTGTTTTGTAACCTTTAACAGGGTTGACTCCTAACAGGGCTCACTTCAGAAGAGTGAAAAATAGTAACTAGTTACATTAGTGGGTTTTCCCATATTGGGTTTCCACATTAAATCTTGGTGTCACTTGTGTATATGACATTTGTTTCATGATTTTATGTTTCTACACTTAATCACTAAAGTATAATTGCATTGGATATCATAAAGATTGCTTTAACACCCGAGTTATAGAAGAATATCTTAATTAACCAAGAAATGGTGTTATATTGTTTAAGAAATCTAAGGGACAAGGGATTTTTTTTGGAGTAATTGATTCACCCCTCCCCTCTCAGTTACTTATCTCATTTCCAATAATTGGTATCCAAGATGCAAGTGCTTTCAAAACAGGTTTCAAGGCCTAAGCTAAAGATCAGAGATGTCTTACATAAGGGAGATCCCAAAGCTAAACAAAGACAACTTCCTTGCATGGAAAGAGCTGATGAAACTACATCTATCTACTATTGGAGATGTTTATTTGAAATTTTTGGACACCAAATATGGGGAACCAATAGGGACTATGACTGTGGAACAGATGATGGAATGAAAGCTTCATAACATAATGATGATTGATATAGCTTCTTCACTCAGCTACTTAGAATTTGATGAAGTCAAGGACTGCTATACAGCCTATGATATGTTGAGGAAATTATAGGACATTCGTGGAGGAGATGAAAATGTAAAGCGAGCCAAAGCAGAAAGTCTTAGAGGACAATTTGACCAGATGAAAATGAAAGAAGGAGAAGACATTACAAGGTATAGCGAAAGAATCAAGAAGATTGTGAGTGCCATCAGAGATGCAGGAGGAATAATTAAAGATACAACAGTGGTCAACAAGGTATTAATAACTTTACTTCCTATCTATGCTATTAGAATTTCAGCTATTCAAGAAATGAGATGTAATAAAGATATAACTTTGGATATATTAGTTTGAAGGCTTACAACTTTTGAGCTGGACAACTCTGACAATTATTCTCCTAGCTCTAGCAATCTTGAGTCTATATTCAAAGCTAAATTAAACCTTGGTAAGAAGGACATATACTCAAAAGGGAAGCAGATTGAAACTGATAGTGATGAAGAAGAAGATTAAATGGTTTATATTTCTATAAAGGATGAGTCAGATGAAGAAGATGAAAAGACATCACTTTTCTCACATATCAGTAAAAATGACACATGGATAATTGATAGTGGTTGTTCTCATCACATGACTGGTGATAAGACAAAATTTGAAAAGCTTGAATGCTATGATGGTGGGAGTGTCAGTTTTGGGAATGATGAACCCTGCTATGTGAAAGGAAGAGGTTGCACTACTCTGACAAAAGGAATCAAATGTGATAATGCTTATTGGGTTGAAGGACTAAGGAGAAATCTACTCAGTGTAGCATAGCTGAACAATATTGGCTTCAAGGTAGAATTCATGAATGGTAAGGCCAAGCTCCTAGATGGTAAAGGGAACCTAGTTGGAATTGGTAGGCAAACAAAACGTAATCTATTCTATATTGATCTCACTGAAGGTTCATGCTTCATTGCACAAGTAGAAGAAATTTGGCTATGGCATAAAAGGTTGTGTCATGTAAACTTTCATAATCTAGTAAACATAATAAAAAACAAGAGAGTTAGAGGTATTCCTATTTTGAAGAAACCTGAGTTAACAACATGCAAACAATGTCAAATCGGAAAGATGAGAAAGACAAGTTTCAAAAGAAAGAATTACAATACTGATGAAATCTTAAAATTGGTACATATTGTCCTTTGTGGACCAATTGGAACAACAAGCTATACTAGAGAGAAATGTTTTATTTATTTTTTTGATGATCATTCCAGAATGATGAATGTCATGTTTCTCAGAGAAAAATTAGAAGCTCTTCATAAATTCAAATGGTATCTTGCAAGAGTTGAAAAGGAAACAGGAAAAAAACTAAAATGCCTAAGATCTGACAGAGGAGGAGAATTCATTTCTAATGATTTCAATGAATTCTATAATGAAAGAGGAATCAAAAGATAGGTATTTGCCCCTGGTACACCATAACAAAATGGAATAGTAGAAAGAAGAAATAGATCTATTATGGATTGTGCCAAAAAAATAATGATTGAAAAGAATGTTGTTGCCAAATACTGGAAGGAGGCCATCAGCAATACAGTGTTCACCTTGAACCGAGTTCAACTAAAGAAAAGTAGTAACCAGACACCTTTTGAATAATGGTATGTCTATAAACCTAATGTTCATTATTTCAAAGTATTTGGAAGTAAATGTTACATCTTAAAGGATGCAAGAAATGGAAAACTAGATGCAAAAAGAGATGAAGGAATATTCCTAGGTTATTCATGTAAAAGCAAAGCATACAAATGTTTGAATCTTACTACTCATAAAGTCATAAAAAGTGTACATGTTAAGATTGATGAGTTTGTAGAAAGATATGAAGAGCAGAGCAGTAAAGAGCCTAAAAACTATAGGAACTTTGTGTATCATGAACCTAATACTATGCCCATGACTCGAGAAATGGTGATTGGATAGCAGAACTGTCAACCACTAAATATACTAACACAAATTGTACAACCTGAGTTGCAAAATGTGCAACCCGGGTTGTTGGTAAAAGAGACCGAGTCACAGACATAGGGAATCGAGTCACAAACAGAGGGACCTGAGTCATAGATAGAGGGACCTGAGTCATAAACAGTGGAACCCAAGCATCAGATAGAAGAATGTGAAAGAATGTTTGGGAATGATAAACATAGTGAATCAAGTCCAGAATCAAGACTGAAGGATTCATTACTTTCTAGATATGTTAGAAGGCATCATGCACCTAAGAAAATAATTGGAGATGAGATAGAAGGTGTAATGACAAGGAACAAAGTCAAAGGTACATGTTTACTAAGTGATTTTGAACCTAAAATTGTTAAAGATGCATTGAATGATGAAAGTTGGATAGAGGCAATGAATGAAGAAATTGAGTAGATTGAGAAGAACAAGACTTGGACTCTTGTGCCTAGGCCAAAGGACAATAATGTGATCGGAACCAAGTGGGTTTTTAGAAATAAGATGAATGAAAATGGTGAAGTTTCTATAAACAAGGCCAGACTAGTTTGTAAGGATATGCTCAAGAAGGGTATTGATTATGGAGAAACTTTTGTTCCTATTGCAAGACTTGAAGGAGTTAGAAATCTTCTGGCATATGCTACACATAAAGGATACATAGAGTATCAAATGGATGTGAAATCTACATTTCCAAATGGAATCCTAGAAGAAGAAGTCTACACTAAACAAACTGAAGGATTCATTGATCTTAGTAGAAGGAATATGGTTTGCA
The DNA here is from genome assembly GCA_018584345.1 of Thuja plicata. Classification (NCBI taxonomy): domain Eukaryota; kingdom Viridiplantae; phylum Streptophyta; class Pinopsida; order Cupressales; family Cupressaceae; genus Thuja; species Thuja plicata. The sequence continues at coordinate 629,682 of MU223943.1, forward strand.
AGCTGCACAAATTATTGTATGGACTGAAGCAAGCACCCAGAGCCTGGTATGGAAGACTGCATGGTTACCTAGTAAATATTGGATTTCAGAGAACCAATGATAATAGTAGCATGTACATCAAAGAAGGACCACAGAACAAAATATTGTTAGCAGAGATATTTGTTGATGACATATTATTGACTGGATATGATGACTTATGCAAAGCATTCTCTGTAGCTATGAGTAAAGAATTTAAGATGTCTATGTTTGGTGAGATAAAATTCTTTGTTAGATTACAAGTTCATCAAATGAAGGATGGTATCTACATTACTCAATCAAAATATATCATGGAGATACTCAAGAAATTTGCAATGGAAGATTCCAAACCGGTTGGAACACCCATGTGTACTGGACAAAAATTATCTAAGGACGAGGATTCAATCCAAGCATGTAAGTAATAAAGAAAAAGTTGCAGACATATTCACCAAACCTTTACCTAAGGATGCATTTTTGTATCTTAGAGGAAAGTTAGGGGTGCTTCCCCTAATTGAAGCTCACTAAAATACAGTTTAGTGATGCATCAACCCGAGCCATAGTGAAGATCTATCAGTTGATGCAGGTACATCAAAGCCCATTGCAGATGAATTAGTACACTCGAGTACATTACAACTTCAAAGAGAAATATTATTGACTATTGGTATTGATACTTAGTATTTATTGAGATGGAGTCTTTGGCATTTGTTGTCAAAGAGGGAGAGTTTTCTATAATACAGAAGAAATTACTTAAGGGAGAGTTCATAACAGAAAGAGGAAGATTTTAATGTCAGAGGGAAAAATATTATCAAGAGAAAGAGTTTGATGAAAGAGGGATTTTTTGGATGAGAATAAGAATGAAGCTAAAGACATGAAATTTTTCTGTTGCTCCACAATTCTTTGTATTATGACATGTTATGTTTCCATCAATGCCAAAGAGGGAGATTGTTGAAGAAAATTATTCAATTGTGTATTGTCATTGATGTTACACATGTATTTACACTTATGTAAAGATGTTACACAAATGTCTACATTCACACCAAGCACAGTTGGTGAATAGAAAGAGTTTTTCATTATTGACCGAGTCACTCGGGCATTTCAGTCATGGTCGGGCATCAAAGAAACTCAGTGTTAACTGAGTTGATTATTCAGTGTCAATCGACTAACATTGGTTTACATTCTATAATTAATTGGTTATATGAGGCCAACTGAATTGTGATTTATTAATTATTAAGAACTATATTCAAGCCGAGTTGATAGGGCTTATCATATATATGAAAGGTCAAGTTTGGATTGAATGTGTGCAAGTAAGTGTGCAAGAGTTTGTACAAGAAAAAGTGTGGAATTCTGTGATATCAAGAGTGAAGGAAAAATCAGATGGGATTCTGATTGAATATTTGATCAGCAAGGATCCAGTTATAATTAGAACAGAGATCTGAATCAACAAAGATAGTTGCTTACACATACAGGTCAATTCATTGTTACTTTCTAACAATTGTAGTAGTGATTTCAAATCTCTTAACAGACTAGACTTAACAATATTTTTTGTAAATCCTCTCACAAGGTAGCATTTCTATGTTGAAGTGTTGAAGACCTCTAAAAAGGCCACTCCTCACAGGGTGATTTAAATCCTCTAACAGGGTCACACCTAACAATGTGTTTTGTAACCTTTAATAGGGTTGGCTCCTAACAGGGCTCACTTCAGAAGAGTGAAAAATAGTAACTAGTTACATTGGTGGTTTTTCCCATATTGGGTTTCCATGTTAAATCTTGGTGTCACCTATGTATATGTTATTTGTTTCATGCTTTATATTTCTGCACTTAATCACTAAAGTATAATTGCATTGGATATCATAAAGATTGCTTTAACACCAGAGTTACAGAAGAATATCTTAATTAACCGAGTAACAACGTTATATTGTTTAAGACATATAAGGGACAAGGGATTTGTTTTGGAGTATATAATTCACCCCTCCCCTCTCAGTTACTTATCTCATTTCCAACAAATGCATCTCACAGTCTACTGCAGAAGCAGAATATGTGGCTGCTACTACAAACTGCTCAAATATTGCATGGATCAAATAATTACTGGAAGGTATGAATATGAAGATTCTTGAACCAGTGATTATCTATTGTGATAATACCAGTGCAATAAACATATCAAATAATACAGTCATGCATGCTAAGACTAAGCATATTTCTATCAAGTATCACTACTTAAGAGAACAAGTGGAAGCAAAAGAAGTGATACTAGAATATGTTCAATCCAAGGAACAATTAGCTAACATATTTACCAAGCCATTACTGAAAGATACATTTGAGTACCTGAGACAGAGACTAGGGGTCCAACTATTGTCTATCAGTCAGTAAGTTGACTAGAGGAGATTGCATCATCCTATACATGAATTAGAAGATTATTCATATTGATACAAGAAAAATGGACTAAAAAGATACATTTGTACGCAGTAAGGTACAAATCTGCACCGAACACCAAAGATAATTTTGGCTAATACAGAGTTGTATTGCTGATGGATAGGGAAATTCAAGGAGTATATTATAAAAAGGTAAAAGGATATAACTTTGGCATAATCAAAGTCTAATTTGGCATTATTTTTAAAGGGAGAGAAGTTCCTAAGAAATTCAAAGGGAGCGATTACATATGAAATATCCATCAAAGGGAGAGAAGTAACATGAGGGAGAGAATACATACTAAAGGAGAGATTGTTGTCAAAATAAAAAGAGATGATCAAGGAGAGGAACAGTCAAGGGAGAGCACATATCAGGAACAAAGACAAAAGCTGATACATCTATCTAGTAAAGGGATTGAAGATTAAAGAAATCACTCTGCAAGAAAAAAAATCTAAGCTATATGATCTTACCGAGAGCCAGACATTTGTATAAATTATAGAACAATAAATTTGGTAGTTTGATGAACTACAACTTGATATATTTCATATTGTATTAGAAATAATACAGTGTGATAATGTAGTGTGTTGCCTTCAATGCCAAAGGGAGAGATTGATGAACCATAAGTGATTGAATGTTTGAAGATGTTAAGTTGATCACCAAAATGCAGAAAGATAATACAAGACATTAAATCAGTTAATGGATTGTATTATCATTGATGTCAACTTGATATAATCTAATTGGTTATATACAAAGTGTTAAAGACTTCATAGAACCAAAAAGATAAAGGTTATGCTTTCAGTAATGCATAAAAGATCAGTATTCACAAAGTGACAACAAAAACCGACGGGTAGTACACCCCAAAAGGAAAGTCACAGTGATGCAAAAGAAAGAAACCTGACAAGCATTATCGATGAGAAAAATCACAAACATTACCGACGAGAAGAACTTCACAGTGATGCCCGAAGGATAGACAACCCCGACGGAGATGCCCAAGCAGAACTGAAGTGTTGACCGAAGCTAACAAGAGTTAAAACACCGAAAGGAAATAAAGTTCAGAAATGACAAAAGACTTAGTTGGAAAGAGCTAAAGAAGGAGTTAACTTGTTGTTAATATTATTTTCATTGACAAGTTTGAAGCCTGAGATAAGAGAGAGTTTTAAAGTAGTTTTATTACAGTTGGAAAGAAGATATCTACGAGATAAAATATGAGTAAAATTTTTAAAGCAAGGTTGGCTAGAATTGTGGTTCATGCCAAGAACAAGAAAATCAATAACTTAAAAATGGTGATATCATGTCTATAAAGAGACAATCTAATTCATTATGAATTAGGGGAGTGAATAAAGAAGAGGATGCTGAAGAGAAACTGATGAAGAACGACTTCATGTAGTCCTGATCAATCAAGTTGGAGAACAGATCTATATTTCTACAGACACTGAGCAATAGAGAAGCACATCACCAAGCATAAAGAAGAGGAGCAAAGGTATTTAAAATATACATTGATCAGAAAGGTATTATGAGATTACAATAGATTTGAAAATCTGCAAGTCTATAGTTGTATATGTGAACAGATCATTTACTGTTTCAATTTAGCCATTGGATCATAAAGTTCTTAACCAAGCAGTACTTAAAAATCCTTTCTATATTGAGATACATCCCAAGGAGTATCAAAAATTTTGATCATGAAGATAGCATGAGATGTCAGATACCAATTGACAAACTACACTGGGTTTGGTCATAGAAGGTAGCATAGAGATGCCAAATATCAAGTTACAAACTATTCAATTTAAATCCTCTAACAAGGTCACACCTAACAGTATGTTTATAACCTTTAACAAGGTTGGCTCTTCTCTAATCTCACTTTAGAAGAGTGAAAATTTTGGGTTACCAGTCCCAAGTGGTTTTTCCCTTAACATGGTTTCCACATTAAGAATCCATTTGTCAATGTGTTTATGAGTCATTACTTTAGTGTTTTGCATTACACATAACTAAAAATAGATTGATCGGTATACCCTAAGTCATTTACTATATTTTGGTAAATGAAAGACTGCTAATCGGTAAATAGTAAGAATAAGGTTTAACAGTGAACTGCGAGTAGTAGTTATTTGTTAAGATTATTTGAAGGCATTCATCTTGTACGACTTAAGATAACTAGACGCTTAATATTGTGGTAATAATTTTTTGGGTTGATTTAATGGAATAATTTTGAGGTCACTGATTCATGCCCCCCCCCCCCCAGTTATTCTAACATTTTCATCTTAATTTTCATCTTAGATCCATATCTTCATTGTCATTAGTACAATTATAATTTTAGGGGTTGTCACTTTAGGATACTTTTGCAGCTAAGAGCATTTGTTTAGTCCTCCTAGATAGATATCCATGAGACACTTTTAATTTTCTTTTACTCTCAAGTTGATTACCTAGTATGATCTTTCAAATTTTGATTGGAAAGTATGTTAAACTAATGTTTCATGCAAGTTTGTGAGTTGCAGGTTTATGAACTACACATCCATAAAAATTGATGGAGGATGACCCTGAAGGCGCAATTTCCTCCATTCCTTACATTGTGTTTCATGTTGTATATGCTAGGGCTTACATAACTATAATCTTGAATAATTGGGAGACAGAGAAATTGCACAAAAATTCAAAGAGATTTCTAAGGATTTAGTTTTGAAGGATGAATACAAGGCATTGGTAGAGAATTAGTTTGCACAGGTCATTAATTCCCCTAATTTCTATGAAGTGTACTAGGTTCAATATGTGTTGAGTAGAGTTCATGAACAATTTATGTGTCTTCACAAACCTTACAAGATTACAAAGGAGGTTATGAAGGCTGTTACAAGATTTTGTGATAGAGGTGAGGTACCTAGCCTAAAATCAATTTAGAAATATATACTAACTAAGCTAATTGTTTCTAAATTGGATAATCAAGCTATGACAATGAATAATATCATACAGCCGAATGTGAAGTTCATATTTACGGTACTTGGCTATAGGTATTTCATTCTAGAAGAGAGAACTCTATTTCCAGTACTATCATATATGTTTCATATAAAATGGTGAAAGAAGATGAAGAGTATGACATTTGTGAATCATTAAGAGATCATCTTATGAATAATTTAGATAAGATAAAGAAGGACAGAAGAAGATATTCAAGTATGGATCCCTATTGGTAAGAAAATTCTTTTACTTCATAAATTTCTTTCCGAGAGTTGGAAATGTAAAGTTAAAAAGAGGATAAACCAGTGACAATTCAGATTAGATAATTTTATAACATGATTGGTCATGAACAAGATAAAGGTGTTATATGGGGATATTTTAAGAGTTTTCGAGAATCTATGCAGTTAAGATATAGGATCCCACAAAAAATAGTGAGAAAATATGAGGACAATATTTGTTTTATGATAGAAATTGATGCATGTTTGATGGAGGCAGCAGGTCCTAGAACATCTTAGGTGATTCTTATGGGATATTAGGTGGATGGTTCACTTCTTGAAGCATATGCAGAAGACATCTTGAAGAAACCCCTAGAAAATACTGAGCAGAGGTTTGGTACATATGCTAATAAGAATCTAAAGGTGCATAAAGAAATTACTAGACATGCAAGAGAAAGAAAGATCAGAAAGGAAGTAGAAATGATGGGTGATAAAATGGGCTTTACAAAGGAAATGATATAAGAAGAAAGGAATAAATTAGAAGAGAATGAAAAAGAAAAGGTTGCAGAAGATCCTATTTATGTTGATGCAGATGCCCCTCCTGCATATACACCATTTACATCATCATATTGAGTTGATATACAAGGAGCTCAGTGAAATCTTTTGTTAGTCCATTAGAAAAGAAAAATGCAAAGAAACCAAAGATACCTAAACCAGCTACACTAAAGGCTACACCATCTAAATTAGTTAAAATAGAGCAAACTACTAGTAAGAGAGTGAAGGAAAAAGGAAAAAGAACATATAAAGGAATCAAAGATGATGGCAGAGATGAGGCATTTGATTCTGATGATTTGAATAAGTTAATGATCAAAGGAGTTAAGATAGCTAATGTAGTGAGTGGTCCCACACCTAAGTAAGATTCTAAAACCAAGGAGCCTATGATTATTTTTGGTAAGCCACTTTTTTCATGCAATGATGTTTTGAAGAATATAACATGTCGTGGTATATTAGTTAAGTTAAAGAAGTATTATAAAGTGTTTGTTAAGGATGAGAAAAGATAATTGGAAAATGGAGTAGTTGTATATCTAAATAAGTATACTATAGCATTGGTTGAGATCAAAGGGGACATCCCTAATGATCCATTTGATATACTTGAAGCTAGAAGATTGACAGCTCAGAAAAAGGATAAGGAGACCAAAGAATTGACTTTGATCAATCCATGCCCTATTATTGCTAAGGAGGGAGTAGATATTCTTCTTGAGGAGGCCAAGAAAGAGTTGAATTGTAATTCAAGGATAAAAAAACTTATTCTCAGGAATATAGATGAGGTTACCAAGGAAACAGAGAAGGTAATGACACAAATTTTGTTCAATAAGTAGTCTGAAGTTGCAAATAAGAATGATGAGAAGACTAATGAACCATTGGACACATCATTCCATGTGACATATGATGAACAAGATATCTTCATTTATGGTGTCCCTTTTACACTTTTAGTTGGTATTCATGATGGGGAGGATATTCCCGAAGTCCATAAATACAAGGCAAAAATAAAAGAGGGAGAATATGAATTGGACAAAGAAGAAAAGGAAGATGGAGAAAAAGACAAATTAGATGATTAGAAAGATGAAAATGCAGAGGTAGGAATATCAAAAGAGGCAATGAAATATTAGACTCACGAAGGAGTTGAATTAATAGGTTTAGAATTAAAGGATGAAGTTGAAGAGGTGGCAAGAGACATTTCAAGGATAGTAGGTGAAAAATACATTATTGATTTAGAGGATGTGCAAATGATTCAAGGTCCAATTTAGTTGGATGCCCTTACTCCTAAACAGTTGATGGACATTGCCACTATATCACATACTAGAGAAAGATATAAGATCTTAAGGAAACATAGGAAAGATAGTATGTTTCTTACTTTGGCATCTCAATTTTTGTGCAAAATCATGCCTACCTATGAAATAAATCAGAATGAATAAACATCAAGTCAGTTGGAGAGTCTTTTGAAGGAAAAAAAATACACACTTTTAATCTTTAGAGTAGTCAAGATTGGTGAAGGTACATTCTAAATATGAGGATAATAGACTCAATTATTTGAAGGTTGAGATTTTCATGGACAAGAACTCTTTGGGACTAGAATTTCAAGGATAAAAGAATTCATTGATTGAAGGGAGAAAAATTTGCAGAGGATGTATTGATTATACCAGATGTGTATCTGATGTTGACAAATTTATTAAGGAGACTAAGAAGAAGCTAACTGAAATGTAAAAGTCTTTTGATCCTTTGAAGACTCTAGATTTGGTCCATGTAGTGAAAGTGACAACACTAAATGACAAAATTAGAACACTTGTCACTTAAAATGAGAGAGTGAAGGGAAGAATTTTTCATCTTATGAGCTCAATTGTTCCTAAGCTTGAAATTTTGTTGAATAGTTTGAAGGATGCAGAGAAAACTCATAACTTACTGAATACTTTAGATCATACTTCTACTGAGAAAGTAGCTTATGCAATCTATGGGTAGACTAAGGTTATGGATAGCATGAAGAAGATTTGGAAAATAGATTTTGCAGCTCTAAGAAATGATTTCTCAGACATTTTCAAGCTCTTGTAAGTTTTTGTGGATAGTTTGTATATAGCAGAGTTACTTAGGATTTTGGTAGAAAATTTTGGTTTGTTTCAGACCTTTTCCATTGATGTCAAAGGGGGAGAGATAAGGAGTGAAAAATGAAGAGATTTAGATTAGGGGGAGCTCACATCTTTGGTTAAAGAGAGAACTTTTTTTAGTATGGCATTTTGGTATTTTCGACGCTTAGTCATGTTTTTCTAAGTGTTTCCATCAATTCCAAAGGGGGAGATTGTTGGTAAGAGACACGGATATGATGAGTTGTATGTTGTCATTAATGATAACAACATATGTCTCTTATGATTACCTAGAACAATTTTTTGGTGTTACCAAAGATCAAAATGCAAATTTGGCTAAGTATGGAAGAAGAGGAGCACTATACTGGGTTCAATATATGGATCAGTATAGATACATCTGATCACGTTTTGAGGTGTGAACCTAGGAGGAGCTTCAAAGAATTATTATCTACCTTCATCTATGATCACAACAATTTACGTTATCACTTGATCAAGTTATAACTTTCTAAGTATCGGGTATACCAAGTACAATGGAGAACAAAGATAGTTGGGTATTAGATCGATCAACAATCCTATTAAATTGATGATCTGATCAATTTGATAGTTGGAGATGATAGATATGATATGTGTGATGAATCCTATGCTCATGTTCAAGGTTAGGAACATATTTTGAGGTCAAATCTAGCTGACACTTCACTTCTTCTTTTTTAATCTATAACAGTTGTTTTTAATTGATATTCAAACATCATTTACATATAATAGACATCGCTTAAAATATTAGTCTTCCCATACATTTCCTTACCAACCCTAAATTTTGCTTGTAATTCTACTTCTAAGAAGCAGACCATAACATAGGACTTTACATACATATCCATTACCTAGCTACACAACTGAGTTCATATTCCATCATCTCGCCCAATTTGACACTGCCTCTATCCTACTCCATTCACATGGCATGTTTCACTTCATTCCAACAACTCTTTGTTTCTGCTATAATCTCTAGCCTTCTTTCTTGGATTGCTTCAAAAAATGATGATTTCTTCCCCACTGAACTTCTTTCCCTATCGCTTCACCATTCATCACATAAAAATTCAATAATTCAAAACTTTCCTAGCTTCATGGGCTATTTCAGTTATTCTTTAGTTACATTTTTACCCCCTCGTAGGCCTCTTTTCATCCTCAGCACTTAAAAATATATTGCTCTACACCTTTCTTCCATTTGGACCCTAGCCCATTCCACTTTAGCTTTCATTCATTGTCATTTTATGCCGATATTTTCTTGATAATACACCCTGTTGACCTTCCCCCACCACCTCACGAATGACACTCTCCCATAGATTCTGCCCTCATTTTCATCCTCAAAACATTCTTCATAATCAAAGCCCACACCTGGTTCAACCCACTCTAAGATGCAATCCAGTCCTAGAATCAATTCACCATCAAATATGATCTCCATCCATCATTTCACTTCTCTTTCACTATCTCCTAATTGTAAATCCCATGCAATTATCATGGAGATCACTTCGACATTATCCCTTCGCTTCAGTTTTTTTTTTCTCAAAATTGGCTTCCCAAAACATCAATCACAGCCAGTGAAATAGTGTCCTCCTTCATATTGAGAAGACCCAACATCATTTCCTTTCTCAAAGGTCCCTTAAAGGATTTATGTTTATTCTTTGTGTCGATGGTGAAGGTAGCCTCCCTTTTTCTCTGTCTCTTTTTCAATCTATTACTCTGTTATAATTGCTTCCAGTGAAGTGTGTTTAAGCAACCCCAATGAATTTAATTGTATAACACTAAGGGTGCTACTCATCTTGGTAAGAGAACCTATCACATCACCTCCATCCACTTCCTAACAATTTCATCATTCCTAAACTTGGCGACGCTAATTTTTATCTTTCCACAAGTTACATTAATTTCTATTCAACAGTTGTCACATCTTAACCAATCAACACAATATCCATAGATAGCCCCAACCTTGCTGACATCATCTAGATTTATGGTGTCCTTTGTATAATTACAAACCCAATAGGCTACATAATGAACACTTTTTTCTTCTTTTTTTTAAAAAAAAAATTTTAGAAAGAAAAGAGCCAGCAACCCTCTAAAGGAAGATAGTAGAATAAGGCCAATAATTTAAAGTTAAACATGCAAATTTAGAGCTAAAAAATCCTCAAAGTTAACCTCGTTTATAGTTTCTAAATGATGACACTAATTTTCTATTAATATGCAAAAAACACTTTCAGTAAGCATACACCGAAAGACAGAACAAAGAACAAACCAAAAATCAGATACAAAGAGATCACCAAAATGACTAAGTACAAAGAGAATCGATGACACAACTTTGTGTGTACACCAAAATTAAAAAGCAGAAAGATAAAGAGGAAACCGACGTGCAAGACAAAGTACAAACTGAGAGATAGATAAAGTGCAAACCGAAGAGACAGTTAAAGAGCAACCAAGAGAACAAAACCGAAAGACAGTCAACTGATTTTAGAAACATAACCAACCATCATAAATCAAGAATTAGTTGCAACCCGCAAAAAATGGATCTGACCTCCATGTCACATAAATCAGTCTTATTCTATTTATAGGATATTGATTTGTTTTAAATCCATTTCTTTAGGGACAAGAAACATGAATGTAAGTGTTTTAATCAGTCTAACTTATTTAAAACACATAGACTAGGAGATCAGGGTACAAGTTCTAAACCTGATCTTAGAGTTAACATTATTTTTCGTGAAACTTGATGATGTCAATCCATCTTATAAATAGATTATGAAATTATTCATTATACAAGGATGTGAATATGAAAGAGTGGATGAATGAAGCCTACAAGCACATCTATGGATCAAATTGAAAGTTTCAAGAACCAAAATATCAAAAGGTGAATTTGGTTAGCAAGAACCAAGAATAGAGGCTACCGAGAATCAAAGGTATTACTCAATCACATTAGGTGATAATATTATTCATGTAAAATTAAATGGATCTATATCAGCAATACGAGATTGCATTTACCAGGTCAAATTGTAATTTTTGATCATTCTAACAAGTGGAGCAAAGTGTAAAAATCCTTTCAAGGAATGTGGATTTAACAGTCCAACTACAAATCTCTTAACCCAGTGCACACTCAACAGTGTTGCTAAAGCTCTTAACCGATTAGACTTTAACAGGTCTCCATAGATACTCTTAACCGGGTAGATCATCAGAAGTGGTCCAATTGTAAGCCTTAACCGACCCCTTCCAATCTACAGATAGTGAATATTTTGTGGGTACAATACCCACCACAATTTTTACTTCCTAATAGAAGTTTTCTGCGATATCATATCTTGTGTTATGTGTCAATTACTTTCATGAATGTTTTTATGAATGTTCACATGTATGTGTATAGTCAGAAAATGGAAACACTTCCATTTTAGACTTTTTTAGCCTTCCGAGTGAGTGGTTTGGGGTCATGGCAAGCACCTTGAATGGGTTCCTGATCTTGACATGGCTTCCCCCCTATTCTGTCCCTCTTTCCACTCCTATTTAGCCTGATTTCTGCATTCTGGACTACAGACTGGTGATTCTGGGATTCAAGGTCAGGGTCAACCTTTTAGGTCTATTTTGACCTTGACCCTGACCTAGGTCAAGGTCAACCTTGACCTTGACCCAGGGTTCATATCCCGGGGTCTCACAATTTTTGGATATCGGTCTTTGCAAAAAGTGTTTCCCGCTTTCAGGTCGGCTGTTTTGGGTTCCAAAGCGTTGATTCCTAAATTATATTTAATATAGGTCCTCTCTGAGGGGTAAAGGCTTTAATGGGAATTAAATTATCCTATGTTGGCCTCCTTAGGAGATTGTGCCCTAATTTCATATAAAAGGGAGCCTTTCTTCCCTCATTTTCTCTAAGTCCTCTATTGAAGCAAAAAACATCCTTGAGCAATTGAAGAGCATTATCAAGTGAAGTCCAAGCAAGCTAAGGAGAAATATTTCAAGCAAGCATTCATCCATTCAAGCATCCATTTTCATGAAGGAGATCCACTGGAGGCCATTGAAGGATTCAAGCTACATGGTGCCCTTTTACTTATCTCTTCATCCACCTTCTTCCAAGTCTATTCCAAATTCAAGAACCCATTCAAGACTTGGTGTTGGAGATCTACAAGCAAGAGATTGAAGACATCCTAACATTCTACATTCCACATTTTGAAGCATACTTGTGGATTCAAGGATTCGAATCCGCCACAAGGACTTTTACAAACAAGGTGAATTTATGCATTTACTTTGTCCATTTTTGCAATTTCAATTACATATATTTAAGGTTAATTCCAAAACTTGGGTTTGACCAAGGTAAACCCCTCCCCCACAACAAAAAATCCCATTTTTCTTGTAGGTATAGGTATAGAAGAGAAGATTTGAGACCAGATCTAGATACCCTTTTCGGCTTTCTTTTGGATAGTGCGAATAGATTCTCTGTCGGACCTATGCAGGTCAAGGTCGACATTATTGGGTCAGGATTGACATTTGTGGGTCAAGGTTGACCTTTTCATAAGACGACATTAGAACATAAAAAGATTTTTGGGTTTTGTTTGTCTCTACATTCCAGTTCGGGATCAACTATCAGATTTTCTAGAAACAGTCTACAGACCTCAGAAAACAACATTCTTTGATCTGCAATATTTCAAGGTTAGTGCATTTCTCCCACTTCTTCAAATACTATCATATATCATATCTATACATATAATTAACATAATTTAAGGTATCCCTCTTGTTATTCTCTATTCCAAATAGTTGATTCATTTGTGCATTAGCCCTTCCTTTGGCTTGATCAACTTGGATCTTCCATTTGTGCATTTGGGAATAGAAGAGGAACATCTTATCTTCTTCCTAATCACAATTGCAATATACAATCAATTAAATTCAAGTAAGTATGAAGTAGGGTTAAGGAATTCAATACACTTTAATCAAATCAAACAACAATTAACATGCAAATCACATTATCCTATTTCAATACCTTACAAACCCCCTGATTCAGCCCTCTAAATCAATATCCCCCTATTTCTTATATTACATTTTGGGGGCATAAACTCTACTCACTTTTTGCACACACGCACGTTCAAAATAGTTTTCAAGATTTAAAACTTTTCCCTTTGTAACATATAAAATAGAGGTTACTAAAATGTAACGTAAGAAAAGATGTCACATTTGAAATAAGTGGACATTTGTGTGATGTGTGGGGAAGATAAGATGTTCCTTTCAACCTCAAATGCACAAATGAAAGATCCAAATTGATCAACCCAAAAAGGATCAATGCACAAATGAATCAATCATTTGGAAATGAGAGCAAAGAGGAAAGATCTTAAATTCCCATTTTAGAAAGGAATGTATATGATAGTTCTAGGAATTGAAATGGATGAGATGAAGTACCAACTTTACAAAATGGCAGATCAAAGATTGTTGTTTTCTAAGATTTGTAGATTGTTTCTGGAGATGCTAACAGTTGATACCGCACTAGAACACAGAGACAAACAAAACCCAGAAATATTTTTCCAATTCGATGTCATCTTATGAAAAAGGTCAACCCTATACCACTTTTGCCAACTCGATCTGCTCAACTCCGAAAGTGTCCCTGTTCACACAGTCTGAAAGAAATCCGAAAAGGGTATCTAGATCTGGTCTCAGATCTATAGTCCCGAACCTATACCTACAAGAAAAAAGGTTTTTTTGTTGTGGGGGAGGCGTTTGCCTTGGTCAAACCCCAGTTTTGGAATTAACCTTATAATATAATTGAAATTGCAGAGATAAACAAAGTAAACACATAAATTCACCTTGCTTATATGGAAGCCCTTGTGGCGGATTCGAATCCA
>MU223943.1:682097-701571 GCA_018584345.1 Thuja plicata
GATTACTCCTGAAGAGGGTAGACAAATGATCAAAAGGCAAGGAGTTCTCATATTGCCACAATGGGATTTAGCTGATGCAATGGTTTTTGATGCTATAAGGAAACAAGCTAAACCCATAAGCCCTGCTAGGACATCAATTGGTGCCCAGTTTAGTGAGGATCATGCAACATTGGCAATCTGGTCACTAAAGAAAAAGGACAAGAGAAGAAATAAAGAAGATGATGAGACTGAAGACACAGGCAACCTAAATGTGAAAAGAGTTGCAGATACCTCAAGAACTGAAGCGGCTAACCTTGTTGTACAGGTTTCCAATTTGAGCATGAAAGTGTCAGAGAAAGAAAAGGAGGCATATGCTAGTCTGAATGAAAGATATGAGTTTATGCTCAAAGCTTACAACGAAGAGAAGGTGAAATATTTGATTAAGGATAACAAAATAGCAGAGTTGGAAGGTAAGCAGAAGATTCAATTGGTTCCCCAAAGGCTAATTGCTCAGGACCCATATCAGCCTTCCTCCTCAAGTCCATTTATAACATGTCCCCCATCCCATGCACCTCTAAGTCCTACTACTCAAGAAGCTATTGATGCCAAGAGATCAGAATTAGAAGCTGAGAAGAACAAACTAATCAATGAAAGGACAAGATTAGAAGAAGAGGGTAAGAGGGACTTAGAAGATTCCCAGGCCTACAAAGAAGCTGAAGAATTGGTGAAGCAAAAGCACACAGATCAGATTTTTTCAAATCTCAAAAGATGTGCCAGTGAAATTAACCTTGCTAACCTCTACTCACTGGGAAAAAAGATCACAAGAATCACCAGCTAGCATGAGGATGAAAAGAAGCAATGGGATCTGATAGTAAATAAGTGGAAAGGGAAGGCATCCCATGTCAAATATTTATATTCCCTCTTGAAAGAACAAAATAATATTGATTTTGTCCTAACAAGCACTCACAAGTGTCTCAAATTGATGATCAATTTAGACACCAAAAGGAAAATGGTTATGAAGAAAATCATAACCCTAAGAGGAGAGTTTTCTAAGGATAGGTATGATATGTATCCTAACATGTTCAAAAAGGATGGGAGCATAAAGAATGAAGCCCTATGGCTGAGGCAGTTAAACGAGGCACTGACTAGCTGGACAAAGAGTATTGTTACACTGGAAAACACTGACTGGTTTGTATTAACCATTGATATTTTGAGCAAAGCCAAGGCATTTTTTGAATCTTGGGAAGCAGAAGTAGAGAAGGCTAACAGTGACTGGGAGGAGTTCAAAAACCGCAAAGATGAAGTTCTCAACCTCGAGTGGCCAAGTGATGAGGTATACACTGCTTGGGTCAACAGATATGGTATAGTTACCCCCATAGCATGAAATAGAAAATATGAAGGGGATAGCTAGCATCAAGGAGGTTAAGATAATGGAGCAGATCAAATATTAAGACCTCTACACCAACAAGAGAACAAAACCCAGGTGACAAAAACCCAACTACCTCAGAGCAACTCCAAGCATTCAGGCAGTCACAAGACAAGTGATTAAATGGCTTATAGCAAATATTGTTATCTCTTCCGCCATAAGTTTTGTCTCTTTTTGAAACTGTATTTTGTCCTTTAGCCCAGTCATTCGTAGCTTGTTGCATCCTTATTTTCCAAAATGATTCCAAGATGACTATGGCTACCTATAAGTATCAAGTTGTAATGTTGTAATAAGGATGGTAAAATAAGACTACAAGGAAGATTACTACATTGGTCTGACTATTGGTTTTGAGTCTTCAAAATGTACTTTTATTGAGTTCATATTGATAAAATACAATGGAATCTCCATTTTCATGTCAATGATGTCTTCTTGCATTTACTATTAATTCTTGTATGTTCAATTTGTAAGGCATTTTGAGTATACTGGTTATAAGATAGTCATGTTCTTGTTTGTGAGTTACTTTCAAGGAGAGTTTAAATCTTACAGATGATTGTAGAGGATTAGGATTTATGCAAGGATTTGATACATTGGTGTAAGAGTGAGAGGATAGTTTTTAAGGCACTCTATCTGGGATTCATTTGTGTTTCTATTAATTATCTTAATATGTGTATGCTCTATTATGAATCTATCACCCATGATTAGGCACTGATCAATATGGTGACAAGTGGTTGTTATCGTCAACTCAAATATTAAAATCTTTACTTTCTGATATTAAGAGCATATATGTGTAGTTGATTGTATTCAAAGGATATAATTCATCTTAGTGATTCCTTGAAGAGTGAATCGATAGGTTATCCTTCCTAGGCCAAAGTGGCATAAAAAGAAGAAGGATTAAAAATCCTTAACCCATTATGAGATTCTCTATCATTCAGTGAGTCTATAATCAGGTACACCCGCCTGAGTATGTGGAGCCTAAAGTGTAGAAGGAGTTTCATCCTTGTTAATTAGCCTTATTCATGTATGAATCTGCATTGGGAATAAAGGGTCAGGCATTTATTGTTGTTTTAATTGATTCATACAAGAAAAAGAGCTAACACCTTTCTTCCCTCATTTTCTCTAAGTCCTCTATTGAAGCAAAAAACATCCTTGAGCAATTGAAGAGCATTATCAAGTGAAGTCCAAGCAAGCTAAGGAGCAATATTTCAAGCAAGCATTCATCCATTCAAGTATCCATTTTCATGAAGGAGATCCATTGGAGGCCATTGAAGGATTCAAGCTACATGGTGCCCTTTTAGTGATCTCTTCATCCACCTTCTTCCAAGCCTATTCCAAATTCAAGAACCCATTCAAGACTTGGTGTTGGAGATCTACAAGCAAGAGATTGAAGACATCCTACCTTTCTACATTCCACATTTTGAAGCATACTTGTGGATTCAAGGATTCGAATCCACCACAAGGACTTTTACAAACAAGGTGAATTTATGCATTTGCTTTGTCCATTTTTGCAATTTCAATTACATATATTTAAGGTTAATTCCAAAACTGGGGTTTGACCAAGGCAAACCCCTCCTCCACAATAAACAATCCCTTTTTTCTTGTACGTACAAGTATAGAATAGTAGATTTGAGACCAGATCTGGATACCCTTTTTGGCTTTCTTTCAGACGGCGCAAACAAATTCTCTGTCGGACCTGTGCAGGTCAGGGTTGACATTATTGGGTCAGGGTTGACATTTTTGGGTCAAGGTTGACCTTTTTCATAAGACGACATCGGAACAGAAAAATATTTATGGGTTTTGTTTGTCTCTGCGTTCTAGTTCGGGATCAACTGTCAGATTTTCCATAAACAGTCTACAGACCTCAGAAAATAGCATTTTTTGATCTGCAATATTTCAAGGTTAGTGCATTTCTCCCATTTCTTCAATTACTGTCATTTATCATATCTATACATATAATTAACAGAATTTAAGGTATCCCTCTTGTTATTCTCTTTTCCAAATAGTTGATTCATTTGTGCATTAGCCCTTACTTTGGGTTGATCAACTTGGATATTCCATTTGTGCATTTGGGAATAGAAGAGGAACATCTTATCTTCTTCCTAATCACAATTACAATATACAATGAATTAAATTCAAGTATGAAGTAGGGTTAATGAATTCAATACACTTTAATCAAATCAAACAACAATTAACATTCAAATCATATTATCCTATTTCAATACCTTACAAACCCCCTGATCCGGCCCTCTAAATCAATATCCCCCTATTTCTTATATTACAGTATGTTAATGTTATGAAGTGATATAACTCTCATGAAGACAGTATAGATCAGATTGAATGGATATACAATTGATTACACAAAGGTTAATTGATTAAAGGATACAAAAGTTTTAGAGGTACTGATTCACCCCTCCCCTCTCATTACACACTTCCCATTAATTCCAACAATTGGCATCAGAGCTAAGTCTCTTATTTGGAAAAGCTTAAAGGCTTAAGAGAAAAGATCATACAATGGAGAAGTACAGACTTGATAAGAATATTGAAAATAAGAAGCTAGAAATTCATATGTTTTATGAACAATATAAAGAAGCTAGAATCAACATCAGATAGGTGTTAGATGAAAGAAATATTATGGCATCTCATTGTAATGAGATAGATTATCATGAGGAAGAGATACCAAATTTGTTTGATTCTTCAGGATCAACTACAAGAAAATCTTCAGATACATTAGAAGAAAGCATCACAAGCTTAACTGAAATCAATCAACATCTGGCTGGACAAGTTAAATCTCTGCAAATTGGTCAAGAGACATAGATGGCAAGTATGATTGATGTCATGAACAATGATAGACAAGCTGAGAAAGAAAGAACACTAGTTATTGATGATAGAAGAAAGATTACAGAAAAGCTACAAGAAAAAGAGTCAGAAATACAAAGACTTACAGAGCATCACCATAAGATTACAAATCAGATTATTCTTATGATTCAAGAGGCAAACAAAATAAATGTTGAACTCATTGAAAGAATAGAAGCTATCGGTGAGCTAAGAGATGAGATTGAAAAGTTGAAACATGAAATAAGAATTCAGCAACAACATAATGAAATTATCAAGAAAGCTGAAGAAAGCAATAAAGAATGGATGATTTTCTTGAAGGACAATGAAGAGTCAATAACAATACCGGTCTAGGTTTTACCAAGAATGGAGAATCATCAAATCAAAATGATCCAAGGAATGTCTATACAAATTAAAGACCAAGAAATCTTACATGCAATCACTGTGGAAAGCAAGGCCATACATCAAATGTATGCAGAGGCAAAATGAAAGGTATTCCTAAATCTTCATCTTCATTCATAGGATTTTGTTATAAATGTAACAAGAAAGGACATAAAGCATATGAATGAAAGTCTGAGATAAAACAACCAAAGAAGGAAACCTACATGGACAAATATTGTCCTACTTGCAAAATGAATGGGCACACAACTCTTGAATGCTGGAAAAAGAAAAGGAAAGCATGGAAGCCTAAAGGTCAAGAAACTCCCTATCAACCAAAGAGATCTGGTAACCAGTATGTATGGGATTACAACACTTGGACAAATTTTAAAGCATGTGGAAGTTATGGTCCCATTGCTGCAAAATGTATGAGACAGTGGACTAGAAATTCTAGAGGCTAGACTAACCCCGGAATGGCATGCTTACACTATCATAAAGTGGGTCATCTCAAGAAAGACTACAGAAACTGAATGACAAAAACCAGCACATATCCCAATGGAAACACCATTGAAGACATCCGAAGGGAAAGAGACAAAATGTGGAGAAAAGCTTCAAACAATGATGAAGCTAGACCGAGCAATGCAAATGGTGACACCCCATCCAATGGATCTGGTGTCACTACCACCCCCACGTAAGCAAAACAAGTAAGTATGGAACTGCATTACCCCAAGTTACTATTTTACATCAGTTCCATAATATGTTGATAAAATGCCAAATTAGCATAAAGAAAGATGCATCATAGTATTGCTTGTTAAAATCTATGATAACTATGCTATCGGGCATATATACCAAAATCCGTCAGTACACACTCAAAGCTGAGACCACCTACACTTATCGAGAAGCATCGGTTAAAAGAAAAGTTGGTAGGATAAACCGAGCCTTGTCGGTAATCGAGAAAAGTGAATAAGTGATTTGCAATACCAAAACCCATCGGTAAAGGAAAGAGGTATAACGACCAACCCAAAACGTCATGTGGTCACCGCAGGAAAGTTGAAGTCTTAACCGGCGAACTCCATCTTTACACACCGAGGAGTTGGTAAGCATTAATGACACACCTTTTAGGTCAAATGACTATAAAAAGGTGACTAGTCAATCTCATTGATCACCACGACCAGAGCAAAGCGACGAAGAGCGATTTTTGAGCAGAAAGCGATAGGACCACCAGCACTCCACATAGATCATAAATCATTATAGGTGAATAAATTAAGTTCCATAAACAACTGACAACTCTATTTCACGCATTTCATAGAAAGCCCTAAAACTGAAAAATGGCCACGACTTCAAGAACTGTGAAATCCAAGAACACCAAGAAGGATGAGTTCAAGCTCATCAAGAAATTGGCGTGTGAGGAACCACATTACAAGATTCACCCAGAGGTTGCCTCACAACTTGATGATGCTGGAGCATTCTCGCAAATACTAGCAAGGGTTTTGATCGTCGAGGACATTTGAGCATTTATACACTGCAAGATTGCAGAAATAGGTGATTCAGAAGTTGAAAAAGCTTATAAGAAGCTATGCAATGAAGATGGAACTCTGAAAGGTGAACATAAACATATAGAAGTAAAAGGGCTCACCAATTCCCTAATGCTCTTGAAGGTCTTCAAAACCGAGTGGATTCGGTTAGTACTAAGCCAAATGCACAATCATAAACTTTGGTTGGATGAACCAAAGATGATAACCTGAGATTTTATCCATGTAGTCACCGGTTACCCTGTAACCAAGAAGGTAAAATCACTGAAGCATCCACCCAAGGCCGAGACTAAGAAGATGACAGGAGCCAAATGGGATGACAGAGGATTGAAGGTTTCCAACATAACTGATGATGAGATGAAATTCGGTGCATGCGTTCTAGGCTACAAATTATTCCAAGTCAGCAGGTTGAACAACATAACATCCAATGCAGTGGACACATCGTATAATATTGTGAAGAAAGGAACATAGTTGGATTTATCAGAAATTCTACTGAATCAGTTAAAAGATAATTTAAAGACTATCAAGAATGCAAAGTCAAACACATGTAAGTTTGGCTCACTCATAATGTGTATTTTCTTCTACTTTCAAGAAACATTCCCATCGGTAGGAGATGTAAAATGGGATAGCACAAAACTAGTCACCGTTCAGATTAGTGAACATATAGCCTCACTGGGAGATAATTTTGAGACAGTCATGGATGAATAATTCACTGTATTCAAAGATCGAATGCAAAAGAGGGTAAGGATCCCTGAACACCTCATTGAGAACTATAAAGATGAATTATATTTCATGGTTGATACAAATCATACTTATATCAAGCCTGTTGTACCGAGGACAACTTGGCTTCAACCATTAGAATATAAGTTAAACATTGGTCTTGCATCTAAAGAAATTGATGCCTTGTTAAATGAACCACTGGATAAGAAACAACCCAAGTTTGGAACATATGAGGAGGCCAAAACAAGAATAAAATTTCGCTTGGTTGTTAAGAAAATTATCAGAAAAAAGGACAAGATGGTCAAAAACCTCAAGAAGATATTGTCGGCAACAGAGGAAGAAACCGAGCAGGAAGAGGAAGTTGAACAGGAGGAAGAAACTGAAGAACAACTACCTATCAGTGAAGTTGAAGAAAAGAGTGACTCCGAGGCCACAAAGTTAGATTCACCACCTCCTCCACCAACTAAGAAGCCAAGGACCACAACTACTTCTAGAACAAGAAGCCAAACATCAAAGGATTCAACTCCTTCACCTTTGAAGAAAGGTAAAGTCAGAACATACAAGAGGAAAGCGACCACACCAAAGAGAGGTGCAAACAAAAGAGTAAGGAAGCTCATTAGAACCCAAGAAAATATTGAAGACACCAAGCAAGATGAAGCTATAGAGGCAGAAAATGTCAAAGTTAAAGCTTCAGAAACTATTGATGATATTTGTTAATCTATTACAAATTCAGGGTCTATTACAGATTCTAAGATTAGAAGATGGTTGAAATTAGATCCAAAAGATCAGAATAAAATAGAAGATTCCATCATAGAAAAAATGTATAAGTTCAAATATGTACCAATGTAATTTGAAGATAGTATGGTACCAAGGGAACTCTTGGACATACTATATGCAAGATGGTCATTTGCCTTGAAGAATGAGAAGGAAATAAGAGAAAGAGTACTTGTTACTCTCATGCCTTCTGAATCTCAAAAAGAAGAAATTGATTATATGATGGAGAAACACAAAAAGGAATTATCATCGAAGTTGAGAACCTATAAATTTCTTGAAGGAAAAATCATAGAGCTTGAACAGGATAGCCATAAGAAATGGTGTAAAATTCTAAATAGACCTACTGAGGAAGAAAGCCCTAACAAAAACCTACAACAACAAGATGTTGATAAGGAAACTCAAGAACAAATATTAATAAAAGATATAGAACATGACACATCTGTTGAGTTAGACAAGGAAGAAGATGACACAACCGACAACAAAAATATAGATGTTGCAGACGAATCATGGCCAGACACCACAAATGACAACATTGTGGATAACAATAGCATTGACATTACCGATGACCCAATAAAGGAAGTTAATAAAGATGAAGATGTCAATGTTACAAAGGACACAACCAATAAGTAGGACACAATAGTTGATACTGCAAAGGTGAATATACCAGACAACATGCCAATATTGATACAAGATATCAATAATCTACAAGAATCAGACAAGTCACTTGAAAAGGATACTCCCAAGGATGCAGGGGAAGAGGAAAAGAAAGACAACACTGGTGATCAGAAAGACATCAGAGAAAATCAAACAGTAGCTAATATTGATAAGGTTACAGGAGGAGATTCAAAACAAGAAGATGCAAACACAATAGAGAAGAATGCAGAAACAAAGAATGATGAAGCTAAGGACACCGATGAAGGAGATAAACCTAAATATGGCACTCCTAAGGAAACTAACAAAGGTGATCCCAACAATGTGAAGCTGAATGTGGAGATGTCTACTGACACCTAACAAGCTGAAACTGATACACAACATCAAAAAGAAGCACAACAGGTAACTTCATCAAGCACAACTGACAAAGCCGAGAAACGGAAAATGGTTTTACATTCTAGTGTAACACAAAATAAGAAGAAGAAATCTAAGAATAATAAGTTGGAGGTCACTTTGGATGAAATCATTGAAATACCAAAATGTGACCCAACAACACTTGATTTTGAAGCATTACAAGAATACGGTGAAATATACCAAAGGAAGGCATTACAGGAGAACTTAAAGAAACATCACCGAGACTCAATGGTACTGGAAACAACTAGGGACATCTTGCACTAGATTGTACCTGATGTTGATATTGATCAGAACAAGCCAATTCTTGATCAATTATCCACTCTCACTGAAGCAATAAAAACTCAGATTATTGATGCAAAGAAGGCAATTGAAGAGAGAGCAGAGCAAAAGTACCAGCATAAGATCATTGAGAACATCAACCAAGAAGTGGTAGTCAACAAGGTAAAGCTATCAGAATTCATTACTGAATTAGATCAAATTATAACTGAAGCTATAACCTTGATTCAACATCTGAGCACAGTGGACAAGTTCACTAAAGAGAATAGTGACAACATAGCAAAGTTAGATACAGATCTAGCTAACAGTACTAATAGCTTAACCACCAATCGAGACAATGCAATTAAGTTGCATTATGAGAAGATCATTGAGATCAAAAGGTTAAGGCAAGAACTGTGGGAAGCAGAGACACACTTTAGGGAAGAATTCACTGAGCTCTAAGCTCAACTTCTACCGAACCTTACACTACTTCAACATCACATCATTTCAACACGACAATGGATAGCAACTCCTGAGATGTTTGTATCAAACATCATCTATGACATGCACTCCAAGATCAATCTCAAGCACATGGCTCTAGAGAAATTAAAGGAACAATGGGAGAAAATTATGGAAGACATGAAGTCTTCACACTCCCACATTTTTTATAAGCTCTAAGCTATAGACCTTTTCCCTTAATATCAAAAAAGGGGGAAAATAATATGTGTATTCATTCATTCAGACGGGCAAATGGAAAATGAAATGTATATGTATATTCATATGGAAAATGATATATATTCAAATAGAAAATTATATGTATATGTATTCATAAAAGGAAAGATATCATATGTACAAATATATCGACATATACATAGGGGGAGTCATTAAATGACTAAGGATTATATATGTTGTATATACTTAACATTTTGTTAGTATTTTGCACATATCAATTTTTGATACTAATGTCAAAGGGGGAGATTGATGACATTAATTTTCCATTAGTATGCAAACAACACTTTTGGTAAGCATACACTGAAAGATAGAACAAAGAGCAAACCAAAAATCAGATACAAAGAGATCACCGAAATGACTAAGTACAAAGAGAGCCGAGGACACAACTTTGTGTGTACACCAAAATTAAAAAGCAAAAAGATAAAGAGGAACCTGATGTGCAGGACAAAGTGCAAACCGAGAGGCAGATAAAGTACAAACCGAAGAGATAGATAAAGAGAAACCGAGAGAAAAAAAATGAAAGACAGACAACTAATTTCAGAACTATAACTGACCGTCAGAAACCGAGAATCAGTTGCAGCCCGCAAAAAGTGGATCTAACTTCCACGTCAGATAAAGAAGTCTTATTCTATTTATAGGATATTGATTTGTTTTAGATCCATTTCTTTAGGGACAAGAAACATGGATGTAAGTACTTTAATAAGTCTAACTGATTTAAAACACATAGACTAGGAGATCAAGGTACAAGTTGTAAACCTGATCTTACAGTTAACATTGTTTTTCGTGAAACTTGATGATGTCAATCCATCTTATAAATAGATGATGCAATCATTCATTATACAAGGATGTGGATATGAAAGAGAGGATGAATGAAGCCTACGAGCACATCTATGGATCAGATTGAAAGTTTTAAGAACCAGAACAACAAAAGGTGAATTTGGTTAGCAAGAACCAAGAACAGAGGCTACCGAGAATCATAAGTATTACTCAATCACATTAGGTGATAATCTTATTCATGCAAACTTAAATGGATCTGTATCAACAATAGGAGATTTCATTTGCCAAGTCTAATTGTAATTTTCTATCATTCTAACAAGTGGAGCAAAGTGTAAAAATCCTTTCAAGGAAGGTGGATTTAATAGTCCAACTACAAATCTCTTAATCGAGTGCACACTCAACAGCGTTGCTAAAGCTCTTAACCGAGTAGACTTTAACAGGTCTCCACAAATACTCTTAACTGGGTAGATCATCATAAGTGATCAAATTGTAAGCCTTAACTAGCCCCTTCCAATCTGCAGATAGTGAAGATTTTGTGGGTGCCATCCCCACCACATTTTTTACTTCCTAACAGGAGTTTTCTGCAATATCATATCTTGTGTTATGTGTCAATTACTTTCATGAATGTTTCTATGAATGTTCACATGTATGTTAATGTTATGAAGTGATATAACTCACATCAAGATAGTATATATTAGATTGAATGGATATACAATCAATTACACAAAGGTTAATTGGTTTAAGGATACAAAAGTTTTAGAGGTACCGATTCACCCCTCCCCTCTCAGTACACACTTCCCATTAATTCCAACACTAAAGAGGTGGCCCATTTTGATAAAATTTTAGCCTCTTGATTCTTCTCCCGCCTAACATGGCTAATTTTAAAGTCTTGAAAAGATTGGAGCAAAT
Source organism: Thuja plicata (assembly GCA_018584345.1). NCBI lineage: Eukaryota > Viridiplantae > Streptophyta > Pinopsida > Cupressales > Cupressaceae > Thuja > Thuja plicata. Next base: position 693,474 of record MU223943.1, read on the forward strand.
GGTTGATTTATGTCACTATACTTGTAAGATTCCATGCGTTGACAACTCCATTTTTAATAGCATTCACAATCACTTATGAGTCACCTTCCACGTGAAGTTTCTCCACCTATAATTTCATGGCCATATGGATGACAAGTAGAGCTTCCCTGACCTATGCCATATTATTTGTCCCATCATGTAATTTTTGTGCAACAATGGCAATAGTTCCCCTTTCCAATCTCTTGCAATGACCCCAGCTCCTGAAGGGCCTGGGTTTCCCTTAGATGCCCCATCAAATTTAATTTTAATCCAATCCCTCTCAGGCTTAACCAATTCTTCTGCTTTCTCCCCATATATTTATTTCTAAGGCCCCTTTAAATTACCATATTGGATTTTCAGACAGTGCCATTCAACATTTAGTCCTATCACTAGCTGAATAGGCCAAAGTACCTTTCTGATTCAGAAATACAACATTCATAACTTCCCCAATTGAGGCTTTGATTCTTCTTTTAACTCTCTCCAAAGGTTCCTATTTCCCCTGAAAATTTTGTCTATTCCTCTCCTTCCATACTTCTCATATTACGATTAATGGTCATATGTTTCATAAAGGAGACATGACCAATATTTTTGCTAATATGGGCCAACACTCAAACAACCCTGATAGAGAGTTAGGCATAGGGTCGAACCACTGCATTTTGGACTTAATCATCTACCAACATTCATTTGAAAAGGAGCAGTGCAGTAGGAAATGGTAAACATCTTCATTAGCTGCATTGCATAACACACACTTACTTGGCCTGTAGTAGGCAAACCTTTTTCTCCTTTTAGCAGTTAGTATTCTTTCATGAACTACTAACCATGCAAATGCCCCGCCCTTAGGAAGGCAATGTTTATCCCAACATAGTTTAACTGGCCATCCCTTGATGTCCTCCTCCAAAATCTAAAGACTTGTAGCCCAATTTTACCAAGTAAACACCATTAGAAGTAGCACACCAAATTAAACTATCTTCTATCCCAATTTTCCTCACATTTGTAGATTTGAATATAGCCTCCATGAGTGCCTTTTGTTGTTCTGGTAGTCCAAAAGTCTCCAAGTTTATCCAAGACCACAAGGGTCCTAAAGGGGTCTCATTTACCTCCATGTAGTCTAAAACCTTCTCACCCCATTGTTCAGTCAATAATCTCCAAGACTCCACATTCCTCTCATCATTTTTCAATGGTTCATAACCATTCCATGAGTCCTTCCAGAAAGAAGCACTATTCCCATCCCCAATTTACCAAGAGATGTGGTTCGTTATAATGCTTCTGTAATCCATAATAAAATTTTAGATTGTTGATCCCTTTGGGGGGTTTCTGACAGTTAAAATTCTATCCTTCTCATTTAAGTCCAAATATTTTGCCTTCAAAATTTGAACCCACAATCTTTGATGATCCTTGTATATGTTCCAAACAAGCTTGGCCCTAAGGGATAAATTCATTTTTTTCCAATTTTTCAGCCCAGCTCCACCTTTGTGCTTATTGTTGCATATTTTATCCCAAGATAACAGTGGCCACTTTTCTTCCTCACAATTGCCACTCCAAAAAACAAAATTCATTCATTTTTCAATAAAGCTCAACACCTTTCTTGGGATCCTAAGGAAACTCATAGAATTGATGGGAATAGCAGAGATGACTGTTTGCAAAAGAAGAATGCGTCTAGCTGAAGTTAACCATCTAATTTTCCATCCATCCATTCTCTTAATGCAACTGTCCATTAAATATTTCCATAAGTTTAGCTTGCATAGATCTGCAAAGAGTGACACCCCCAAGTATTTTCCAGGCAGCTTACCCTATTTTATTGCCATAATGTTGTAAATTTACCTTTAGAGATTAACATTTGCGTTGAAAAAATTAATTTCAGATTTACTCCAATCGACACACTGGCCTGAAGCTACATTGAAACTATCTATAGTTGATTTTACCCTGGCTTCTCTTGCATTAGCATCCCCCATTAAGTAATTATCATCAACAAATTGGAGGTGAGTAGTAGGTTTCTCAGAAATATAAATACCTTTCCATGCTCCCTCCTGTCTTTTGCTTGAAATTAGCCTCCCCAGAACTTCAACCGTGATTATGAATAGGAAGGGTGAAAGAGGGTCCCCTTGTCTTATCCCCTGGGAAGTGTCAAAGAAGCCTTGTGGACTTCCATTAACCGGGATGTATATTCTGGGGGTAGTTATACAACTTGATATCCATTTCAAAAGCTTTCACCAAACCCAAACCTTCTCAACACATTTAGTAAGAAAGACCTATTCACATGATCATAGGCCTTCTTGATGTCCAATTTTATCATCATCTTTGCTACCTTAGCATGTCTGACTGTAGGTATGGCTTCATGAGAAATAATAATTCCTTCAAATATGGATCTATTGGGAGAAAAACTACTTCATTCAGGGGAGATAATCAGTTCCAGTAGTGGTTTCAATCTGTTCGCTATAACTTTTGCAATTGCTTTATATGTGGAATTGCACAAAGAAACGGGCCAGAAGTCATCAAAAGATTAACTTTCCACCTTCTTCAGAATAAGATAAATAAATGTGTTATTGAAGTCCTTCAAAATAAAGCCATCTTTTCTAGACTCTTCAACCACTTCCCAAAGGTCTTCACCTACTATATCCCAAGTTTTTTGGAAGAAAAGTGTCAGAAAGCCATCTGGTCCCAGGGCATTGTCACCCCCCATTCCTTTCAAAGCTAGCCATACTTCCTCCTTTGTGACTAGTGCCATTAGTATATCATTGTGGGCCTCTAAGAATATACTTGGGATTATATTTAAGAGATCCTCTGATCCCCTTAACTCTACTATGTTGTTGACAAAATATTGTTGGAAATAGGAAACAACCTCCTGATCAATTTGGTGATTATCTATGAGAAAATCCCCATGTACATTTTTTATCGAGAAGATCCTATTCCTAGCCCTTCTAACTTTCACGGATTTGTGAAAACATTTAGTTTTGGGATCCCCTTCTTTGAGCCATGTTTCTCTAGATTTTTGCTTCCAAAAAGACTCTTCCCTAGCCAAGATTTCCTTATAACTCCGATGAAGCTCATGTTCTTGCTCATAAGATGACTCATCCATTCCCTCAGCAATGATTTTTTCATTTAAAGCAGCTAAATTGTTTTCCATATTTAGTTTTTCAACAAAAATATTTTTGAAGGACTCTCTGTTCCAAATTTTCAATTGATCTTTAATGAATTGCAATCATTTGAAAAAGATAAAGGATTTATTACCTTTCCAAACTGGGGCATTCAACCACCACTCAAAAATTTTAGGCAAGAAAGTTGTGTCCCGAAGCCACATGGATTTGAACTTGAAGGGGGGCCTTTTAGGGGTAGTGTCTTCCTAAATGCTGCAACAAATGGAAAAATGGTTGGACCCTGTGATGGGGAGGATGTCTGCACTGCATAGCCAATTTCTTTGATCCCACTGTCCAGCTTGTAAGAATCTATCTAATCATTCAACAATATTTAGAAAACCTTTCCTTCTATTAGTCTAGTTGTAGTCTCCCATTCTAAAGTCTAAATCAGTCAGTCCATTACTCACAACAAAATCAAAAAAATCCCTTTGATTGATTCCAGACCAGCCATTGCCCCCTTTCTTCTTAGCAGGGCTTAAAATAGCATTAAAATCCCCACCTAACAAGAATAAATCATCCTTCTTTGATGCCAGGATATCAAAGATATCTCTCCACACCTCCTTTTTATTTGAAGTGTTGTTGGGCCCTAAATATTAATGACAAAACTTGGATAAAAGTTGTTTGGAAGAGACTTTCACCCACTGCCAATTGCTAGTCTAATTTATGAGGATGATATCTAAATAAATTATATCCCATAACACATAGAGGCCTCTTGAGGCTCCCCTTACATCTAAATAAACACCTTCCCATCTACTGAAATGTCTCTTGAAGAACTCCCTATCAGTTTCCTTGACCTTTGTTTCTTGCAAAAATACTATATCTACTCTCGCCTGATCAAGACCTCTCTTGATCAGGCGAATCTTGTTAGGGGCATTGAAACCCATGACATTCCATGAGAGGAGCCTCATTTCTACCAGGAAAAGGCATAGCCCTTTCTTGATCTTAGTAGTTTGGTTTGGTCTGCTGCACACCCTGTCATTGCTAATTTCTCCTTAGTTGTCTGAGCCCCTCTCCTCCCTTTCTCTCCTAATTTTGTTCTGTTAAGCCTTGATTCCGACTGTTCTACCCCTCTAGATCCATTATATTAGGAGTTGCAAAGACACCCATATAATATTCCACCCATTCATCACTTTGCAAGCTGTAAATAGACTCATATTATAGAGTATCTCTACCACTATCCCTTACCTCCTCAAATGACCCTTCTAGGTTGCGTATGGGTGATATTCGTCCATCACTTACTATATTAAATTCACAACAACATTCATTCGACTGATTTAGTTTTGAGTCTTATTTGTAACCTGGCTCCTCCTCTTGGGAATTTGCTCCCCTATTCTCATCTTGATGGTGCTTATCGACTAGTCCCCTTTCCTGTGAGGGATATGTGTGAGGGATATCCTCACTTCCTCTTGATTTGTGAGATGGGCTCATTTCTTTATCAATACACTATTGTGGGTCCTCGGCCCCTAATGTTTGGGCATTTTCCTAGATTTTGTGAAGCTCTACATCTTGTTGAATCTCAATGCACACCTCCACATATCTATTTTGAGAGAAACCAAATTGAGTCTCACACATCACTTGAGTGGATATTTCCTCTAGTTTTTTCTCTTTCCATAGATGTGATTCTTGTCAAATATTTATGTCAATCTCCTCTTTGTGCTTCCTTATTCCCAACTCTTTCCTTGCATCTGTTTCCTTTCCTGATTGCTTAAAATCCTCCATTTCCATTCCTGGGTCCAGAGTGGGGTCAATATTTTCTGTCATTCTTAATAGGTTATTTTCCAATCTTTTTTCATCTGTGTCTTTCCCATTAGCCCTGCATTCTTCTTGATTCATCAAGTCTTCACCTTTGACCAATTCAGCTACCAGGGACTGCCACCACTCCCCATTTTCAGTGTGAATAATGATGTGTGATGACAGATTATAGTAGGCTTGGCACCATACAAGTATTTTTGGTGTTACGACAAAGTTCTTCTCATTAATGACTTCCACAAATTTGACAAATTTTCCCAAAGTTTCTCCTATGATTCTCAATGTTTCCTCACCCTAGTATTCTCGTGGTACGTTTTCTAGTTTAAAACAAACAAGGGTTTCACTAACCACGTCCTTTTCTGTATTGAAATTTGCTGACCAACTCTTTAGGTAAATGTCATTGACATCAAGCATATAAGGGCCATTCCCTATTATCCATTCTTTATCCTCCTTAGTAGAGCATATAATCAAGTAAAAGCCATTAGACATTATTTTTAAAGAAATGAAGGAGGTTTTCCATTGTTGCTCACACCATTTTTTGACTCATGTATAGGATGGCCACGACCCAAGCCATTTGAGAAACAGAGCCTTATCCTCCAGTATAGCTCTGTTCTCTATCCATTGAGGATTTTTCAGCCGAACTATAACATAAGAAGTAGAAATATGGATATTTTCACTTAACTTCATATGGGTGTCCATTGTTTTCCCTTGTTCTTTGTTCTGATCTTCATTTTCCATGGATTTCTTCCGTCAAAACTTCCTTTCAATGCTCTAAAACTTGAAGCCATTCTCAATGGGTGACAACACATTCTTCAAAATCTCTCCAGCTTGTTATGCCCTCCATTTCCTGCCCAAGGTGACCTAGTTGACCGTTGTAGATGCTCTATCTCGACACTTTACATATTACCAATATTACAGTTGGAGTTATTATTTATGATGATGGATATATAAGCTCAATTTTTTGAGATGTTTTACATATACGATGATTGGATATGATAGTTATATGTTGTATTAATTTGATGGTTTAGTAATTAGAGATTCAATGGTCAGATAAGAAGATTTGCACTATACTTGCATGGAATTGTTCAATAATAGATGATGTTATTTCTCATTTTACTTTGATTGATGAAATATTTTTGTATGGCAGTGAGCCTCTAAAGGTTGTATACATATTTTGTAATCTAAGCAGTGATCTCTAGGCTGTAATCCTAAATGCATGTGCATTCCCCTCATGTACTAAATCCCTAACAGGGTTACTTATTTATATAAAACTAAATACTTATGGGTGCCATCCCCACTGTGGTTTTTCCCTTAACCAGGTTTCCATGATAAAAATCATGGTGTTATGATGTTGTGGATGCTTTGTTTCTATTTGTGTTGTTTGATTTCAGTTTCATTTGGTTTATGGTTATGCAATCAAGTTAAAAAGGTTAAAAGTGATAGAACACTTATTCACCCCCCCTCTTAGTGTTCATCAATCCTAACATATAGAACAATGGGGGTCAAAGGAACTATTCTAATCACATGCTACACATCAACAAGAAATAATAGCATGAATACTATAGGAGCATCTTAATCAGATATAGAATGATGGTGACGAAGACACAAAAACAAAGCCTTAAAATTTGTCCTGTTACAACTCAAAACAACGAAGATCCTCTACATGAGGGGACAACAACTAAGTTATAATTGTTCAAAAAAGTAATGGTAATTCAAAGGAGTCATGTAATAAATGGTTTCAATAAATTTGGAAGCCTTTTATCACAATCCTTATAGTTTACAAATGGAGATTCCATCAAGATATAAAAGACAAACATACAAGTCCAATTAGAAGGAATGCATGTACATGGGTATCTTGAGTAGAGCATCCATGACTGAAGGAGCTCACTGTTAATGCAGAGATATATATAGTTTTAACCAAACTGTGACCAACAAGAATAGAACAATGTCATTAATTCATAATAACTAAACAAAGATAGAGCAATAATGATAAAAGAGTTTCAATGGTCTGAACCACCATTACTAAAACAAGGGCATTCATTTATGAAACTACCTCAATGAATAGAGATATTCATCAAAGGAACAATTACCATAAAAGAACATTATACACATCACAGGGTGAGGCCATTTGAAATATACCCTATTTGAGAGTTTCAAAAGACTAACTACTAATTGGGTCATGAAGTATAGAGAAGTATCTTCACTGCTCTAAAAGGATGAAAGTAACGTGTTAGAAGCTAGAGATAATGCTTAAATTTGAAGATCAAAGATCATATAAAAATCAAGATAATCAATGAATTATAATTGTGAAAATATCTAGCTACAAGAACAATGACAGATAGGTCAATCATGTATAGTCAATGCAAATTTTTTGAAAGATAGGATATTTCAAAATGTAAAATCTATTATGACCAGCCACAGGTTTAGATGTTCAAAGCTATCAACAATTATATTCTCAAAGGGGAATATAAAGGGTTTTATGGATAAATCTTATCTTTTTTAAGGAGTGCAGATAGGCCTATCAAATTTCCCCAATCTTTCATAAAATCCAAAGGAAAACCCTACAGTCACGATATTGAGCCTATATTTCTCAAGTTTCAAACCCCTAGGGTTTGAGAGATTAATTTTAAAGTTTCAAAGTAACATGTGAAACCCTCTTCATGCATGAAAGATCTCAGGGAAGGTTTGTTTTTCTTCATTTTTAAAATACATTATCAAAAATTACAACTATAAATGATTACATATAGAAGCCATGGTGATAGAAAAGGCATCACAGATAATGCAATATCAGAGAAGACAAATACGACTATAAGGAGTTTTGTATGTAGGAAATATCTAGTTAAATATTTCATCTTTGTATGCTTAGAACAAAAAGAAAATGCAAGTATTTATTAGCATATGAGAAACGACTGTATCGGTGAACTAATTACAGTAAAACCCTAATATTTTTATTGTAGAATGCCTTAGAAACCCATCAAATGTGGGATCTCGATCTCCCATAACTTCCAAACCCCTAATTTCTTTCTAGGGCGACACCACAAAGCACAACGACAAGGCAAAATGCAAAAAATGGGAATAGACTTCAATTTAGGGTTTGGAAAACCTTAGTATCTTCACGGATAAGTGTTGTTTATTTTTACAAAGTAATTTTCACGAGATATGAAAAGCAACCTCGCAAGGTTTTTATCCATCACTAT
>MU223943.1:701860-724564 GCA_018584345.1 Thuja plicata
GTCTCTTGTGGTTGTTGCTCCGTAAACCCCTTATAACTCCCCTCCTTATCACTCCAAATTTGTCTATCTCCTTATCTCTCTACTCGTCTTCCACATGGCAGACCATCCACCCTTATCCCTCCACTCCTTATCTCTCCAGCTGCCACAAGCTACCTTATCTCTCCAATGCTACAATGACACACCTTATGTGTCCCATGCTTGCATCATGTCAACAACCCTTATACCTCCCTAGACGTTATCGCTGCACTCGTTGGTTGGCACCTCTGCTAGCCTATGCACGTTCTCCAATGGGAATTCAAACCAAATTCCCATCCTTTCTGTATTTATTTTCACACATGGCATGGAGCTGACTGCATGCCACCCAAATCACTGAGCTGCCTGAATGCATTGATATTGCTTTTCTAACCAACCTGCAAGGATTTAAACAAGGGACCTCCATATCAACATGGATTGTAGCTATCGCTGCACTGCAGGGTGAACCCGTATAAAATATATTTTTTATTTTTCAGTATATCATTTTTAATATATTTATTATTTATTGAGTAGTGCTACTTCACTATTTATTAATTATTAAATATATTAAATAATATTAGGTGATTTAATAAAGTTTTTTTCATGACTATTTATTGTAAATAATAACAACTAAGTGTTCAATTATGAAACACTGGGTTAATTATTTTCTTTCACATGCAAAGGGTGGAAGGGTTCCTCGATCTTGGAGGTATATTTTTTTAAGAGGAGGGGTTTACTTTTTGCATGCCTTTTGAGAGGATATTTTAAGTGAATTATGGCACTTCGACATCAGTTTGGGTCTCACGTGGATTTATTTTGACTTGGAATGATTTTTTGAGACAGTTAGTTTCCAGTTCAGTGCATTTATTACATATTTTGGTGGCTTTTTCTTGCAAATATGACCCAAAGGATTTTGCATGATTTTTGGAGGCTTTTGGATCAATTATGAGTAGTTGGACTTCAAATTACAAATTTTGATTTATGGAGAGCGCGTGTGGGGGTGTTTTGAGGTGGTCAACAACATGTTTCCAATAGTTTGACCCCTCTTTTCCAATAGTTTGACCCCTCTTTCTCCTTATTTTTATCACATGCTTGACCCTTTTGGGTTTGAGTTATATATGCATTCTTGGACATTGTATAATGGGTTCTCTTTTTTTATCCTAGCTCCTGGCACACAACAAGAGGAGGATTTTTGGGGCTCATTATTGTGAGCTTTTGTAATAGATGGTTCATGGATTTTGAATGAAATAGAAGAAACTTCCCTTCTCAATAATTCTTATATCTTATTATAGCTAATTGATTTGATGAATTTTTGTGAGTTGTATCCTTTAGTTTGTCTCATTGAGTCAAAGTTTCTTGTAGGAAGATGCATGGTTTTGATGCATGTCCTAAATTGTGTAGTTGATTTTGATATCTTGAAGCTGAGAAAATCACCTAATTTTTATCCATGCAAGAATTACGTTCAACCTTATTTAATAAAATACTTATGTATCACCAGTTTAGATGTGTTATGAGAGTTTTAAGGGTTATTTGATTCAAGGTTTTGTGAGCTTGACAAGTTGCAGATATCCGTTGTCATATTTGGTGCATCACCCTTTTAGCTTTAGGTTTCATTTCACAAGCAAATCTTTATATCCATTTTCTTGGTATCATTTAGTATAGGTGAGTACCATTAAGGATCCGACCTTGTAAGCTTGGAAATTCACTCTTTCCATAGGATACCCATAGCCTAGGAGTGTTTCCATGTTTCAATGTGATAGCTAGGTTTCATATTGGTTGTAAGTCCAATCATGATTGACAACAATTTTTGGCATGCCTAGTGGGACACTTTGGACTGTTTCAATCCAAGATTTTCCACCTAATTCTATTTTCTATTGTGAGAATAAGTTTTACATCCTTTGGAGGCAGGATCCAAACATGCACCTAGCGTCTCTACAAGGAGAATCTACTGGTTTTGAAGGATCAAGTGCTGGTACATTCACATCAATTTTATATTCAGATTTCTAGCTTATCATATGAGTGGATATGTTGAATTTTTATGGGCAGAATGTGTACCTATCACTGTATTAGGAGAATAATGTTCATGGAGCTCCTCACCAGCCGTATCATTTAGAGGATACTACCAGTTTTGCTCAGAATGACTTTGCAGCAACAAATTATCAACATGTTCCACCTGTTTGTGAGCCTCTCATTTGTTTACATGTCTTGTGTAAAATGGAATTTAATGGAATTAGGGATCAGGTTATGGGTCTCGGTCATAGGTTTATTGATCTTAATGTAATTTTAAAAGGAGATCCATCCCTACATTTGTATAAGGACGAGTTTGTATATCCTAAGTTGCAACTCCTTTTGGGGGGTTGGGCTTGACAATTTCTTAAAAATAAAAGACATCAATGATTTGATATGCAGATAGAGGAATCAACACAATATTTTTCAAATGTTCATGTTGATATAGAAAAGACAGTACTCTGATGATATGAAAAAACTAAAGCAACAAATGAAAACTTAGGAAAAAGAGTAGTTTGACGCCAAACAAAGACAATATGAAGAAATTCTTGGAGGAAAAGAATAGAAAATGAGGCACAAAAGTAGCAATTTGAGAGGGGGTTTTAAATGAAGTTAGCAACACATAAGGAATTTCATGATAAAGAGTTAGAAGATCACAAATAGATAACCATGATCATATTTACTATAGAGACAAAGTGTGAGGAGGCCAAGAAGATACAACATGAAGAAACTCTTCATAAAGAGCTAGAAACACAAGAGATACACCATAAAGAAAAACTAGAAGTGTTGAAGGCACAAGGCATAGTATTGTAGGCCTTGCTAGCTCAAGCTCGAGAAGCAAAAGATGAGGTTCTTAAGGCCTCCAATCCAAGATTTATTCGAGGTAAGTGTCTTGATTACTTTGTTGTAATTCTGAGTGTTGTGGGTCCTCACTCATGTGAGTAACCTATCCAGGTAGTCCAATTCATTCAACTTGCAAAACTGGATGCTTCAGTTTTGTTACAAGAGGTTTTAGAGGTAGAAGAGGTTGATTGTTTATGACTTTCCTTTGATTTGTGTGATGAGCTTCCTTATTTTGTGAATGAAGAAAATACTAACATTCAGAGGCAACCATATCAATTTCATAAGTTCAAGAGGTTGAGAACCTTAATGTTTTGGTCATTCATGAGAGCTGGAATGAGGTAAATATCAATCCTCTCCCAAGTAAAATGAACAGGATGAAGATGACACTTTTTGGGAGGATCTTGAAGTATTTGTATCAGAATTAGACACCCATCATTCATCTTCAGATGAGATAGATCTTGTACATAAATTTGTCATCAAGGAAACAATTGTTGGCTCTAAGGTGCAAGCTAATTTTTCTATTGAAACTCCTCTATCTGTTACCAATAATATTCTTTTTAATGAATTAACAGATTTTTTAAACTGTGATCAGCAAGAACATGAAGAGGAAGTTGATATAATGATGATTCAAGAGAAGACACATGATTACACCATTGAGGAAAAGTTTCAAGTGCTTGATATGGATGTAGATAAAGTGGATTTAGAGAAAGACAATCAACAAAGCACAAACTGCAAGGGTATGGGTTTTGAAAGCAATCAGGAGAGTATTATTGAATATTTCTACACTCTTCTTGATGGTGATTTGATACCTTTGGAGAACGAGGGTTGTGATTAGCAACATTAGGTAGATGAAATGATGACCTTATCTTTTGATTCTTATAATCTTGATATCTCTGATCAGTTTGATGTAATAGTTGAACAACCAACAAAAATGATAGCAATTAGTTGTAATATTCCAGAGTTTATCATCTCTAGAGGCTACCCAATCAGTCATCTTTCTAGAATGGAACCTAATTATGAGATTTCAAATATCAAACAACATATCCAACCTGTATATGCTACTCAAACCTACATTTTTTTTTATCAAACTCAAGAGGTATGTGATTTGGCTTATCATTTTCAAGACATGCTTCAGTAGACGCTAGTATTTTTAGTTATCATTCGTGTCTTTTTAGTTGCCCAAATGCATGTGACTCATTCTCTATTGATGAGGAAAGTAAACTATTTTAACCAATCAGTAAATAGTTTAATTTGAAGATTGCAAGGTTGATTGGTTAAGGTAGGGTAGTTTTATTTTTGTTTTGCATGGTAGTGCAGTTTTGCTTTCTCCAAGTGCGGTTGAGCATAGTTTGTTAGTTAGTTTCAGTTAGTTGGTTGCAATTAGTAATGTTGTCCCTATTATATCTCAGTCAAAAAAGTATATTTTATTCATAATAGTGAGTCTTTTTGGATCTCTAATATGAACAATACACAGTTCCTCAATGGAGATATTATAATAATAGCATTTTTAATTTTAGTCTCAATTGTGTGTTAGTGAAAAGAGGCTAAGCAGGTGAAGCATACCATATTGCATGAAGAGTATACCCTCCATATGATATGGGAGCTATTAGCTCATTGTTTCATACCATGCAGATACACCCCACACAATGCTGATATTCTTTATCAGCTTAAACTCTTTTCATTTTTTCAATTTAGTTTGTTTCAGCAGGTGTGTTTCAATTTCAACAAGTGCGTTTCAGTTTTTAGTTTTGAGAAAGTTTGCAGTTTTCTAAGTTTCAAGGTGGTAATGACACTATGCATAATGGATATGCATAAGGCAAATGGTCTATTTTTTTAGCAAGAAAACACCCCTAAGATGTCGCAAAAAGTGTTACCTATTTTTGCATCCAGCTCAAATAGGCAGAGTTGGGAAGCTGATCAACTAAAGTGGAAGGCACATTTGATTCATTTTAAACTTTAAGTTTCAGTTGAGTGTTTGAACTGAAAAGAAATGAAAGCAGAAAAGAAAGAAAATTTATATTTTATTTATGAAAGGCATATTACATTCATATGTAAATTTGTTACAAAAGAATAATCCAATTACATCTTGCAATACAAGTTCTTTAATTTCATTTACAAAGGAAGAGAAAATAGAAATGATCTCACACAATCCGCGAGATAGCTCTTGAAAATAATGCAAAAGAAATGTACAAGTAATGGAAGCCAAGATTTAAGAAGAGAGTAAGGGTTCGTCATTGCCTGATGAAATCATGGACTGAGCTTGAACTTCGGGTCAGCTAGCTGCAATCAAGTCATTCTATATCTTCGGTGTACCTGCAAGGGTTGGTAAAAAGGTGGTGTTAGTCCAAAAGACTAAGCAATGAAAGGTCCAAACTCTATTCCTAAAAAGACTTACCATACATGCATATCTCAGTCACATCAATGTGGAAAATGAAAAAAGTAACTGAAGAAAGCAAATCAGTCACATGTTTTTTCTATCAAGTTTGTTTTCATGTGTAGCTACATGAATGAAGACATAAAACTATTAAAGGGATATATTTCTCTAAATGTGGAACCTTTTAATTTACCATCTATTATAGTTGCAGATCCAGATTAAAAATAAACTATCTAAGGGACTTGACTTTCTATCATGAAACCTTGTACTTAATTGATGTACATATAAACTGGAGGGACCATCAGAAAAGTGACAAAATGGATTATGGAGTAGAGTTTTTAATGTGTTAAATAAATTATCATCTAACACCAGGAAAAGGGACACCAATAAAACAATGCTCTTGCGCATTAGAGAGGAAAAAACAAGTACGATGTTCAAGTACAGTCCACAACTGAAGAGCTTCAAGAGCCATGACCACAAGATTATAAATGTAAAAAGTAAATAGATGCATTTATTGGGATTAATAGATATTTTAAAAGGAAGAACACTTTCATAATTGTAAACCAACAACATTGAGGCCATAGGAAGTAATAACATGATATTAGTATCAAAGTAATGCAATTTTATAGATCAACATAATGCAAATTCCATTTTATGAAGGTGACAATGATATTTATGAAATAATCTTATTTTTTAAGCCACTTCATAGTAAATTTTGGTATCAATGCATGAGTACAACAATAAATAACAATGTTGTTATAGAATACCTGCTTTAGTGCACACATTGTTGTCATGTAATAGATAAAAGTAGATAGTGAGTAAGGGATAAGAAGTAAATATATTATCATGGAAAGAGTGTTATAAGCTGTAGGAATGCTAATGGGATGATTGGTAGACATTATGTTAGTAACATAGCCTATATGTATATTAGTAGCTAGGATAAGGGAAATATATGACACTGGTGGGATAAGTTGAAGTGGTAGGAGTGGAAGAGTAAATGTGAATAGTTTTGAAATTAGTATGACAAGTGATAAACATGACACCAAAGTCATTGACATAAGAAGAATGAACTACAAGAGAAGTCTGCATTAAGACTGATCATCATAGTCCTTGGGTATATTATATTTGTCAAATGCAATTAGTGGAGCAAGAAATCAAGGATCATTTTGTTTTAGATGTTCTCCTTAATACGAGATTAGGAATTTGGCTAATCTGTCTTTTCAAAGACTTGTATCTATCTTTGCAAAATTTCATAGCTTATGAGAATAAAAGATGTTTCGCTCTCTTTTCCAAGGGATGTTTGATCTTTGTGAAAATTTCACCAAAGACTATGCTTCAATAATGCTCTAAACTTGAATGATTACCCCTTTCATTTACCTTATTTCTTCTTCAAAATTAAATATGAATTAAATTAATGAGAAGCTTATAAATATTGAGATTAGTAAGAGATCAAACGATTCATTGAAATGACATTTACTAAAGACAAGAAGGGACTGAAACAGATATTTGAAAACTATGCAAACCTGTTTCCCGCATTTCTGATATATCCCTGGAGTGGCTATTCCATTTACAGAGTTAGTTGGGGTTAGTGGTTAAGCCCGGTCGAGGATTTGCTTGAGGCGTTCAAAATAACCGTGGGATTAAGGTTGTTACAATCAAATCAATATGGAAGCAAGCTGCGGACTACATTTATTTCACAGTTTACTCTTGCGATTTTTTGAGAAGAAAAAATGACAGATAAAGGTGACACTGAAGCGCAAACCAAGCATGTAAGGGGCCGCAAAGGAATTAGATTGTCACCGCGGGTATTGCCATATTTAAGTAAGGTTCATAATTTTCCAGTTATGATTATTCTCGCCATGTAGCTTTTAGTAAGGTTCATAATTTTTCCAGTTATGATTATTCTGCTCTGATTGTAGCTATTATTACCTAAAATTCTTAAGATACGGATTAAACACCATTGCTGTCTCCATTCCCTATTCCATCGCTTTCAAACATCATTACCCTCATTGCGTTCTCAATTGCTGCCATTAGTGCCAACATAGATTGAAGTCTTTGCAAAACATGAGTAGAAAAGAAAAGCTAAGAAACCCTAATGCCCAATGAATAAGGGCAAAGTTCCACTCTAGCTCACTGGTGTGTTTTAAGCCTTTTAACGAACCGTAAAGCATGCAAAAGAACAAAAACAATGGAGTTTACTAACTTTCTTGTCTATCTTAGAAAGCAGGGACAAATACCCTGCAAAGACAATTACAAGATCCTTCCTCCCTTTGGATCTGACTATAATAATAGATTTGAGCTATAACCTCACTTGATGAGATAATCATTTATATATGTGCAGTCAGTGCAAATTCCCTCATGAGATAATCTCTGCTGTATTTGATGTGTTTGGTACAATCATGCATAGGATGAACAGGGATAAATGTCTTCCCTGAGATCCAATCACTTCTTTAAAATCAGCAATCAAATTCTCTATTCGTCTTTCCAGACCTGAAGTATTTTTCTTGAAAATTCTCTACTCGATCTGGTGTATTTTAATTCTTAACATTCTTTGTCCTTGTATTACCTTCCAGCGATCTTGCCTTAGACTTCTTTGTCATTTCTTGAGGTGGTCTGCTGCTTCGGTCTTCCTTTTATGATCCGATTGTGTTCTCCTTCTTATTCCCATTCGAACTGTATCACTTATAATTTGTGATCTATCTCTTTCATAATGAATGGATAATATCATGGGATCTCTTTTGTGATCAGTACTGAATATAAAATAACATGATCTGATTTCACCCAGCGTAAAATAGGGCTCACATTCACAATAGAGAGCAAATACTAGAGTAAAAGTCACAAAGCTGTCCTCTAAACACATCCAGAACCACTCACCCAGCTATCATTTACATCAAAGATGTAGCTGCTGGGTAGAAGCTTCAAACCTTCATAATGCTCATACCATAATAGAAGAAAGGCCAGGTTGCTGTTTCTGATCTATTTGGTATTCATGTGTTGATGATCGATGCTGGCTCTGACTGTTAGCCGATACTTTTATGCCCTTGGATCTGTAACAGATGGATTGAATATTATCTTTCCTTGACTCATTATAAACTCATAGAGCGCTGGTTGATGGAATTCAGCTGTAGGTTTCCCGGGCGTCATTTGTCTCATTGCTGAGCCTGGGACTTTGCTCCTGTGATGATCCATCTAAAATGCCGTCTATACTGACATGAACATATATTTTTCTCTGCCCCTCATTCCTTATGGTTTAATTGCTGACTGGATTTATATTGGTTGATGACTAGATCATTTCTATCCTTTTATCCTCCATTTATTGATTATTATTTGATTTCTATTACCTATCATCACATCATTATCTTATGGATATCGATCCTCCGTCATCCACATAATACTATAAAGTTATGAACTAACGTGTTAATATCCTGTTTGGTGAATTCTCAAAACTTATTATTTTGTTTTTATTGCTGACTGTACATTAATATCTCTCTTGCTAAGAGGGAGTGTTGAATTTTTTTTTGTAGCTGTGAGATAGATCTTCTACTTCTGTTGATCGACTAATAGTTCTTATTCAACAAATCTCCTGTGTTGGTGCCGTCTTCATCATTATCGAGCCTATGTCTTGGCTGTTCTCCTCTACGTGTCCTCTGGTCCTCCCTTTTGGCGAGCTAAAGAACTTTGGAGACTTGCTCGTATTCCTTTATTTCTATCCGTGCGTTGCATATGCGACATCGTGCTTATTTGGCATTTTGGTTCTTCCTTCATTTTATTGTGCTCGTGTATTCTCTTACCTATTGCCATGCGTGTGCTGACATGACATTGATTGTTGCTGGTAGTCTTAATCAGATGTTTACCGTTTTGGCTTCTTGTATATGTTGGTTAATGTTGGCGTTTATGAAGTTGACGGTTTCTCTAAGCCTTCGTCGATTCATATTTCATCGACATCTATTATCTTATGGTCGTGTTGTTTCATTTATTAAAGGACCTGTTCATCTATGGAACCGCTAATTTTGTATAGTCTTAAAAAGGACTCCTGTGTGTATCAGTAACAATTATTCTCGTATTGTATTCATTTTTTCTATCTTCTTTTTTGTAACGGAGATCATTGGTGACAGTCAGTGATTCTGAGTTAGATGTTTTTGAAAGGAAGAATTTTATCAGTGTTTATACTTTGCTCTGTGTATGAGCAATAGTGTCATATTTTCTGAGTATTGAAATTAGTTTGGGATTTCTATATCTGTGTATTGTGACTTCACAACAGCGATACTCTGTTGGTTATTTTGATTTTGATCATTGAATGATCATTGAATATTGAAGACATCAATGAGCAGAGATTTTGTAATTGTTTTGGACAAACTGAATAAAGGAACTATCTTTCTGTGGGTTTGGTTGTTTCCCTCGGTGAAGAGTGTTTTTCCCAGGATAAAATCCTTATTCTTATTTGTTTTTTTTTTGAGTTTTTGACTTCATTTGTTTCATACTTATTATTCTGGTTCATAAATTTAACAAAAGAGGCATCTTTCTCCAGACTCAAAACTAGAAGCGACCATTGAAATAGAAGACCAGCTAGAACTCCACCAAAAGGGGGAGATCTTCCTCAGGCTCCAGAAGCAAGCCATCCCACCTGAACTGCCATGAGCACCCAACTCCTGCCAAAGGCCCCGGGGCTAGACACAAAGAGGACAATCAGCGAAACCATCCACTGAAAACTGATTTCCTGAATAAAAACTACATCAGGAGACAGATTCAATTAATCTTCGAACAACCTTTTGTCTAGGGATGCTGTTCAACCCCCTTACGTTTCATGATAGCACAATCATTTATGAGGTTGAGAGAAGTGGGAATCAATGGGCTTCACAGACCCTGACTCAACCAAAGTATCACCAATAAGCTTCACCTTTTCCTGATCTGTTTTACGTTCCCTTCGTAAGGGTTTGTCTAAAGAACCCTTTTTAAGGAGCTTTTGCTGTAGGCCTAAAGTAGGTGGGGCTTTATTACTCAAAGGCCACCTTAGGGGAAAGAGAAGAAGGAGCCATCCCAATGTAACCTTTGGAACCTATGACTCACTGAGATCCTTGCTATGGTGAACTTGAGAAGGCACGTCCATGACCATCTGCCCAACTTGTTGATCCCTTGAAGAAGGAGCTTGATCCTCTTTCTTTGAAGCCTCCTCTTGATCCACCTGCTGAACTTGGGCACCCGAAGACATTTCAACTGGAATTCCTTCCTCTTGGATCAAGTCATCAAGAACATCAAACCTGTTTAGAGTAACTTCATTCTGTCTATCCAACTAAGTTCTCTTCTTTCCTCTACCTCTATTCCTTTGGCCCTCTTGGCCTTGATGGCAAAACTTTGGCATCCATTAAGGTGGTCTACTTAAACGGCAGTCTCAATCCTCTTAGTTGTCCAACCTAGCTCAAGAGTGGAACTTTCGTCCTCCTGGCCTTGATGATAGAACTTTGGCATCCATTAAGGTGGTCTACTTAGATGGCAATCGTATTCCTCTTAACTGTCTAACCTAAGCCCAAGAGTAGAACTCTAGCTGTCTTGGCCTTGATGGCAGAACTTTGGCATCCATCAATGTGGTCTACTTAGATGACAACCTACAATAAGTAGTATTTTGCTTTCCAAAACTTGGATGGAAAAAATTACAAAAGGGTTCCCTAGCACCATCCTAGGCCCAAGAGCGAAACTGTCCCCCTTGGCCCCGCATTTCATGAGGTTGGCGTACCTAGTGGGCCTCACCATTACCCCTTATTGTAACTTCGTCCTTCAATGTGGATCATCCCTTGCAAGATAATGCCCTTGTATGATGTAACCTATGCCCATTCCACTGCAGGCCTTACCTAGTGCCTTAGTATGGTTGAGCCCATGCCCATTCCACCGCAGGCCTTACCTAGTGCCTTCGTATGATGTAGCATAGTTCATTCCACCGTAGGCCTTACCTTATCTTGTGAGGTAATAATCAGAAATCATTGGTCAACAAGAATTGTTATTTATCATTTCGTATGACTGCATCACGTACCTTTCCTTTTTTTTTATTCCTTTGTATTCAACCCTCTATTTCAATACACTTATAGTGATCTAGTTATCTTTTCCTTGATATTCATTTCTTCCTCTTTGTTTACTGCAGTTTGGAGGAATTAAACCCTCAGGCTGGCATGAACATGCTCTGATACCACTTGTAATGAACCATTTCTTGTCTATCTTAGAAAGCTGGGACAAATACCCTTCAAGGTCAATTACAAGATCCGTCCTCCCTTTGGATCTCACTATTATAATAGATCTGAGCTATAACCTCACTTGATGAGATAATCATTCATATATGTGCAGTCAGTGCAAATTCCCTGATGATATAATCTCTGCTGTATTTGATTTGTTTGGTACAATCATGCATAGGATGAAGAGGGATAAATGTCTTCCCTGAGATCCAATCACTTCTTTAAAATCAGCAATCAAATTCTCTATTTTTGTCTTTCCAGACCTGAAGTATTTTTCTTGAAAATTCTCTACTCGATCTGGTGTATTTTAATTCTTAACATTCTTTGTCCTTGTATTACCTTCAAGCGATCTTGCCCTAGACTTCTTTGTCGTTTCTTGAGGCGGTCTGCTGCTTCTTTCTCTGCTGTAGTTTATGATCCGATTGTGTTCTCCTTCTTATTCCCATTCGAACTGTCTCACTTATAATTTGTGATCTATCTCTTTCATAATGAATGGATAATATCTTGTGATCTCTTTTGTGATCAGTACTGAGTATAAAATAGATCTGATTTCACACAGCATAAAGTAGAGCTCACATTCAGAATAGAGAGCAAATACTAGAGTAAAAGTCACAAAGTTGTTTTCTAAACACATCCAGAATCACTCACCCAGCTGTCATTTACGTCAAAGATGTAGCTGCTGGGCAGAAGCTTCAAACCTTCATAATGCTCATACCATAATAGAAGAAATGCCAGGTTGCTGTTTCTGATGTATTTGGTATATATGCATCGATGATAGATATTGGTTCTGAATGTTAGCCGATACCTTTATGCCCTTGAATCTGTAACAGGTGGACTGAATATTACCTTTCCTTGACTCATTGTAAGCTCGTATAGAGTGGTCGTTGATGGACTTCAGTTGTAGGTTTCTCAGGTGTCATTTGTCTCATTGCCGAGCCCGGGACTTTGCTCCTGTGAGATCCATTTAAAATGCCGTCTATACTGACAGGAACATATATTTTTCTCTGCCCTTCGTTCCCTATGGTTTAATTGCTGACTGGATTTATATTGGTTGATGACTAGATCATTCCTATCCTTTTATCCTCCATTTATTGATTATTATTTTATTTCTATTACGTATCATCGCATAATTATCTTATGGATATCGATCCTCTGTCATCCACATAATACTATAAACTAATGTCTTATTATTATTAGTTATTCTTTAGTTCATCTATTTATCATTATTATTTATTTATTGGATATTTTTAATATCATTTTTTTTAATTATTTAATATTATTGCATTGTATATTATTATTTCAAATATATATTTTATTTATAACTCATTAATATATTTACGTATTATATTATTATTTTATTAATATATTATATTAAGAATAAAGTATGTTGTCATTGAATTTTCTTTTATTATTATTCTTTGTTTAATAAAGTTCTATTATTATTTGTATTTCAAATTGGGGACATCACAATCATGGTTTTTTAAATGAGGGACATGACAATCCTCCCTTCCCAAAATTGCTTGTCCTCAAGCAATAAGCGATCTCCGCCTTTCTATAGCTAAGATGCTTTTGCCTTATTCCATAGGTGAGTTGTTTCATTGGTAAAATCTAATAAGGTTGGGGAATTCAAATACATGCTTTTAATGTAATATATCTTCTACTCCATTCTATTTATTCGAAAATAGGGCCACACATGGAGTATGCATTTGAAACACAAAGTAGACACATGAATGCATGAAGACACGGAGCATACACAAAGTAGACACATGAATGCATGAAGACACAAAGCATTCACGAAGTATACACATTAATGTATGAAGACACAAAGCATACACCCAATATAAACATTGTTAGATTCTTTGATTAAGCCCTACAATTTTTAATTTGTAATAAGCCACGGTTAGAGAAATAATTTACAAAAATTTACTTCCTCATTATGCTTTTGATCACGAACCCTGCAGCCACAATGTGAACATAAGTACATACATCTGTATATATAAGTTTCATAGAAAAATTGAGTCATAATAAGTTAGTCCAAGCCAATCCCATACTAAGCCCAAGAGCGGAACTTTGGCCCCCTTGGCCTAGGTCGAAGGTATTAGGCATCCGCGTGAGGTGGTCGACTTAGCAGGATGCTTGTTTTTCTTATCTATTTATGCCTCATCCCAAATAGTTAATTAGTTCAACATGGTAGGAATGATAGGTAATCATAGTGGGGTCCTGGACCAATCTAAGCCGAAGAGCGTATCTTTGGCCCCCTTGGCTCAGATGGCAATCTTATTCCTCTTAATTGTCCAACCTAAGCCCAAGAGTGAAACTTTGGCCCTCTTGGCCTTGATGGCAGAACTTTGGCATCCATCAAGGTGGTCTACTTAGATGGAAGTCTTATTCCTCTTAAATGTTCAATCTAAGCCCAAGAGTGGACCTTTGGCATCTTGGTCTTGATGGCAGAACTTTGGCATCCATCAAGGTGGTCTACTTAGATGGCAATCTCAATCCTCTTAGTTGTCCAACCTAAGCTCAAGAGCGGAACTTTGGCATCCATCAAGGTGGTCTACTTAGATGGAAATCCTATTCCTCTTAACTGTTCAACCTAAGCCCAAGAGCGGAACTTTGGCCATCTTCTCCTTGATGGCAGAACTTTGGCATCCATCAAGGTGTTCTACTTAGATGGCAGTCTCAATCCTCTTAGTTGTCCACCTAAGCCCAAGAGGGGAACTTTGGTCTTCTTGGCCTTGATGGCTGAACTTTGATATCCATCAAGGTGGTCTACTTAGATGACAACCAACAATATGTAGTATTTTGCTTTCCCAAAGTTGGATGAAAATAATTACAAAAAGGTTCCCTAGTCCCATACTAGGCCCAAGAGCGGAACTCTGTCCCCATTGGCCGCGCGTTTCGTGAGGTTGGCGTACCTTGTGGGCCTCACCATTCCCCCTTATTGTAACTTCCTCCATCAATGTAGATTATCCCTTACAAGATAGTGCCCTTGTATGATGTAACCTATGCCCATTCCACTGCAGGCCTTATCTAGTACCTTTGTATGATGTAACCCACGCCCATTCCACCGTAGGCCTTACCTAGTGCCTTTGTATGATGTAGCACAGTCCATTCCACCGCAGGCCTTACCTTATCATGTGAGGTAATAATCAGATATCATTGGTCAATAAGAATTGTTATTTATCATTTCGTATGATTGCGTCACGCACCTTTCATTTTTTTTTATTCCTTTGTATTTGACCCTCTGTTCCAATAAGCTTATAGAGATCTAGTTCTCTTTTCCTTGATATTCATTTCTTCCTCTTTGTTTACTGCTGTTTGGAGGAATTAAACCCGCAGGTTGGCAGGAACATGCTTTGATACCACTTGTAATGTTCCCTTTCTTGTCTATCTTAGAAAGCTCGGACAAATACCCTGCAAGGTCAATTACAAGATCCTTCCTCCCTTTGGATATCACTATTATAAATTATAATAGATTTGAGCTATAACCTCACTTGATGAGATAATCATTTATATATGTGCAGTCAGTGCAAATTCCCTGATTAGATAATCTCTGTTGTATTTGATGTGTTTGGTACAATCATGCATAGGATGAACAAGGATAAATGTCTTCCCTGAGATCCAATCACTTCTTTAAAATTCACAATCAAATTCTCTATTTATGTCTTTCCGGACCTGAAGTATTTTTCTTGAAAATTCTCTACTCGATCTGGTGTATTTTAAATTTTTAATTCTTAACATTCTTTGTCCTTGTATTACCTTCCAACGATCTTGCCTTAGACTTCTTTGTCATTTCTTGAGGTGGTGTGTTGTGTCGGTTTTTGATGCAGAGGTTGGGTGGCAAAGGATGAAACAAGGTTGCTAATGGATGGATTGCCCTTTTAGGCCACTAACTCCCAAATGTTTACAAATGAACCAATAACTCTCCCAATGCCCAAGGATGAAGGTTCTGGTTTTCTTATGTTGTTTTCAACAAGGATTGGCCAGTTACTTAGATTGCAACCCTAAAACAACTCTCTCACCAATTTCCTAACTAGCCGTTAGTTTTCAAATTAGGAAAAATGGCTTAAATCCTTCTTGATTGGAAAACCATTGACTCCTATGGATTCCAAATACTTTATTAAACATTCCTAGACTCTTCTGACCCCCTAGTTATTACATCATCATTATTTGCATGATTTTAGTCCTAAGGTCCTTATCAGGACCTTCAGGACATTACATCAATTTATTACATTCATTGCCCTTATACATCATTATGGGCTTTAATACATTATAGTCAAGCATATTTGTGTTCCATGGCCTCATATCATCTTCATGCTTCCATGATGTCTTCATCATATTGTTTGGCTTCTCATTAGGTGCCCCTGCACCATACACCCCAAGAATGAAAGTATTCTTGTCCCAAGGAGGAGTATTCTTCTTCCATGCATCAGTCTGGTCTTGACTTGATTTCATCTAATGTGGAGAGATCCAATAATCTCCCAAAGTCACCTGCCTCCTGCTCCTCCAACCTGTGTTCACATTACACATTTTGTTAGAAATAAAACATTGGTTTTGATGCCCTTTGCTAGGACATTGCTGCTTGTAAAGGGACTGTCTTCCTGCCCCTATTTCCTTCACTTGCTACCTCTGCAACTTCTGCTTCCTTTCACCCTTCACCTGCGCCATAAGAGGACAACTAATGGTCCCCACTTGCACACATTGCAAGTCCCAAAGTCCTACATCATTAGAATTGTCCTTGTTCTCAGTCTGCTGCCCATTGAGAGTCTTCATCCAAACAGTATCATGGTTGATCTTCCCCTGCAAAATCTGATCCTCAAAACTCATAATAATATGCTCCTTACCCTTATCCACTAAAGGTTGCAATTCATACTTCTTGTTGCCCTTATGCCCAATGTAGGTGTTCAAGTACCCATCATACATAGTCCTTCTAGTCCATTGCCATGGTCTTCTTAAAATCATGTGTCCACAACTCATATCTATCACATCACATAAAACAGTATCCTGATAAGCACCTATTGAAAAATCAATATGAACTTGCTCCTTAACCAAGAGATTTTGGTTTGCACTCACCCATGTTGCATAGCATGGTTTAGGATGAGGGAATGTCTTTAAGTTCAACTTATTTACAACTTCATAAGCAACCAAATTGCTATGTGCACCAGAATCAACTATTAGTTTGCATACCTTACCCCTTGTCAAACAATTGGTTCTGAAAATACTCACTTGTGGTGTTGGTTGAATTGATTCTCCTCTTCCCATTAGAAGACACTCTCCTTCCTTTGGATAAACCATTGTAGACTCATTCTTCTCCTCTTCTTGTTGTATGAGATTTGTTTTCCTATCCCTATTTTGGTCTTGTTCCTTCCACTTAGGACATTTGAAGGATTGATGCCCCACTTCATTGCAATGAAAACATCTTCCTGTGAAAGCACCATTTCCTCTTCCTCCTCCAAATCTGCCACCTCTATGGTTGTATCCTCCTCTCTGATCTGATGTGGATTCTTTTCCTTTATCCTTGTCATTGTTGCTCTGAAAGTCTGCATTTGTTTTGCCACTTCTTCCTTTCATGGATCCTCCTCCTCTATTGTTTTGTCTTTCATTCTTCCTCTTCAACTTCTCCTCTGCTCTGACTGCAAGTTGAAAGCATTCTCCTAGGGTCCTTGGCACATTTAACCCTATCTCATCCTGTATGTTGTACTTGAGGCCATTGATGTATCTGGCCACCTTCTCATCCTCATCTTCTACCCCTCCCCTAATGCTTAGGGTGTGAAACTGCTCAATGTATGACATGATGTCCATGTCTCTCTGCTTCAAATTGTTCCTCCTCATCTTTATTTGGACTGCCAAATCTGATGGCAAGAATTGACTGTTCACCATAGTCTTCATTCTTTCCCAATTAGAGATTGTATTCAACCCCCTTGCTATCCTCTCATTCTGGATGTTAGTCCACCATATAAGGGCTATTCCCCTTAGCCTTGCTTTAGTCAACTTCACCTTCTTTTCTTCCTCTACATCCTCAAGATCAAAATAGTTCTCAAGTGCTTCTACCCATCCAAGCACTTCTTCAATGTCCATCCTTCCTTGGTAGATTGGCAAGTCAACATGCCCCTTTCCACCATTTCCTTGTACTGCTCTGATTAGCCTCATGAATCTCTTCTCCTCAGGATCATTCTCTCCCCTATGACCCCTATTGACTTGTTCTTCATTGAACTCTCCTTCTTCCTCATGGTTTACTTCATGAACCTCTTCTCTCCTAGGTTCTCTTCTTTCTTTGTCGAGTGCTTCTATCCTTTCTAAGAACTGAAGTCTTTCCGTTCTCATTTGTCTCTCTTCTCTTTCCCTTGTGGCTTCCGATTCCTTCTTCTCTCTTTCCTTCTCTTCTAATGCTGCCCTTAACTCTTCTATCTCCCTTGCCATTTGATTTTTGGGTGCCATGACTCCTGACTTCTTCCCTCAAACTCCCACAAAGACCTACTAGTGGGCTCTGATACCACTTGATGCAAAGGTTGGGTGGAAAAGGATGAAACAAGGTTGCTAATGGATGGATTGCCCTTCTAGGCCACTAACTTTCAAATGTTTACAAATGAACCAATAACTCTCCCAATGCCCAAGGATGAAGGTTCTGGTTTTCTTATGTTGTTTTCAACAAGGATTGACCTCTTACTTAGATTGCAACCCCACCCAACACTCACATCTTGCAAAATTGCTCCATTAGGCCTTGGCTCCTTGTAGCCCAATAGTGACCTAATTTGACACTTAACTCCAAACTTCCCCAAATGACTCTCTAAACAAGATACCTTTTTAGATACCCATTATCCCCTTATTAAACATACCAAAAGCTTAGCCCCTGGTGTTTTGGACCAACTGCCCAATTCTTGATTGTTCCTTGTCAATTAGCCCTTGGATGCAATTTACAAAGCAAGTGTGTTACAGTCTTACCCCCAAACTTCAAGACTCTCAACAGTCTTCACAAATGACCCCAATCGAAGGAATCTTCAACCAATTTGACCCTCAAAACATGAAACCCCCAATTTGACTTCAATCAACCCTTAAATCTAGGGCTTTCTAAATGTCCCACTTCCCAATGCTTCTGACACTAACCATTGATGGATTCACCATTAAAATGCCATTCTAAGACAACCCACAACATCAGATATGGTCATCATTCAATCAAATTGCTTGCTGCTGCTCCCAACCAAGCAATTTCTTCAAGTTTTCATACACAAACTCGGTGATCACCTTCTCAATTCAACTTATCTGCAAAATATTATGTTAGAATAATAATATTATATATACATGTCATTTAGGCAGCATTCCATGAGAAACAGTCGTTACATTCATGGAATGATCCTTCTACATTTAAGATTTGTTCAAACTGTTATGGAAAAACAGTGACTTTATAGGACTGTCAATGCAAAACATGTAAATCTGAACAACAAGGATTTTCAAGGCATTCAAATATGATCTAAAACAATCCTAGAAGTATCCTTAATACATTAGAAACCCAGTAGAACTTCTATGAAACCAAAATCATACAATGAAAGCAAGGAAATTATCAAAATTCTGAGTTTTATTTGTAAATCAGAGTAACAGTCCGTACAATAGGCAGTCCCTGGCATACAATGATGAGTTTCATACTTATAGTCTCCATACTAACTCCGCCCAACCGATTTTGATCGGTTACATGGCTTTGTTAAGCATTTACAACTCCTAAAACAACTTTCCCACCAATTTCCTAACTAGCCGTTAGTTTTCAAATATTTGAATTTTCAAAATTAGGAAAAATGGCTTAAATCCTTCTTGATTGGAAAACCATTGACTCCTATGGATTCCAAATACTTTATTAAACATTCCTAGACTCTTTTAGATACCCTAGTTATTACATCATCATTATTTGCATGATTTTAGTCCTAAGGTCCTTATCAGGATCTTCAAGACATTACATCATTTTATTACATTCATTGCCCTTATACATCATTATGGGCTTTAATACATTGTAGTCAAGCATATTTGTGTTCCATGACCTCATATCATCTTCATGCTTCCATGGTGTCTTCACCATATTGTTTGGCTTCTCATTAGGTGCCCCTGCACCAGTTTTCCTTTTATGATATCTTTCTCTACTGTAATTTATGATCCGATTGTGTTCTCCTTCTTATTCCCATTCGAACTGTATCACTTATAATTTGTGATCTATCTCTTTCATAATGAATGGATAATATCTTGTGATCTCTTTTGTGATCAATACTGAGTATAAAATAACATGATCTGATTTCACCCAGTGTGAAGTAGATCTCACATTCAGAATAGAGAGCAAATACTAGAGTAAAAGTCAAAGAGTTGTTTTCTAAACACATCTAGAAACACTCACCCAGCAATCATTTACGTCAAAGATGTAGCTGCTGGGCAGAAGCTTCAAACCTTCATAATGCTCATACCATAATAGAAGAAAGGCCAGGTTGCTGTTTGTGATCTATTTGGTATTCATGTGTCGATGATGGATGCTGGTTCTGAATGTTAGCCGATACCTTTATGCCCTTGAATCTGTAACAGGTGGACTGAATATTACCTTTCCTTGACTCATTGTAAACTCGTATAGAGCGCTGGTTGATGGAATTCAGCTGTAGGTTTCCCGGGTGTCATTTGTCTCATTGCTGAGCCTGGGACTTTTCTCTTGTGACGATCCATCTAAAATGCCGTCTATACCGATAGGAACATATATTTTTCTCTGCCCTTCGTTCCTTATGGTTTAATTGCTTATTGAATTTATATTGGTTGATGACTAGATCATTCCTATCCTTTTATCCTCCATGTATTGATTATTATTTGATTTCTATTACGTATCATCACATCGTTAACTTGTGGATATCGATCAACTGTCATCCACATAATACAATAAAGTTATGAAGTAACGTCTTAATATCCTGTTCGGTGAATTCTCAAGACTTATTATTTTGTTTTTATTGTTGACTATACGTTTTTTCAGCTCATGTGCCTTGTCATTCAGCGTGTGAATTCCCCTCGTTGACGGGGTTTGTTTGTTGCTGATTAGATAGGTTGTCCATTGTTTATTGTTATTGCTAACTGGATTCTTTTGCCGAGCATATATGCTCTTCCTAATTCAATGATCAATGTCGGGTGTATGAACTAGCACTTGCACCATCCGGGTGCAAGGGGTTCGCCGATTGTATATCAGGCTGTATCATGAATTGCAGCTGTCATCACAGAACTCTGAGCATGATGAGATAATGATGAGATAATGATGAGATAGACTTTGAGTTCCTAGGTAACAGGTCTGGGCAGCCATACATCCTTCAAACTAATGTGTTCAGTGTAGGGAATAGATGATTTGTTGCCAGGCTGCTTTGTCTCACTGTTTCTCTCCTGTAGAGATCAAAATTCTAACTATTTGTTCCAAGATGCATATCCAAGTGTTGAGCACAACATCCTATCTGAAGGTGAAGAGGATTACCAGTGATGATCTTTACCGACGAGAAAAATGTCTCCTGTAACAGCTTCAAGTTAAGATCTTGCCTATTTCTCCACACTGTCGTCTAGTGTCTACCTTGTATGCCTCTACAGTTACAGCTGGTATTACATGACTACACTCAGCTGGATTGGATGGCCTGTACCAAGCGTTTGATCTTCATCTATTATGCTTTCTGAAGTCAAAAAATATTATAATGATTATGACAGACAATGTTTTGTGGAATAATTGCCAGTTTGTTACAAGTTCCTGGACAAGGATCTGCAGATTTACCATTCTGAGGTGGCCACTTTCATTGCTGAAGCCATGCTTGGCTGGGTTTTGCCCCTTACCTGCTGTGAAGGTGACATGTTGGTGTGATTGTCGTACTCAACTCTGGGGAGGTGATCTACATCTATGGTAGCTAAAATTCATCCATTCCATATTTTCTGCTTGGGTTTGCCTTCTCTAAATACTACTTTGGATCATCAATGCCACTGGGATTTTGAAAAGGAGTTTTCAAAAGATATGATATGGTGGCAGCAATAGTTTTGCTTCAAAAGTTTGTGTTTCTTCGGTTGGTACTTCCACACTCTGCTGGGGATGCTCTGTTTTGTTTTGAAGAAATATTTAAGTATAAAAGAAGCCAGAACAACTTTTTGCTTGTTGAACATAAACTGTTTGCCTTATTTATCTCCATGATACAGCTGATTACACTGAATCTCTATGTAAATATTGATTGCTTCTTTCAAATAAAAACAAAATTGCAACCAATGTACACATTAAAGATAATTCTGTTTTTTTGTGTATCTTACTACCCTTTCACCGGTGTTCATGCATTTTAAAAAGTAGACCAAGACTCTTGAATTCCATAAAAATTGAATATTCTAAACCAATCCCCTAAAACGAAGGAAATCTAATGCAATTTGGTTCCCAGGGTATGGACGAGCAATTGTTTAAAGCCTGCAAGGCACACTTCCCAGTATTCACCTTCATATATAAACTCAGAATTTCATGAACAATCACTTAAAGAATTTGTTTTTTACAGCATCACCACATGGTGAGATACTTGGAAGTTATTAAATAGCACAACTTTGCACGTACACGTGCAATAATATAGAGTTAACTATCACTGCAAAACACAGGCTTAAGGACCCATTAATGTCATATTATAAGGTTGGAAGATCATAAATCCAAATGAATGCTATGCTACTGAGTGGTGAATGAGAGAAGTGGACATTTAACGTGATTCTTATGCACTCAAAGTAACCAACAGCATGAGCAGTAAAGCACCTAGCTACTGTGTTGCTATGTAAGGCTCCTGCTAGTGCTATGAAAACCTTGGTGAGACATGATGGAGCCTAAATTCTTGAGTCTCCATTTTTGATAAAAAATTATGTGGATAGGAAGTATAATAAATTTTGGTGATGGATACTTCTGATGTAAAGAAGCTGCAAACTCAGGGATATCAATTGGCACCAAGGATTAATCAGGCTTCAAGTCTAATTCAAACATAGTTTTCCAGATCTTGTTTATTCCCCTGTCACAGCATTAAGACTTCTAGAGATCAGCAATGATTAATTTTTGGAATATCCAAAGCATATTGTGAAAACCATAACGGTCATCGTCTGGTATCTTCATGAACAATAAACTTATATGTGTTCAACACTGTACAGAATATCAAACAGAATCAGTCCATATTGAATCATGACTGCAAGGCTAAAAGTCAATTAAATTAAGGGTGTATATGGTTCAGAAATGTTACTTTCTTCCAATCG
>MU223943.1:725876-740446 GCA_018584345.1 Thuja plicata
AGCATCTTAAATTCGATCATCACAGATATCGTGAAATATTTAATTGTTTTCGAATTTGTGTCTAGTTTGTCTCCGAGGAGTTAAAGTTCAATCTGGACTAATTTAAGATTGCATAAATATTTGATCTATCGCGTCTTGATTATTTAATTGATTGGCAGTATAAGTGCGTAGAACATTATAAAGTTGTATGTAATCTTCATTGAAGTTGACTCTATCGCTCGAATGAGTAGAGGCACTGGTCTTTTATTTTTGAAGTATTGAGTTTATATGTGAAGTTAGAAAATCTATCAAATCCTTCCTACAAAACCTCAAATCCATTATTAAGAATCATTACACAAAACATTTAATTTCATATTGATTGAGTTAGAGGAATTTGCCAGCCGGAAAACTCACAAGCTTAAATTCGCTATAGAAAAACCTTGGAGAAAGTGATCAAGTTCGAGGTGAAGGCTTACCCGCCTAGGTGTAGCGAAGCCTAAAGTGCAGGGGAATTTGAATTATTCCTGTTTGTTGGCCAGAACTGATTTGGAATCTTATTGGAGAATTGGCAGGCTCTTGGATTTCCAATCTGTGGTTTTGGGAACCAACAAGACAAACCCATGCAGCCAAATAGTGGGGGAAGGCAAGA
Organism: Thuja plicata; assembly: GCA_018584345.1. Taxonomy (NCBI): domain Eukaryota; kingdom Viridiplantae; phylum Streptophyta; class Pinopsida; order Cupressales; family Cupressaceae; genus Thuja; species Thuja plicata. The sequence continues at coordinate 726,505 of MU223943.1, forward strand.
ACCCCACAAGTCCGTCATGGAATTGAAGTACAAGATAGATCAAGGTATAGAAAATGCAAGCATAAGAAATGCAAGTTCAGTGACACTTATTAGTAGACATTGCGACTGAATCTGGGAGGGTAAAGACACCAAAATTAGTATTTTTCTAATTGGAAGAGTAACAAATGAAACCTGGTACGAGTGGGAGTGAGCTGGAAAACGACGTATTGAAGCCTCGTTTCTGCCTTCAATCTCTGTTTCTACTTCTACTTCAACCCGATCTGTGCTAAGGAAATCAAATACACCCTTGCTCTCTTCATACCCTCAAAGCAGCGCCATTGCCAGCGCATATACCTCTGGTTTGACCCCACAAAAGATTACCATACTTGCTCGGTTCTGTGGAACATGCAACTGTGTTATACTTCTTTTGCATGAATATATATGTCTTCAGCAATACCTATTTTTTTTTGGTTCTGTATTGATAGATTAGATAGCTGACGACTACACCCATCCTTTATATAGCAAATCACGGTGGCAGTCAGCCTCTTACCCCCTGAGGGCGGTTAATTCCAAGGCTTATCTGTTAAACTTAGCTGTCTCAGCAATCCACGACAAGCAGGCACGGAGCGGAGGCAAACAACTTGGTGTCCAGAACCTAGGCAAAGAATGATCCTTTTCAAGCTACTTTGTGTTCATTTTCTGGGCGGAGAAGAAATACTCGGCAATCACAGATCTCTGGCATCCGAACAACTCGATGCATCCGAACGCTGACCTCAAACTCGTGAACAAGCAACGAAAGGGAGCAGCACGGTGTCCAATCGACAAGCACTTGTGTGGCAGTGTTGGCGGAGAAAATCGAGCTTAGCGGTGATCAACAATATGCGGCATCCAAACAGGTCATTTCGTCTGAAGTGACGATTTGCAGGCGAAGGATGGTCCAAGGGGAATAGCCTAATCGGCTAAATATATATTTTTCATTGGATACTTTCCCTCCTAATTGGTTTTAGAATGTCTTATATAGCATAGTGGGCTGAAGAGTTATGTTCAAAAGCCGTGTTTCCAGTTGCATCTTTAAATTAATAATAAATTAATATTAATGACAGATTTCATTGTTATTATTTATTCTTTAGTTCATCTATTTATCATTATTATTATTTAATTATTGGATATTTTTAAAATCATTATTGTTTAATTATATAATATTATTACATTATATATTATTATTTCTATTAATTTCTAGGATAGCTGCAAATGTAATAGCACTATGTTGTATGTGTTTACCAAATGCAGCAATCTCTCTTTCATATATATTGATAATGAGGATAGGAGAGACATGTCCCATGATCACGAGACATGTCTATTCATTATTATGAGATTAATATAATGACAATTGATTATGTATCTATATACATATATACATATATATACACACACACACACATGCACACACACACATGTAATATCTCTGAATCATTATTATATTAATTTCTCCTAATACCATTCTAGATATATATCTATATATATTATATCTCACATAATAATATATATATATATATATATATTTTCAATAATACCATTTTAGATATATATCTATATATATTATATCTCACATAATAAAAAAAAAATATATTTTCAATAGTCTCATAGGATTTATCTGACAGAAGCTACAAAACATCAATACTCCCTCTTAGCTAGGGAGGATAAAATCCGTCGAAGAGAGCAACACAGTTAATTGTGAAAGTTTTATTTTAGATATCACCTCATTGTGATATCAAAGATATTGTCTGACCAAGAATATCAAGTCTCATGATATTCACCATAACTCATAAAAATATCATCTCATAATGATGGGAGCATTGGCGACAAAATATGAAGTCGCATGATATTCACCAAGTACTCAGAGTAATGACCTACCAACATCAAGTTTCGTGATGTAAACCAAGTACTCAAAAGTTTATAAAGGTATCATCTCATGATATCGGGAGCATTGGCCTATAGAATATCAAGTTGCATGATATTCACCAATTGCTCAGAGTAATGGTCTACCAACATCAAGTCTCATGATGTCCACCAAGTACTCAAAAGTTTATAAAGATATCATTTCATGATATCGGGAGCATTGGCCTGTAGAATATCAAGTCGCATGATATTCACCAAGTGCTCAGAGTAATGGCCTACCAACATCAAGTCTCATGATGTCCACCAAGTACTCAACAAATGTCCATAGGTAACGTGCACTTACCATAGGAACATTCATATCATCTATCATGATCTGTTTCAGCCATCATAAGATGTCTATCACAATAGAAGATCATGGCTTGTTTAAGGAACTCAATCCACCATGCGAGATATCATCTATCATGATCTGTCTCAGCCATCATAAGATGTCTATCATGATAGAAGATCAAGTTATTGTAAGATCGTCACCTTCGAATAACTTTTACAAATACAAGTGATAATCATTTTGAAGTCGTCACTTCCTCATGATGTACATAGGGGGCAGGCCCATTAAAAATATGAAGTCACACACATGACATCCACCATGCCTCAACGCAGAGGGTGGAAAAAGGGATTTCACGTCGAACTTCTCTCACAGAGAAGAAATCATTGAGCAGATATTAATCTGTTGATCTTTTCATCCAAGATTGCTTAAGATAACTTGTCAGACTCCCTCTGAATCAGATATCAATCTTCTTTTCCTACAAGAGCATCCTTGGAAAAAATCAAGGCAAATAGCTCATATAGTACGTATAGAAATATATATGAGAGAGAGACTACAATGAGTAGATAAATGTAATATTCAAGGATAATAAATACTTATCTGCGCATCAACATCCTTGATACAAGTTGCTTCAACGAAGGTCCATATGCAACAAATCAGAAAACGTCTATAAAGATTGAGTTTTCCAAAGATCCTTTCCTTAGGGCCCAAAATCTCTACCAACCCCTACCAAACTCTTCAATCACTCCTTTGGCTTCTTAACACTTTGCTACAATTCACTTGACCTTATTCTTTGCACTTGGTGTGGACAAAAGTCTGCAACACAACTTCACTCACTGGATTTTACATAGACCCGTACACAGTCGGTTATAACTTTTGAACCCCACACTTTCTCTCCAATCGCTCCGGTGAGATTCTTTGCAATTTGTTTATCACCAACGTATTCAAAATTCAGCGAAATCCAACGGTGTATTTGTGAGATATGGTCCCTGTACAAAGACTTTATTTTTTGAGACAGTCACACATTCACCATCAACAAACTACTCTCTTACATTTGCAGTCTGGCTCTGATACCATGTTAAGTTTTAGGATAGCTGCAAATGTAATAGCACTCTATGTTGTATGTGTTTACCAAATGCAACAATCTCTCTTTCATTTATATTGAGAATGAGGATAGGAGAGACATGTCCCATGATCATGGGGCATGTCTATTCATTATTATGAGATTAATATCTCACACAATTATATATATATATATATATATATATATATATATTCAATAGTATCATAGGATTTACCCAACAGAAGCTACAAAACATCAACAATTTCAAATATATATTTTATTTATAATTATATTTATATATTCACATATATTATTATTTTAATAATATATTATATTAAGAATAGAGCATATTATATCATTGAATTTTCTTTTATTATTATTCTTTGTTTATTAATATTCTATTATTATTTGTATTTCAAATTGGGGACATCACAATTAGGGTTTTTTAAACAAGGGACATGATAATCCTTCCTTCGCAAAATTGCTCTTCCTCAAGCAATGAGTGATCTCCGCCTTTCTATAGCTAAGATGCTTTTGCCTTATTCCATAGGTGAGTTGTTCCGTTGGTAAAATACTAAAATCTAATAAGGTTGGGGAATTCAAATACATGCTTTTAATGTAACATATATTCTACTCCATTCTATTTATTCAAAAATAGGGCCACACATGGAGTATGCATTTGAAACACAAAGTATATACATGTATTTATGAAGGCACGAAGAATACACAAAATAGACACATGAATGCATGAAGACACGAAGCATACACAAAGTAGACACATGAATGCATGAAGACAGGAAGCATACATGAAGTATACACATTAATGCATGAAGACACAAAGCATATACGAAGTATACAACCAATATAAACATTGTTAGATTCTTTGATTAAACCCTACAGTTTTCAATTTGTAATAAGCCAGGGTTAGAGAAATGATTTACAAAAATTTACTTCCTTATTATGCTTTTGATCACGAACCTTAAACCTCAAAGTGAACATAAGTACATACATATGTATATAAGTTTCAAAGAAAATTTGAGTCATGATAAGTTAGTCCAAGCCAATCGCATACTAAGCCCAAGAGCGGAACTTTGGCCCCCTTGGCCTTGGTGGTAGGTATTAGGCATCCACGTGAGGTGGTCTACTTAGAAGGATGCTTGTTTTACTTATCTATTTATGCCTCATCCCAAATAGTTAATTAGCTCAACATGGTAGGAATGATAGGGAATCATAGTGGGGTCCTGGACCAATCTAAGCCCAAGAGTGAAACTTTGGCCCCCTTGGCCTTGGTGGCAAAACTTTGGCATCCACTAAAGTGGTCTACTTAGATGGCAGTCTTATTCCTCTTAATTGTCCAACCTAAGCCCAAGAGCAGAACTTTGGCCCTCTTGGCCTTGATGGGAGAACTTTGGCATCCATCAAGGTGGTCTACTTAGATGACAATCTTATTCCTCTTAACTGTCCAACCTAAGCCCAAGACCAGAACTTTGGTCCTCTTGGCCTTAATGGCGGAACTTTGGTATCCATCAAGGCGGTCTACGTAGATGGTAGTCTCAATCCTCTTAGTTGTCCAACCTAAGCCCAAGAGGGAAACTTTGGCCCTCTTGGTGTTGATGGCATAACTTTGGCATCCATCAAGGTGGTCTCCTTAGAGGGCAATCTTATTCCTCTTAACTGTCCAAGATAAGCCCAAGAGCGGAACTTTAGCCGTCTTGGCCTTGATGGCAGAACTTTGGCATCCATCAAGGCGGTCTACTTAGATGGCAGTCTCAATCCTCTTAGTTGTCCAACCTAAGCCCAAGAGCGGAATTTTGGCCCTCTTGGTGTTGATGGCAGAACTTTGGCATCCATCAAGGTGGTCTACTTAGAGGGCACTCTTATTCCTCTTAATTGTCCAACCTAAGCCCAAGAGCGGAACTTTGGCCGTCTTGGCTTTGATGGCAAAACTTTGGCATCCATCAAGGTGGTCTACTTAGATGGTAGTCTCAATCCTCTTAGTTGTCCAATCGAAGCCCAAGAGCTGAACTTTGGCCCTCTTCCCCGTGATGGTAGAACTTTGGCATCCATCAAGGTGGTCTACTTAGATGACAATCTACAATATGTAATATTTTGCTTTCCCAAAGGTGGATGGAAAAAATTACAAAAGGGTGCCCTAGCCCCATCCTAGGCCCAAGAGTGGAACTCTGTACCCCTTGGCCCTGCGTTTCGTGAGGTTGGCATACCTAGTGGGCCTCACCATTCCCCCTTATTGTAACTTTCTCCATCAATGTGGATTATCCCTCATAAGATAGTGCCCTTGTATGATGTAATCTATGCCCATTCCACCGCAGGCCTTATCTAGTGCCTTTGTATGATGTAGCCCATGCCCATTCCACCACAAGCCTTACCTAGTACCTTTGTATGATGTAGCACAGTCCATTTCACCGCAGGCCTTACCTTATCTTGTGATTTAACAATCAGATATCATTGGTCAATAAGAATTGTTATTTATCATTTCGAATGAGTGTGTCACGTACCTTTCCCTTTTCTTTATTCCTTTGTATTCGATTCTCTTTTCTAATATGCTTATATTGATCTGGTTCTCTTTTCCTTGATATTCATTTCTTCCTGTTTGTTTACTGCTGTTTGGAGGAATTAAACCCTCAGCCTGGCAGGAACATTCTCTGATACCACTTATAATGTCCCCTTTCTTTTCTATCTTAGAAAGCTAGGACAAATACCATGCAAGGTCAATTACAAGATCCTCCCTCCCTTTGGATCTCACTATTATAAATTATAATAGATTTGAGCTATAACCTCACTTGACGAGATAATCATTTATATATGTGCAGTCAGTGCAAATTCCCTGATGAGATAATCTCTGCCGTATTTGATGTGTTTGGTACAATCATGCATAGGATGAACAGGGATAATAGTCTTCCCTGAGGTCCAATCACTTCTTTAAAATGGACCGACAATCAAATTCTCTATTTATGTCTTTCCAGACCTGAAGTAATTTTCTTGAAAATTCTCACTCGATCTGGTGTATTTTAATTCTTAACATTCTTTGTCCTTATATTACCTTCCAGCGATCTTGCCTTAGACTTCTTTTTCATTTCTTGAGGTGGTCTGCTGCTTCAGTCTTCCTTTTATGATATCTTTCTATTCTGTAATTTATGATTCGGTTGTGTTCTCCTTATTCCGATTCGAACTGTATCACTTATAATTTGTGATCTGTCTCTTTCATAAAGAATGGATAATATCTTGTGATCTCTTTTGTGATCAGTACTGAGTATAAAATAACATGATCTGATTTCACCCAGTGTAAAGTACAGCTCACATTCAGAATAGAGAGCAGATACTAGAGTAAAATTCACAAAGCTGTCTTTTAAACACATCCAGAACCACTCACCCAGCTATCATTTACGTCAAAGATGTAGCTGCTGGGAAGAAGCTTCAAACCTTTATAATGCTCATACCATGCTGGCTCTGAAGGTTAGCAGATACCTTTATGCCCTTGGATCTCTAATAGGTACTATCTAACGGTAACTTCTAAAGAAGACCTAAAGCAATCCCATTAATCTTGTCTGCATACCTGATGTTGCATGTACTATCTAACGGTAACTTTTAAAGAAGACCTACAGCAATCCCTCTAATTTCCCTTCCATATTAGTCAACTCTTTTCAACAAAATTTTAGGTTGCACAAATAGTAATCTTCATTTGCTGACAATTTTTTATTTGTGAACTCTTCAGGTTGGTCGCAAGCCCAGGTATCGAAAAATGTTATTGAAGAAATGCGAAATATGGTCACTGTAGTCACCACAATGGGAATAGTAGCCTTTGGGATAAGCGGTGCTATCTTCACAATGACATATGACAAACATGATAAGGAAAGCTTGGTGTTTGCAATATTCCTTATTTTAATGTTTAACATCGCAGGGCTCACTGTAGCCATTGCAGCCGTATTGACGTATGCATTTACAAAGGACACGGAAATCCAACAGAAGACGGTTGAGTTCTGTAAGTGGCCGCTTGCAGCAGTGATTGCACTTTCTTACGGCGCCTTTTTCCAAGGGGCTTTCATACTTATGCCGATTAAATTTCGGTGGATTGGAGGGCTCCCAGTTCTACCTCTATTACTATTTTCTGGTTTATTTTTTTGGAAAGTCCTTATAAATTGTTTAACTAGCTTTAAAAGTTGGGCTGACCTCTTTGTGGTTCGCATATGGAAGGGCTTAAAAAATCTGGGGGCCCAATTAAGGCTCCCGAAAAGCCAAGCCAAATGAGCAGTTTAAACTGTTCGAATTTATTAAACAAGAAAAACAGTTATGTCAATGGATTGAATGTTTTAATGACTCCATATTTTTTTAATGTCAAGTGAGTAGTTTTTTAGTTTTCGAGAGCTTCACACCCAAAATTGCAGAAATGATGATTTGCATTAAAATACACACCAAGAAACAGGAAAAACAGTAACGTCAATGCATTGAATCTTTTAATGACTCCTTTTTTATAAATGCCAAGTGAGTAGTTTTTCACTTTTCAAGAGCTTCATACCCAATATTGCAGAAATGCTGACCTGCTTTAAAACACACATCAAGAAACATGAAAAACAATAATGTAAGTGGATTGAATGTTTTAATGAACACTTTTTAAATGTCAATTAGGTAGTTTTCAGTTTTCAACAGTATTTGTATCATGCCCAGTTGGTTTCTCTGCTTAATGATAATAGGTACTGCCAATGTCCCTAACAGTTTTTTGCCATTACTGTGTATTGTTTTTTAGTTCTCCTTCAGCTTGCTTATACTTCGACATATTACTTGTCAGTCAAGTATTTTCTTTAGTCTTTTTTCTTCTCTGCATCAGTCTGTCTCATCCTTTATAGACTATCATAGGCAATATCTTAGAAATTAACTCAATTTAGCAAGAGTTAGGACGACTCAAAAAATCAAACTTAACAGGTGAAAAGCCTAAACTTGAACCTCCTTAATTTAAAGAATTTCTTGGTTCATTATTTAAAAAATGTTTTTAGTTTGTGTCAAATTTAGGCTTTTGTCGTATATCTATGCTTAATTATTGGTGCAAACCGAATTCTGATCAATTACAACTCACATTGCAAATAATTTCATTTAATTATGTACAATATGGTCTTTAGTTCTGTGCTGAAATTGTCAAGCAACCACAGAATGTAAGGTGCATTGGCAAATTTTTGAGAGTAATGCCTTGTTTTCTTTGTGGATGTACGGTTTTTATTTTGTTCACTATGCAAAATTAACTTTATATGTTGTTTACATACTGCTGAACAATTACACAATATTTGAATTTCAACAACTTCTGGGATCAGCATTGTGAAATTTTCTGCTTCAGATATTTTTGGGTATAATCTACATGTTAGTTTGTTGGTTTAAATTGGAGTAGTTTTAGAAAGCTTTTTATTCCCTACGCATGGGGACTGTTTAACAGTTCACTTTCTGGTGTTAAAGTGTTCTGCAATCATGGGATATGCCAGATACATGGCTAGATTATTGAATAAAATGAATACATTTCAGAGACTAATGTTTTCACGAAAGCAACAATTGCAATTAAATTATGTCTTGGAATTTCTACCAATTGCTTTAAGCTATGGTCAGACTATGGTCTGATTTAATTTCTCTATTAAAATGATTTCTTCTTAATTTTTAATTTATTGGTGCTAATTTCCTGGCGTTTTGGGAAAATGTTAGAAAAAAATCAAATCTCAATGAATCAGAAAAAAGAGAAGGAAAAATTGAAACCTTTATAATGTTTTCATTTAAAATGCAAGTGGCTTTCTAAAAATAGTGCACGTGCATTGTCTGTCCTACATTATTCTTTCCCTCAACACTAAAATCCGATGAACAGAGTATTTGGGTGACAGAGAGCAAGGACAAGAGCAAGAGTGAATAGAGGGCAGAACACAGACATCAATTTGGTATGAGGGCTTCTGTTTCCCTATGCGTTTTCTGTGTGTAGATTTGCATGACATTATTTACATTTACATTCATTGTTCTCTTGCATTTTTTTGGGTTGCCAGTTTATACCTGAAAAGGATGAGAGATTAATGTTTTATTGCTTCATATGACACTTAAAAGGAATCAATTTTAATTCTGTGAAACTTGTGGTTTGACTGAGTCAAGGCAGCAAAACCTGTTGCTGCTGGCTCAATTCAAAGCCTTGCAAGTCTACCACAGATGCACAGAGTTAAAATCATGTCTTAAGCATGTGACAATTTTGATAGCCAGTGCGTCTATCACTATACTGATTATGCAATTTATTTATGCCTTTTTTAATATCTTATGCTGGGGTTATACCAACTCTTACTTAGCCTATATACAGGAATGTAATTTAGTACCATATGCATCTAACAATCAACCTTTTTAATTAACAGCATGCTTCTAACAGGGAGGGGAGACATAAGGAGATCGTGGGGGATGTAAAGAGATTTGGAGTGATAAGGTGATGGAGTAATAAGGGGCATATGGAGTGATAAGAAGAAATAAAAGAAGGTACTTGGAGTGAAGAGTTAGGAGCAACACGGAGTTATGAATGGATAAGATGTCCAGCCAAAAGACCACGAGATTACTGCATGAGACATTTTCAGGAGGTGTTTATGCCTCAAGTTGAGATATTATAATTGGGACGGGGACCTGCATTGTGATATATATATTTTACTTTATATATATTAATATAATCTTTGGCCAAGGCCTTTTTGTAACATGCCTCTTCAGCAACTTTTTTAAAACAGTGGTTTCTGGATTTTGTGTCCTAAATGGTTTCTGGTTTACTATTTCTGGTTTAATGTGCCTTAAATGGTATCTGGTTTAGTATTTCTGGTTTAATATGTCCTAAATGGTTTCTGGTTTACTATTTCTGGTTTTCGTGCCCTAAATGGATTTTTGGTTTAATGTTTTCCGTGCTATGCTATTTATGGAAAGTTAATTCATGTTTTTGTTAATTAAAAGATCACAAAGAATTATTGGGAAACTTGTGCCATATTAATTTATTTGGATTTAGATTATACGCAAAGTATTCTAATTTTTGGATGCAAGATATGAAAAGATGGATTAACTTTTTCTATGTGCAAGTGGTTGCAGGAGTGACAGGGATGCCCAGGAAGGGGGGAAGATAACACCAGGAAATGAGGAAAGGATAGTGGAAAATAAGATGGGGAACTGGTTCTGAATTGGTAAAGGAATTGGAATATTCTGATGGCCACACCCTAATAAAGTCCGTTAGGGAAATTGTCTATGATAGTAATGACCAAGCTTAGGTTGGTTCATAGCAAACTTCTCTTGTAACTTCTCGGTCTATTATTTGTTCCATAATTATAACCGCGTGTGTCGTTCAGGGAAGTGCGATCTTATTTATATCTTGACATCATTCATAATAATAATAATAATTCTTTCGACCCTCATCTTCTCGTTGTTGGGAAACTATATGGTACAAATATGACATTGTGGAGTCCTTAATCCATCAACGTTTCCTTCTAGTCATTCACGTCAATCTACTAATAATAATGTCTAATTATTTGTTCCATTTTATTTAATTCACTTGGGTCATTCGTGTTAAGCTCTTGGTCTAATATCAATTTATAAAGATTTTCGTATTTAGTTCTCTTTTTATTTTAGTCATTTCGGTCTACGTAATTCACCACCTTGTTATGCCGCGAGACATTAAAGTTGGGAAAACATTTGAAAATTTCTTTTGGGCTCGGGTGATGCATTTCAAGTGGAAGATGGCGTGATAAAAGAGCCACTTCACCACCACTTGAACGGGTAGTTAGGGATTGCAAGAAGCATCCTTAAGTTCGGTCGAGTATAGTCTTTTGAGGAGGTTTTTTTTAGAGCTGACGAGAGAGGAGGAGTTGGACAGAAAGTTTAGAGAAAGACTGCGAACGAAACTACAAGCATGACTTCTTCCTCCTTGCTATCAAATCTGTTTGACAAGGTCCCCTGAGCTATTTGTTATGCATGCGACAGTTGTTATGATTGTGTGCTGTTTATTTCTGTTTGAGGAATGGTAGAATCGTTACCGAGACCTGTGTAGTTGTTCTTAGCAGAGTAGCCTTGCTATACGTATTGCAGCTCCATCATGTCGAACTTAGCAGAGTTGATAAATAAGCTGCAAAGATTCAATCTGCGGAGTTGTATAGGAAGCTTTAATGTGTCACCTTGGCTAGTGTCGTATCACCAATTTATACAGGCTTAACTGCAGTATTTAGCGGAGTTGTTAATTAACTATTAAGATTCCTGCTGTTATTCATAGCGAAAGTTATATTAAATGTTCAGGTAGATGCAAGTGTCGTCTTAATCAGTATCATTATTCCTGTTTATACAGTCTAACTAGTAGAGCATAGCAGAGTAGCGTTAGCTTCTGAAGCTTCGTATATTGTTTAGTGGTGTCACTTTGGAGTTTATAAGGCTTGCATGCTGTTTAGCAGAGTCACGTTAAGATTAGAGAGCTTGGAATACTGTTCCAGCAGTGTCTACTTAGCTAATGAAGTTACTGTCAACTAAGCCATCTGGAGATACATCTGTGCTTCCATGAGGGTCTTGTTATCTTCCTGGCTGTTCTTAATCTGTCATCGTACTCTCTTAATTCGAATACTGATTTCTATTCATTCTCTATGGCATGCACTTGTTAAGCATTGGTGTGAGGGAAACAGTGAACCTTTCTGAATCAGTTTACAAAAACTAGCCATCTTTAACGAACAAGATTTTTTTAACTAAAACAGAAAATTCTAGGAGTACGGAAATGGTAGTCCTCAAATGTTCAAATAATACAAATCTCAACGTCCTTGATAATTATTGGAAATAACAGCGATAACATATCCTAAAGACCACATGAGTGGAAATCTTCATCAGATCGTTTATTATGAGTTTACCATTCTTTCAGATTCAAATCTAAAATCAAATCTATAAAACTACTAGAAACAGTCAAGAGTCAAATGGCTGTAAACAGTAGGACGAAATATGTACAAATAGGGAACAATGAGAGTTCTAGAATACTCTAGATTCATTTATAGGATAACGTGAGTTAGTCGGATAGGGTGGGAAGTTGGGTAAGGCTCAGCAGAGCAAAAAATTACCTTGGCCAAGGGTACATCCATAGATGTTGGACCAATTTCCTAGTAACCCGGATACTCTCTTAGACAGGCGTTGATCCAGAGTAGCAGTCGTTGCAGGGAGTAACCGTCTGAGACAGTACGGTTCCACCAGTTCTAGTTAACTACTCTTATGTTGTACTATTCTTTCCTCTACGGAGGGCCGGGTCCATTTCTACAAAGGGCGAAACAATAGTTTCATTGGTTGGGTGGTTAAACGCCCTGGTGTTATCTTTCCCTCTTGATGACAGCCGAGATCTTTCAGTCTACCTTGTTATGTAGATGAACAGTGAGAAACTTCTCCTTTTCTTTTAATTTCATTAAAAGTACTTTACATTGTATGTTCAAATGATAGATTAGATTTATGAGAAAAGACCTTACTGGCAAGAACTTCTTTTACCTTAGATAGTTTATTCAATTTTGTAAATTCTGTTCATGTAGAAAATTGATTTCATAATTCTTTTAGTTCGTTAAAAGTTTGGTTATGTCTAATGACTTGTTATGTAGGAAAGTTGTTCATTTATGTAAAAAAAAAAATTGCTCTTTTAGTTTACTAATTTATTTGATCTTCAATTCTCGCATCTAGTTATTTTAGGGTCTTACATATGGTATCAGAGTGCTGGGTTCAACACTCGACCTGGGCTCGCATGCACAGACAACTTAGAAGTAGAAACTGATCACGACATTTTAGTTTTGCCAGGATGCCGATAATGATCCACACAAAACGAAAGAGGATTAAAGATCCACTCACCATCAAAATAGCTAATGCTTTACATAGAGATTATGACTACCCACAGTGTGATCCTCCACAAGACGAAGAGACCCTTGTGTCATCCCTAGAAAGAATTAAGAGGCAGAGACGTGCTTGGACACCGACAATTAAGGCTGAGGTTAAAGCAGCTCTATTAGCCAAATACAAACCAACTAAAAAATAGAAGGGTCCTGAAATCAAAACATCTGATGACAACAAGACACCATCACCTATTGTGGAAACACCATCTCAAACAACTTCTTGAAAGGGTGGCTCTAGATAGGATGTTTATGTTTTCATTGTTTTAAAAAAAACCCTAGTTTGGGCATGGTATTGTTAAAAAAAAAAAAAAAAAAAAAAAAAATCAATTTTGGCTTGTTATTGTAAAGAACTTTTTTTTGGGCTTGCATAAAAGAAATCAATGTGTGTTGTGAACTTTTGGACATTTCATATTTACATTATGGAAGTTGTATTTTCTAACATTTATGTTGTGATTTTAAAGTAAACAAAAATATTAAAACTTGGTCCACTACAAGATTCTAAACAATGGGAGACTTACAAGAATAAGACTATGTAGAAGCCCCTAGATCTTCAGATGGAAAGTTGGATCAACTTCTACAGATGATACAGGAAACTCAGAATCAGATAGGGCATTTAGAATAGAAGATATATAATATGGATGAGACTGAGGGTAAACGAACTAAGTACCAATCTGAGGATAGGGAAAATCATTATCAACAGTCTAGTGCTGAAAAAGAAGCACAATCTCAAAACACAACTCAACACCTAGAGAACCCTGGGGTAGGAATCATTCCTGAGGACATGAAGAA
>MU223943.1:777206-804274 GCA_018584345.1 Thuja plicata
ACTAGAGAATCTGTTCATGTGCTTCCATCAATACTGGTGAGATATCATCAATGACATGACTAGATCGATTATGATTGAAAAGTAACTTATAGGACAAAAAACTTTGTAAATTTAAACCATGTTATCTATTATGATGATGAAGATGATATGTTGGGACTGTAGACTGGAGCTTCTTAAATAGATAATTTTATTATTAGTACATGATGCCATGAATCGAAATAGAATTATAAAAAAAAAATAAAAATATATATATATATTTAAAAAAAAAAAATTAACATTGGTCAAAATTTTGACCAATGCCAGTGTTAATTTCCACCAACGTTTGGTCGAAATTTTGACCATTGATTTGGTGGAAAGCATGGAATTCTCGTCATTTTTTTAATGAGTTGGTCGAAATTTGCGACCACTCATTGGTGGAAGTATTGGTCGATATTTCGACCAATGCACTAAAAAATGACGGCGATTTTAAGCTTGGGTTATAGTCAAAATTCTGACCTTTGTTTTGGTCAAAATTTTGACCAATTATAAATACGTCAAAAATTTGATAAAAAAAGACTGACAAAAGTTTTAGTTGTAAATTTGACCAATTATTGTCAAAATTTCAACCAATTATCGTCGAAAATTGAGGTCAAATTTACTAGTGGAGCTTGGTCACAAGTTTGAATCCCCTCGGGTAACACTGAGAGGGAGATTGTTGGGAAAATGGTTAGCACTCCCCTCAGGATTCATGACAAGGGATTAACCACCTCATGTGGATTCTATAAGTACAATGGTTGTATCAGGCATTGACAGGTTGATCTTTTGGTGCAACGAAAATCACACTTGTAACACACATGCAGTTGGTGTTTTGTTGCATCCACTTATTTTTTTGTTTGCACAATGTATCATTAAAGATAATGTTAGGCCATCTATCTCCTTCCATTTTTTTTATTCTTTTTAGATAGCTTATGAGGCGAACCATAACAAGTGCCTTGATAGGGGCAACCCTCATTTCACTTAGCATGATATCATATGGGACGGTGCTTTTGATTTTAAATTTGCTTGCATGATCAAACGCTTTTGGATTCCCCCGTTTTTCTTCCATTGTGCTATTGAAGTACTGCTAGCCCATAATTCACTCCCATAAAAAACAATCGACAACACAAGAAGACCAAACAAGGTTTGAATATTTTTCCAATCCCAATCCTTCACTTCACGACACTTGTTTTGAAGAGCATAAAATGCCTTCCATCCACCTAATGTCCTTTTATTTCTGCAGCCTACCCAGCTTAGATTTTTGTTGAAATCAATGTCGAGATATTTATACTCTGCAACTTCCTCAAGAACGCTGCCACCAAAATAAAACTCATGTTGATGTCATTTTTTATTATTAGAGAAAACCATAACTTTAGTCTTGCTGATACTGACCTGCACCCCCACCATTTTGCAAAAGCGCTCAAGAGAAAATAAATGTTCTTGCAAACCATAGGCATATTTGGCAATCAAAATGAGATCGTCTGCATAGAGGAGCAACTTTATTACAAATTAACCTAACTGGATACCCTCACCATTTTGCATGTGTAACCACTCTTCAAGTTTATCAATATATAAGCCAACCAAAGTGGGAGATAGAGGAAAACCTTGTTTGACACTGATATCACTCCTAAAATATTATGAAATGCCAACTGAAGTTCTAATTTTGACTTTCACCTCTTCATACATCCTATGAACAACAACTCTGAGATGTGTAGGAATCCCCATTTATTCCATCCTGAGCCAAAGCTTGTCCCTAGGGATAGTATCAAAAGCCTTTTTAAAGGCAACAAAAAACCTCCTCCTTCTCCACCCTTTTTTGATAATGTGCCTCAGAGTGACACGATAATCAATCGTCGAGTGTTTTGGCCTAAAACCAACTTGCCCTTTTGCATGTTTATGATTTTCTTCTACCCGTTTTCTGATCCTATTTTCTATCATGCTGCCAAAATTTTTTGTAAAGAGAGGATTGATCATTATTTTCCTATAGTTGGAGGGATTGTTGACATCACCACTCTTCAAAAGTGGTATTGCAAGGCTGATTGTCCAATCTTTAGGAAACCCCTCTTGGTTGATATTGTTGAAGATTTCTGTAATAAGTGGTACAAGGGTTTTCATACCCCACTTGAGATACTCTTCTTGAAGCTCAAATAGGTCTTTTGCTTTACCCACACCCAACTTCTTAATACCCACCTCTACCTCCTGCACGATGAAAAGATTTGTAGTATTGTTGACCAAGGGTGGCTGGTCCACTCCACCTTCTTGTTCATGGAGTTTCCTAGCATAGTCAAACCATTGGGTGGCTGTAATATTATTTTGAGTTTGCTTCTTCCTTGGCTGGAGTTCT
Source organism: Thuja plicata (assembly GCA_018584345.1). NCBI lineage: Eukaryota > Viridiplantae > Streptophyta > Pinopsida > Cupressales > Cupressaceae > Thuja > Thuja plicata. Next base: position 779,566 of record MU223943.1, read on the forward strand.
TTCCAAAAAAGTTTTGGGTTATTTCTACCCAGGGAAATTAGCTCCTCTCTCATCGTGAACATAAAATCAGTTTTTTTCTTCGTTAGGATCTGTTTATAAGCTTTAATGTCAAGGTTTGTTTTATTTCACTCCCTTAGATTGCTCCTAGCCATCTTGCATTCCTTATCAAACCACACATTATCTGGAAAATAATTAGTTTTAGATTTTCTATTTTTTATTCTCTTGCACTTTGAGAGAGCCTCATGAATCAAACTTGATAATGCATGGCTATTAACAACATGCCTATGCATATGCTTCCCCCTATAGAGTCTCCCAAGAGTAGCCCTGAATATGTTACTATTTTATGAAGTTAAAAGAATTCTACCCTGAGAAGGAGGTTGTTGAGGTCATTTGTTTTTTCCCCAAGCTGCCTATCCTTTGCCCAACACAGATTTACGTAGAACGGTCTATGGTTTGATTTGAGATCCCATATGTGTTCCATAATTACAACTTCCTCAATTCTCTCATACAAATTCCGCGAACAAATTGCATAATCCACCATGCTTTCCCCGTTGTAGGTGTTGCAAGTGAAATTGCCCGACTTAGACCATCTAGCCAAACCATTGCAAATTATTAGATCAAAAGTGCCACATAGAGTGATCAATTCTTCCCCAAAATGATTGCAGGCTTTAGGATCTTTTGATACTCTTTCCCACTAATGTTTTCTCCTTTCGGTGAGCCAAATAGGATTACCATTTGCTTTGGAGCTGAAAATACTGGCTTGACAATTTATTTTTCTAGCATTGAAATCTCTGACAAGCAGAACATCCCCATGCTGTGAAAAAACATCTTTCTTTAAGGCAACATATGGGTCATTGTGATCTAAGCCACACTTATTATAAGCTTTAGATACTTGTGAGACAAAGTATCATGCTACGATCCTGAGAAGACTATTGTTTTCCACGATTTTGAGCCATATGAATTATTTATTAGAGTCTGCCTTTTCCACCTGAATGACATGTCCTTCCCTTTCTTTTACTAGAACCATTATGCCTCCATGGCCTTTACCATTTCCCGCTGCCCCATTCCACACTGCCAGCTTCTAGTAGCTTTCAAACAATGGAGTTTTACATCCTTCATGATCACGTGTCTCTATGAGACAAATAATGTCTTTGACTTCTGCAATAGGTCCTAACCTAGGCTCACACCTCCAAGGATAACCTCTGCAATTCTAACAAACTAAACTTAAGGAATCCTGTGCTGAAATTGATTGGTATTTTATTTGATGTGGAAGACTCAGAGTTGAGTTATTATCGCTATGAGTGAATATTGATCTTGTCGTATCACTACCTACTGAAGTGTTTGTTGTCACATATTTGCTGTCCACTTACTACCCACTTGCTTCTCTACATTGGGGCGGTGACTAAAATGAGAAATAACTGCTTTGCCCTTGAACATCCAAGCCCTATTGCCTTCATTTCTAGTTGTTCTAATTTTTTTCCATTTCCATCCTTCTTTATTCTTGCTGCCTCATAGTTAGATCCTCCTCTAAAAAGAAGCAAGAACCCCTTAAAATATTTTGCTCAATAAATTTTGTTTGTCACGAATACTGGGCATGACCACCTTAATGGGCCTATCTTTCTCATCATATGATTTTCCAACCCTCTATGCTTGACAAATTTGACCTTGCCACAACAACACTTCTTGTAGGAAGTCCCTCATTAAGTCAAGGGTGTGTTCACCTTCACCATAGTCTTTTATCCCTTTGATAATTATATTGGATGCCATAATATGCATTTCCTTTATCTCCCTATCTTGTGTGTTCTTCACGTGAGTATTTGCCTCCTCACCAGTACGTGCAAAGTGTTTGCAGTTTTTATCCCAAGTTTTGGTAACTTCTGAAAAACTTCTTTTCTCCTCTTTAACCTCTGCCTTTCCCAACAAACTAGCATGATATATCAGTTTTTCCTTATCGTGAGATGTCTTAGTATTTGCTGTAACTTTGTTTGCTTCCAATGAAACTCTTGAATTTTTCCATTCATCCTTCATATTTTTCCATTCATCCTTCATGTTCTACCTTTCAAGCTTCCCAACTAAGAGTGTTTCTTGCAACAATGAGATTTGAACTTTTAAAACATTGTTATTGTCTATAAGAGATTTACTTGCTGCAGTCAAAACATGTATTTTGAGGCCACTTTCTTGCTCTTTAACCTCTAGAAGTTCCAACCTCTCCCTGGCCATCAAAAGTTCTTGTACATATAGATCAGGACACCAAGCGAGAGGTGTAGAAGTAGGGCTATAAGTGACGGGGTCTACAAAGTTACTAGTGCCACACAAATGATTTTTGCCACCTAAATATGAAGGAGGGTACATTTTGACGCCATCCTTTTGTCTTGTCTCCTGCTTATTCACCCTCTGACCATGCTTTTTTCCTTTCATGTGACCATTTCCTACGAGCAAGTCTATGTTTTAAAATGCCTTTAAACTGTTTAACGTTGACCCAGATATATTTTTCTGTCTTGCCAAGTGAGGCAATTTTTACTTGTCCCAAATGATTAGTTTCAAAGTGCACCAGAATTTCTTGACCGTTTTTGACCAGATATATGAAATAATCATTCAACTATGTTGTTATGAGAATATTTAAATAACCTTCTATGCATTATAATCAAACAATGAAATTAGGGTTCATCAAACAAAAAAAAATTCTAGAAATAGTAAATCATTCCAAATATTGACGAATCAGAACAATGAGAGAGCATTTATAATTTAAAACCTGGAAAATCGAGGAAAATTGGCTATACCCTTTTATATGCTTCTAGGATACGCCTAGGCATTTTTTAGGACAGATGAACATAGAGTTAAGATGGTATTCTAAATTAAGAGGGAAATTTGATTATTTTCTACTAGTTTGTTAAAATGCAAAATGAATTTTAAATTGTTTAAGAAGCTTGTCAAAATGAAAAATATATTTTCAATTTATAATTTTTTTTATTTGTTTACAAACATAAAGTAATTTTTTTTTATGGCTTATATTTTTGTTTCATCACCTTTCATGGTTCTAACAAGTCACATTCAAAATGCATTATGATTATCCCTGTAGTGCATTGTGTTCCATTATGATGATTGGTTCTTTATTTTTGCAGGCTCGTGATGAACTTGAAGTGCAAGATTTTGCATATGTAAGAATTTTCCTAAGACATTGAAACAACATGCCAAGATCTAGAAGCTCAATAGATAGCACAAACGAGACAAATTGATGCGATCCTCAGTTGACTGGATTCAATGATAATCAATATTCAATTGATGACTAAGTACAATGTAGAAGTGGTTGAATATATATGCAATGCATGATAGCTAGGGGATGTGCAAGTGATAACCTATCAACCACACTAGGTGACATCACATGTCCACTAAAGATGGATCGTCCTCCATTGTACAATTAAGTATGTACAAACATGTGCAACAATGAGAGGATGATAATGTGATAAGAGAACTAAATGTGGATCTCACACATAAAGTGGAGTTTCTCTTACACCATGCACTAAAATAAGATGCAAACTCTTATGTGTTTACTGAAAACTACTATGAATGCATTATCCTAAGTAAGCTTAAGTAAAGTATAAATAAGAATAATTAATTACACCAACACCCTCCCTTAAGTGCAACTTAGGGGAATGCACTTAAACTCACAATGCTAGACGTTAATGCAAGATGGGTCCTCATTACTAGGCCATGTTAGGTATCCATGTACAATATGCAAGTGCAAAAGCAATGCAATCTCTAATAAAGCAGAGAAAGAGGGAAAACCTCATGGGAAAAACCCTTCCCCAAAAAGAGAGATTAAAAAACAAACTAGATTCATGGATGGATGCAGTAATAAAGACCCCCCCATTATGACATACATCACGTATATACAATCAAGAATCCCCCCATAGGAGAGAAGTGGAAGAGAGACCAAGTAGACCCCCTCAATGTAGAATTTACACCAATGGTAGATGCTCCAGGATCGATGTAGAAACTTCTCCATGAGTGCTGAAAAATGTTTCTCCCCTTTGGAAGAAATAAAACCAAAGGTGCATGTATGAAGCCTCCCCAATCTGTAGGAAGAAACCTCAAAATGTATGAAATCTTTGAAACCTTCTCAAGTGTCCCCATGTCAATACAGAAAGGTGCCTCCTCCAAATTAGGTGTACTAGGCCACACTGTTGAAAAAGACATGTCAGAATCTAATGAGGATGAATGTAGAACATGTGTCAAAGACTCAAGTGTCTCCTCTAAAGACAAAGATACTTCCTCCAATTGTTGTATCAAAGGATCCACAATCATGTCAAACTTGAAAGTAAGATCAAGTGGAGAATGAAGACAAGGGTCAGAGTATTCCCTCGCAAAAACTGAAGAAGGATCATCCTCATCAAACAGAAGATGAATACCATCAATGATGTCTTCCAAATATGTAATGTAGGGCTCCACAGAAAAATATGCAATGTCTATCAAGAAGTCATCCCATGAAGCTCTGTCTGGAAGACAATGAATGCCATGCTGCACTAAATCACAAGAATCCATGGCTATAGGAATGCAAGCATCATCAAGAGAAACAATAGAAATGGTCTCAATAGGAGGAGATGGAAGGGAAGGCTCAAGAACTTGATCACATGTGACAATACCCAAGTTTAAGTAGCCAAAAGTCTCCTCATAGTCTGAATCAACACTGGAAGTGTGAACAAAATCTGTTGAAGAATCACTATCATCCTTAGGAACAAATTTGTAAAGGGCTATAACTGAGATGCATGATCAAGTACCCTAGTAGCAAGTATATCTCTACTCTCCAAGTCTCTGATAATAACTGAGTCAGGAGTGAATTCCACCATCCTCCTTGTTTACCCATTAGTGAGTTGATAGATGGAAAGGAGATTATGGATTAAGTCAGGTATACACAACACATTATTGAAGGTTCCCTCCCCTATATCAATGGTTCATTCCCAATCACATTCATGTAAGTATGAATGCCCATCAAAATTTGTAGCATATGACAAGGTTCAAATGAAGAAAACATGGACAGTGAAGATGCCATATGATGAGAAGCCCCTGAATCTAGAAGCCATTTCCTTGAATTGTGACTTGAAGTATAAATGAAATCTTTTCCTTTTCCCTTATCCTTTTTTTGATCCTTTCCTTTATCAAATATTAATGTAAATAAGGTGTTGAAGTAGTGATTCTTGAAGGTAGAGTAATTTGATTCTTCTTAAGAAGATTCTTGAGTTCATCTATATTCTTCTTGTATTAATGATGTTGTTCATGTCCATTCTTCTTGAAATATGCACAAGTAAGAAACTCCTTCTTGGATGATTTGCCTTTATTGTTGAAATTGCCTTGTGGTGAGGAGGTTGTTTGTTCTTTCTCTTGTTGCATATTTTGTTGCCATTGTTTCTTCTTCTTTTAAGAACCTTATTATTGATTCCCTTTATTAGCCACCAATTCCATAGACTTTGAAGACTTGAGAATCCTCATGCTCATTAAATTTGTTTGCTCTACCATCAACATCTCCGTGAAGGCATCAAATGAAGGGATGGTGTATGAAGGATCCATAGTCAACTTATGAGTTTGGAAGCTAGAAAAAAATGTTGAATACTCTAATGGAAGAAGATCCATCAAATTGTGAATCAAGTTTTCATCCTTTTTGTCCATGCCACAATCCTTAAGTTTGGCTCTAAGCTCTATAGCCTTAGCTATATAATCTTGAATTGTATCAAAGTCTTTGGGATCCAAATTAGTGAGTTCTCTATAAAGTTTATAACCCTTAGATCTATCAACTTGACCATACAAATTTCTAAGTTTTTCCCAAGCCTATTTGACTAAAGAACAATTATCAATATGAAAGATGAGATCCCTTGGTACATATTGCCTCAAAATTCCAAGAGCCATTGAATTTTGATTGAGTCATTCTTTTTAAATAATTAAGAACATAAGGGGCAACAATTGTTCCATCAATATAATGATTGAATCCTTTTTCCATTAGCGTACTCCATTCATCAATTTTCCAAGTAGCATAATTATGTGGAGTTAAAAATGGAAATTTAGGAGAATCCATGATGTAAAATGAAAGAACACAAGAGAAAGAGAAGCACAACCACTCAAGACACCCCCAAATTCACTCAATCAAAGAACCCCCCAAAATGATGATTTTGACACTTTATATATAGTGTGTGTACAATTTCCACTTGCAAAAAAAGGCAAAGTGTAATTCTAATTTTAATGATTATAACTGTAAAATGAGACTATAAAAGACTCAAACAAATAAGACACAAGATCAATCAAGGATCCAATCAATTAAAAGTGCCAAAAATAAGCCAAAATGGACCAAATGTTGAAAGTTCTATGTCTACTCATAATGGCTACAAATTGATAACAAATATACAAAATAGATAAAAAATAATGCACTTTCAAAAAAATAACACCAGAAAATGTGTCCGTATGAGCTCGAACGGAGCCTCTAAAATTACAAAAATAAGGATTGGACAGGTACAATAATAAAAAACTACAAGTTTTGGAAAATTTGTCCATCAAAATAGAAAAAAATACCTACACAACATTGAGTAGGTATTATATTTCAAATATGAAATTGTAAAAAATTGCTCCTCGTTAGTTGTAGTTTATTAGTTTAGCTGATTCAGATTCAATTGCACATTTCAACGACAACATAGCTTGCAATAATTTACATCCCTAAAATGCACTGTTCAATACCTATGACATGAAGTAAATATTTTTAAAAAAAAACTAGTATTGAAAAATTAAAAACACATAATAGCTAAGAGATCATTCAATAACTGACTGATTAATACATGGCCCAACATGTTGACAAGACCTTTATTTTTGTAGGTTTACAAAAAAGATAGATTTGAAGATTGTGCATATAAAGGTTTTGCCTTTGACAATTTTGAGTGTGTGTCGCATTTTAGTTACCAAATTTCAAAGTATCTCTTTGTTACTTGTGCACCGCTAGTTTAACTTATTCAAATTCATTTGGGCATTTGACCATGGACAATAGACCTTAAAAACAATATTCTCAAATTTGTCTATTTCATCATTTGGTAGAATTCACTTTCAATACAAGTTTCCTTATAGTGATTAACCAATTCAACAATATGCTTACAAACATATCACTGCATAAACAAAACATGTTAGGAAACCCAATAATAGTAGAAATTGTTGTATAGCCCTATGTCTGCACACTTAAATAAGAGGGTTAGTAGCACCGATTTGCAATGAAAGAAATAAAAAAACTATTAAGAATGAGCCTATTAATAATAAAATAACAAACATTAGAAAACAAAACAAATAAACACAAACTCCAATGCTTGAAGCTTCTATTTCTTCTCTCTACTCCTTCTGAAATGTTGTATGGATGGTGCTCAGTATTGGCATTGAGAACATCTATGACTTGGGAGTATTGATAAAATGAGATCAAAATGATAATGATTTGCTAATGCTTCATACAAAAATCTTGCTGAATAATTGTGCATCAAATTGGAGTTATTGGATCCTTTCAAATGGTTGACAATGATTGATTTTATAGAATATGGAAATGATTTGGACGGATGAGATTGATCCTAGAAACTTAAAAAATGGATGGTTGAGATCAATAGGAACTGAAGAAGCAATCAGTTGAACTTCCCCTCTTAACTGAAGAGGAGGAAATGATTGAGTCAACTGTATAGTTGATTATGAGTTCCCTTTTTGAACTGAAGAGAAGATGAAAGAATTTATGCAATCACAGAGATTGATCAAGAGTTCCCTTTTTGAACTGGAGAGAAGATGGAGCAATTTATGTAATCACAAAGATTGATCATGAGTTCCCTTTTGGAACTAGAGAGAAGATTTATTTGATTTTAGAAATTAAAATACTCATAAATGAGATATTTGAATTGTATTTTGATTTAACATTAATTAGAAGAAAAATGATTAAGAGGGAAATCAAATTAATTTAAAGAAATTAATTTAATTAGAAGAATAATTAATAAGTTTAAATATTTTAATTTAAACTTTTAGAAATTGAATTTAATTAACTAATAATGATTAACTAATTAAGGTTTATTAATTAAATAATTAAATAATTTAATTTAGTTTGGAGAAATGATTAAATGATTAGAGGATCAGATTTAGAAGAAATTGATGATTAACTAATGATTAAAAAACCATTAATTAATAAGTTTAAATAATTAAATTTAAACTTTAGGAAATTGAATTAATTAATTAAGGTTTATTAATTAAATAAATTTAATTATTTAATTAATTTTAGAGAAATAATTAAAAGATTAGAGTATCCGATTTAGAAGAAATTGATGATTAACTAATGATTAAAAAACCATTAATTAATAGAGGAAAATTAGTAATTAAATGCAAGGTTGCAAGTCTGTCCATTTTAGGGTGTCTACATTTTCCCCTCAATGTGATTCATCACATTGTGTCAAAGAAATATTCAGATTTGATACTACTCCAACTTGCCCTAGTGAAAACAGGTGGACTATATGCCCCCTCAACAAATTAAAAAATTGCGTCAGATGAGCATAAATTTGTTGAAAATGTTGAATCGCTATATGATGACGAATACATTGATTATATGATCTAATATGCACATGTTTTTGACTTTTTTTAATGCAATAAATGAATGCAAGCCTAAAATTAGCAATGCAGCTGAGTTTTCTGCATGTGTTAGTTAGAAGAAAATTAATTTGGAAAAGAAAAAAGAATAATTGATGAAACCAAGTCGTCGTACATACCAATATTTATTCATCATTGCATCTTATTATGAGAAGAAAGAGATACAAATCCATCCATATATTTACCTTTTGGATACCTCTATAATTTCTGATAGCAATAAGCAGATACTAGATAAGGAATGTTCAATTCTTTTGTAGGGATTAGCTGAGATCATGGAGCTGTGTGGCTTCCAGATGCGTGAAAGCTCCTATCACATTTATCCTGAATCAGTCTTGCCCCATAATTGAATTAAAACACTCCACTAACAACAAACAAAGAAAATAAGATCATGATCCATCATAGCCACTCTCACCACTCAATGATATCCTTGAGGAGCACAAGAACATAATCATGAAAGATAAAATTGACAACAGATTGACATGATTGACCTAGTCAACAACCTTACTGTTCCTTGATTTGTCTGGTTTTGATGTTTGATTGTGGATGTGTCTAGTTTTAGAAATGGACTACCCGTATAAGACTGATTTGTTTGGTTTCGAGTGAATCTGTTACTGTCTAAGAAAATTGATAGCTTGATTAATGATAGATTGAATCATTTGATTGATGATAGATTGGATTGCTGATAAAAATGAGTCATATGAGCCCATTAGTGATTTGTGAAGCTCATAGTGTTGACTTTTGATTGATTGTTTGATCGTCATTTCCTGCTTGTTATGACATAGATGATCTATTGCAAATTTTTTTGGAAGATTTGATTTTTTTTGATGATTGATTTCTTCAGGACATTTTTTCAACGTTTTTAGATTTTTTCAAGATATTTTTCTCTTTTTATATTTTTAGGACTTTTTAGACTTATTAGATTTTTTCAGGACTTTTTAGATTTTTCAGGACTTTTTAGACTTTTTAAAATTTTCAGGACTTTTTAGACTGCCCCCCTAGTCTGGTAAATCAATATAAGCCATGAATAAGGTTGATCTCTCAATGAGGATTGTGCTTCTGAAATAGCTCAGGGTACTCAATCTTGCATGCGAGCAGTACAAGCCTAATATTTTGGAGTTTATTGATGGCTAAGTGAGACCTCAACACTTGACACTTGTTTGCCAGGTTTTCACCAAGGTACCTGCCCAATAGTGCCTATTTGCTAGGTTATAAATGAGAGAGTGCTTTTGTTTCTCTTTAATTTTTTTTTTTTTTTTTCTCTTTTTATATTTTTATTTTTATTTTTGCTAAGGTGACTATTTGCCAGGTTTTCACCAAGGTAACTTTTAATATTTTTTGATATTTTTTGTACTTTTTTCAGGATCATAGATGACATGTATACTTGGCCTTGAGATTTTAGGCATAGAACCTTTTTAGGTACATGTTGTTGATATAACCAGGGAGATGATCTCCTTCCTAAGTTTTCAGTTGATATGCCCCATTGTCACATGATTTGATAATGACGTATGGTCCTAGCTAATTATGCTCAAACTTGCATGGTTTAACTCTTTCTGCTTGATTCTTCTGATTTTCCATGAGGACGAGATCTCCTACCTCAAATGTACGTATCCTAAATTTCTTTTGTTAATTTATTCTAAGGTGATTCTGATAGCCTTGTAAGTGATTCATTGCATTTTGGCATTTCTCATCTAGCAGTTCTAGTTCATTGAGCCTAGCAACTTTGTAGTATTCATCTAATATGATATTCTTCAGTGATATTTTAAGGGATACAATTTCAATTTTGAGGGGTAGAACCACCTCTGATCCATATACCAAGGAGAAGGGAGTTGCTCCTATAGGTGTTCTCACACTTGTTTTGTATGCCCATAATGCGAGGCTAAGCTACAAATGCCAGTCTCAACTAGATTCATTGACAATTTTCTTCAAGATTTTCAGGATTGTTTTGTTAGTTTCTTTAGCTTGTCCATTTCTATGGAGATAGTAAAAAGAAGAGAAATAATGTTTTATTTTGAACTCTCATAGAGATCATCAACATCCTTGTTTTAGAAAGGCGAACCGTGATCAACAAGTATGATTTGAGGGATCCCATACCGACAGATGATGTGATTTAGAATAAACATGGAGATCTTCTTACGTTAGAGGAATTTCTTCCACCCATTTGGTAAAGTATTTTGTTGCTACAATTATGTATTTATGACTGTTAGAGGAAGTGGGTGTAATATTTCTCACTATATAAAATCCCCATTTTGAAAAAGGCTAGGGTGAAGTAATGGGGTGGAGGTCTTGAGATGGTACGTGAATAAGAATTCCATGTATCTGACATTTTTGACATCTTTGTACATACTTATGAGCATCTATCTCTACAGTCGGCCAATAGTACCCAATCCTGATGATTTTCTTTGCTAAACTCTTACCACCTGCATGGGCCCCACAAAATCCTTTATGTACCTCATATAAGGCTCTTTAGATTCTGTAGAAGTGAGACATCTTAAGAGCGATCCATCTAGACTTTTTCTATACAAAGTATTAGCAAGAAGGGTGTACCTAGAGGCTTATCAGATAAGGGACTTCGCTTGGTTTCTAGATAGGTCGGGAAGTAGGGTATTATCTTGTAGGTATGTATACACTTCATTATACTAGGAAGACATAGGACCAAAAAGGACACATACTGATTCTATTATTAGAGCCTTACAAGCTGGTATCATCAATTGTTCTACCTGAAATTGGAATATGGTTTCATTACCTGGCATGTCTATCAAAGATGCTATAGTAGCCATCACATATGCTACTTTATTCTAAACCCTAGAAACCTCTTCAAATATAATGTGATGAAAAGAAGCACACAATTTTTTCATCAGTTGTCTATATGGGACAATTTTTTCATCTTTGGTCATGTAATCATTGTTGAATTGACTGATAACCAACTGGTAATCACCATAAACTCTCAGGTTCTTTATTCTCCATTGTATAACCATTTTTAATCTAATGATCAGAACTTCATACTCAACTATGTTATTTGTACATGGAAAATTGAGTCGAAAAGATTTAGGAATTGCATCATTTTGTGGAGTGATGAGTACTATTCCTGCTCCTGCAGCATGGTTCATATATGACCCATCAAAGAATAACTGCCAGACTTCTATTTTTGCTTGTAATGTAAGGATTGATTCATCTAGAAACTTAGACACTATAGGTTGATGATCTAGAATTGGTGCTTCTACCAGTTGATCAACAATAACCTTCCCTTTGATACCTTTCTGATCCATGTATTCAATATCAAACTCACTTAAGATCATGACCCATTTAGCAAGTCATCCAGTTAATGTTTGTTTACTCAACAACTATTTTAATGGATCTATGTGTGCAATGAGCTTCATTTGATGACTTAGAATATAATGTCTTAACTTATTAGAAACAAAGACAACTGCAAGACATGTCTTTTCTATTATTGAATAATTGAGTTCACATCCCACCAATGTTCTACTGATGTAGTAGATGACCCTTTCCTTGCCTTGATCATCATGTTGAGCCAAAAGAACACCTAGTGCTAATTCTATTGTTGATATATATAATAGAAGTGGTTTGCCTGGAATCGGTGGCACCAATACAAGGGATTTTAGTAGATAATATTTGAAAGTTTGAAAAGCTTGTTGGCATTGTTCTGTCCATACAAAGATCATGTCTTTATGTAGTAAGTGTTGGAATGGATGACACTTATCTGCCAGTTGGGCGATGAATCTCTTGATAGATTTTAATCTTCCTTTTAGTCCCTGTAGTTGTCTCAGATTTGTAGGTGGTAGCATGTCAAGGATGGGATTAAATTTTTATTGATATACTTCAATTCCTTTGTATGAGAAAATGAAACCAAGTAGTTTTCTAATAGTAACTCCAAATGCACATTTCTTTGGGTTGATTTGTATCTTGTATTCTTGCATTCTATTGAATATCTGATTCAAATTTTGTAGATGAGTTTCCCTAAGTGTTGACTTAGCCAATATGTCATCGACATAATCCTCCATTGTCTTATGAATCATATCATGAAAGATTGTTGTCATGGCGCATTGATAGGTGACACCTACATTCTTGAGGCCAAATGACATCACATTCCAGCAATAAGTGCCCCATGCACAAGTAAATGCTGCCTTATGCTGATCTTCTAGTACAATTTTTATGTTGACCGAGATCAGATCTTTATGTTGACCGAGATCATATTTTTATGCTGAATTTCCATATCTTTCAGAGTTGATTTAATTAAGCAATAGATACATATCAAACAATGATAAATTACTCTTGAGATAATTGGTTTCTACTTAATCATGTCGGTATAGCATATTGGACAAGTCGGTAAGACTAAAGAGTTAAGTTACCGAGCAAAGAGAAGTTTGTCGATAAAGGGTTATGATAGTCAGTTGAGACCCGAGCGGGTCAAGCCACCGAGTAGTTCATAACAGTTACCAAGAATTAGTTACCGAGATTAACAGTTGTTAGAAATAAGGATAAGAATACATTCAATACAAATCTACAGAGATCTCAAGGATTCCAAGAATGGAAAGGAAGTTGGTTATAAGATCTACGCACAGGAAAATTCAAGGAAGAAATCTATGGTATAGATTAAGTGAAAAAAGTGAATTTTTTATTTCCAATAAAGTACAAGTTCCAAGGCAATGCCAAAGCGGCTAACCAATTTTTAAATTTGTTGAAAAATTTCATAAAAGTTAATCTAACAACTAAGCTTTATTGAAGGAAAAATTAATCAAGGAGATTAAGAGGCAAAAATAGAGTCTATTTAAAGGATGAATTCGAAGAACATATGGTTGGCAAGTTGATGAGTTGAAGTGCTACCAAGAAACGAAGTGAAGAGAAAAGAAGTGATAATATGAGTCTAAGAGTAGAGATTGATGAAGTGTTGATGCCAAAAGTTAGAGAACGCATAAGGGATCTGATCAAGAAAGAGGTAGTTGCAGTTTTATAGATCATTTTATAACTGTTGCTTATTTTCATTTGTGATAGAAAAATATCTTAACCGAGTGGACTTAACACTCTTTTTGTAAATTCCTTGAGAAATGTGACATTCTAACAAAGTGTTCAAATCCCTCTAATCATGCCGCTCCTAACAGGGTGAAGATCTTAATGGATTTGAGGTAAATCCTCTAATAGGGTTATATTTAGAAAATGTGTATTATAATCCTTAACACGATTGAATTTTAACCAAGCATACTCCAGAAGAGTATTTTTATTTATGGATAGAAATTATCACAAAGGTTTTTCCCAAATTGGGTTTCCTCATTAAATCTGGTATTGTATGTGTTGAATGATTTCATGTGGATGTTGTTTACTGTTTATGCAAGTTACTGTTTATTACATTAAAGCTATTTGGTGATTCAGTTTCTGCTAGTATTTATTCTACCAAGTTGAATCAGAGATAAGTTTTGAAGTATAAATAGTTCTTGTTTTTTGATTCACCCCCCTCTCAGTGGCCCCAACAATTGGTATAAGAGCTTACAACTCTAAGAGGTAAATTTTAAAATACTTGAGTTAAAGATATAAAAATGTATAAGAGGGAGGAACCTAAGTTGAATAAGGACAACTTCTCTACATGGAAAAACTGAATGAGGTTGCACCTATCTGGAATTGGAGATTATGCAGTATATTATGTTGACAATGAATATACACCACCGACAACTGGTCCCTTGACTGTTGAGAAGATAAGAGAAAGACAAGACCACACACAAGCTATGATTGAGATATCATCTACTCTCACCAATCTATAGTTTAATGATATTATAGGATCTGATACAACAAAGAAGATGTGGGATAAGATTGAGTTGATACATGGTGGATTCTGACATGTTATGAAAGAAAAAGCTAAAAGTTTAAGAAGGAAATTTGATTTTATGAGAATGAGAGAAGGTGAAAATGTTACACTATATAGTACTAGATTAAAGGAAACTATGAATGCTATCAGTTGTGTTGGAGGTCAAATAACTGAAGAAGATGTGACAAGCAAATTATTGAGGACATTGTTACCTATGTATGCCATCCGAGTGTCTGTAATACAAGAACTGAGATCCATTCCTCAGATGACTGTTTCACTAGATGCTACTATTGGTAAGTTGATTTCTTTTGAGATTAATGATTTTGATAAAAGTTTACCTACTACTACTAAGATTGAGTCTGCATTTAAATCATCTTTGAATATTGGAAGTTCTAGGGAGTCTAGACCTAGTGATGGTTATGAAAGTAGTGCTAGTGAAAGGTTCTATAATTTCAAGAGTGAGCTACAGAGATCTGGTAGATTCCAAGAATAAAAAATAAGTTGGCTACAAGATCTAAACATAGGAAAATTTAAGGAAGAAATCTATGGTATAGATTAAGCGGCAAAAGTGAAGGTTTTATTTCCAAGAAAAGTATAAGTTTCAAGGTGATGTCGAAGTGGCTAACTGATTTTCAAGTTCACTGAATTAGTTCAAAAAGTTAATCTAACGGATGAGAATGATTGAAGGAATACCTAATCAAGGACATTAAGAGGCAAAAATAGAGTCTATTTAAAGGATGAATTCGAAGAACAAAGGGCTGACAAGTTGAAGTTCTATTGAGTGATACAGTGAAGAGAAAAGAAGTGATAATATAAGGCTAAGAGGATATATTGATGAAGTGTTGATGCCAGTAGTCAAAGAGTGCATAAGGGATCTCATCTAGTAGGAGGTAGCTGTAGTTTTACAAATTATTTTATACAGTGTTGCTTATTTGCATTTGTAACAACAAAATCTCTTAACCGAGTGGACTTAACAGTCTTTTTGTAAAATCCTTAAGAAAGGTGACATTCTAAAAGAGTGTTTAAAGCCCTCTAATCTAGACACTCCTAATAGGGTGAAGATCTTAATAGATCCGAGGTAAATCCCCTAATAGAGCCACATTTATAAAATTTGTATTGTAATCCTTTACAAGATTGGATTTTAACCGAGTATACTTCAGAAGAGTATTTTTATTTGTGGGCAACAATTCCCACAAAGGTTTTTCCCAAATTGGGTTTCCTCATAAATCCAGTGTTATATGTGTTGAATCATTTCATGTGGATGTTTTTTATTGTTTATGAAAGTTACTATTTATTATATTGAAGCTATTTTGTGATTTAGTTGTTGCCACTATTTATTCTACCAAGTTGAATAAGAGTTAAGTTTTGAGGTATAAATAGTTCTAGTTTTCTGATTCACCCCCTCTTAGTGGACCAACAATTGGTACTAGAGCTCTATACTCTAAGAGATAAATTTTAAAAGACTTGAGTTAAAGATCTAAAGATGTATAAGAGGGATGCACCTAAGTTGAATAAAGACAACTTCTCTACATGGAAAAACCAAATGAGGTTGCACCTATCTGGGATTGGAGATTATGTAGTATAGTATGTTGAAAATGAGTATACACCACTGACAACTGGTCCTTTGATAGTTGAGTAAATAAGAGAAAGACAAGACCAAATACAAGCTATGATTGAGATATCATATCCTCTCATCGATCTGTAGTTAAATGACCTTATAGGATGTGATACAACAAAGTAGATGTGGGATAAGATTGAGTTGATACATGTTGGAGATCAACATGTTCAAAAAGTAAAAGCTGAAAGTTTAAGAGGAAAATTTGACTTTATAAGAATGAGAGAAGGTGAAAATGTTACTCTATACAATACTATACTAAAGGAAACTTTGAATGATATCAAAAGTGCTGGAGGTCA
Source organism: Thuja plicata (assembly GCA_018584345.1). Taxonomy (NCBI): domain Eukaryota; kingdom Viridiplantae; phylum Streptophyta; class Pinopsida; order Cupressales; family Cupressaceae; genus Thuja; species Thuja plicata. Next base: position 795,932 of record MU223943.1, read on the forward strand.
AATAACTGAAGAAGCTATGGAAAGCAAACTATTGAGGATATTGTTACCTATGTATGCCATCCATGTGTCTGCAATACAATAACTGAGATCCATTCCTCAGATGACTGTTTCATTGGATGCCACTATTAGTAAGTTGATTACTTTTGAGATTAATGATTTTGATAATAGTTTACCTGCTACTGCTAAGATTGAGTCTACATTTAAATCATCTTTGAAGATTGGAATTTCTAGAGAATCTAGACCTAGTGATGGTTATGCAAGTAGTGATAGTGAAAGATTCTTTAGTTGCAAGAGTGAGCTAGAAATACTGTATGCTGAAGATGAATAAAATCAAAGAGTTTGAATCTCTACTAGCTAGAAGACTACATAGGGGAAAATGTAAGTATAGAGGTAAGTTACCCTTGAAATGTTTTAAATGTAACAAAGTTGGACACATTCCTTATAGATGCCTTGACAATGATAGTGATGAGAAGAAAGACAACCAAGCTGAGAACAAGAGAGAAAATAGATTCAAGAGATTCCAAGATTTCAAACGTAAAGGTAAAAATTCATGTCATGTTTCTAATCAAGGACTAACCGATGATGACATAGATGATGATGATGGAGAAGAAGTTGTTTATGTTGCCATCAATGATGATTCTGATGAAGAAAAGTGTAAGGAAGAAAAAGCCCTAATCTCACATGTAAGTAAAAATGATACCTGGATTATAGAAAATGGGTGTTCACACCATATGAATTGTGACACACTTAAGTTCATGAATATGGAAGAACATGATGGAGGATATGTTAGATTTGATAATGATGCTCCTCATCCTGTGAAAGGTAAAGGTTCTATAGTTTGGTTGAATAAAACAAGATGTGATGTTATGTATTGGGTTGAAGGACTAAAGTATAATTTGTTGAGTGTGGCACAGCTGAATAATATAGGATACCGATTAGAATTTCAGTATGGAAAGGTAAAAATATTTGATCAGAAAGAAAGTATGATTGCCACTAGAGAATAATCTAAAGGTAACCTATTCTATCTTGATACTTCTTCTAAGAGTTTTTTATTTGCAAAAGTTAAAGATGCATGATTATGGCATAAGAGACTATGACATGTGAATTTTGAAAACTGAATCAAAGTAAGAAAAAATAATAGAGTAATAGTTATATCGAGATTAGAGAAACCTAAGAATGTCATGTGCAAGGAATGTCAAGTTGGAAAAATGACTAAGTCAAGATTTACAAGTAAGTCTTATGTTACACAAGGAATTTTGGACTTAGTGCACACTGACCTATGTGGACTGATGAGAACATAAAGATACTATGGTGATAGATATTTTATTTTGTTTGTTGATGATTATTCTAGAATGATGTCTGTCATGTTTTTAAAAGAAAAATCTGAAGCTTTTCAAATGTCTAAGTGGTAGAAGGAAATATTTGAGAAGGAAACTGGAAGAAAACTGAGGTGTTTGAGATATGACAAAGGAGGAGAATTTAATTTTGATGATTTTACACTCTTATGCAATGAACATGGATTAAAGAGACAAATGTCTGGACCAAGGACACAATAGTAGAATGGTACAGCTGAAAGGAGAAATAGATCCATTGCGGCTTGTGTGAGAACACTGATGATTGAGAAGGATTTTTATCAAAGTTATTGGAGAGAAATAGTCAACACTGCTATCTATACACTTAACCGAGTATAATTGAAGAAAGATACACACAAGACACCATACAAGATTTGGTATGATCACAAACATAATGCGAGTTATTTAAAATTATTTAGAAGTAGATGCTATATTCTTAAAGATTCCAGAGAAGGTAAGTTTGGTTCTAAAGGAGATGAAGGAATATTCTTATGATATTCTACAAAGAGCAAAGCTTACAAATGTCTGAACAAATCTACTAACAAAATTGTGGAAATTGCAAATGTGAGAATTAATGAATTTGAAGAGAGAAATGATGAGGACAACAAGAAGGAACCTAAAGATTATCAGAGATTGTGTATATGTACAACCATATGTTCCTGATACCTTACCAAATGCACAAACCAAGAAGGAAGCTGAAAGGGAGAGCTACCATCGAATGATGAAAATGAGGTTCCATCAACTACTGAGCCTATTATAGCCAAGTATGTGAGGAGACACCACTCATCGAGTAAGATAATTGGAGACAAAGATGATGGAATAATGACAAGAAGAAAGGTAAGAGAGAATACATGCTTAATTTCTGAATTAGAACCAAGAAGAGTAAATGATGCATTAGAAAATGAAGAATGGGTTAAAGAAATGAAAGAAGAGATAGATTAGATTGAAAAGAATAAAACATGGAGTTTAGTACCAAGACCTAAAGATAAGAATGTTATTGGTACAAAGTGGATATTTATAAAAAATCTGAATGAGCATGAAGATGTAATTAGAAACAAAGCAAGACTAGTTTGCAAGGGGTATGTGAATAGTTGGAAAATGGAAGCACTTCCATTGTAGACTGGTTTAGCCCCCTGAGTAAGTGATTTGGGGTCATGTAAAGCAGCTTGAATGGGTCTCTAACTTGGATATGTCTTTCTCCCACATTCTTCCCCATTTCCCACTTTTCTTTGGCCTGTTTCTGACATCCTAAACTGCAAAAGTAAGATTTTTGACCTCAGGGTTAAAATCAACCTTTCTGGGTCAAGGTTGACCTCAACCTTGACCTAGGTCAAGGTCAACCTCAAACTTGACCTAGGTAAAGGTTGAACTTGACCTTGACCTAGGTCAGAATCGACCTTGATTCTGACCCAGGGTCCAGATTTTAGGTTTCCGGAGTTTCTGGATGTCGGGCTTCGAAAAAGTTTTTTTCCCGCTTCCGGGTCGACTATTTTGGGTTCTGAAATGATGAATCTTAAATTATATTTAATATAGGTCATCTTCTAGGGATATATTTCTAATTGGAATTTAATTATCTTATGTAGGCCTCTCTAGAAGATTGTGTCCTAGATTTTTATATAAGGAAACTTTCTCCTCTCATTTTCTCTAAGACTTGAGGCATAAGCACAAACCATCTAAGACTTGAAAAAGACAACTATATACATGATATATTGAAGAAATCATCTAATATAAAACATTCCAGCATTCAAGCATCCCATTAATCATGGAGATCCATTGGTAGCCATTGAAGGATTCAAAACTCTATGGATCCCTCTTGTTGAAGATTTCTCCATCCACATCCATGCAAGCCTCCTCCTCTTCCAAGATCCATTCAAGATTGGTGTTGAAGATCTAAAAAAAAATGATTTGAGACATCCTACATCCAACATTCTACATTCTACATCCATTTGGTGTATACATACTTGTGGATCCACAGATTCAAATTCGCCACAAGGGTTTCTATACAAGCAAGATGAATTCATTTATTTACTTTGTTACTTATGAAATTTCAATTATATTTTAAGGTTAATTCAAAAACCAAGGTTTGACCAAGGAAAAAACCTACCCCCCCAAAAAACCATTTTTCTTGCAGGGACAGGTTCATAATAGTGAGTTGGAGTACAGATCTGGATACCCTTTTCGACAAACTTTCAGGATCTGAAAATAGATTTTCTGTCGAACATTTTGGGTTAGAATCGACATTCTATTCTGGGTTAGAATCAGAAATTCTAGATCAAAGGTGACATTCATTTCTGGGTCAGAATCGACATTTTGTTCAGGGTCAGAATCAGAAATTCTAGGTCAAAGGTGACATTAACTTTTGGGTCAAAATCAGAACTGAGCCAGAAAAGAAAAATATTTTTGGGTTTTGTAGATCTCGTTGTTTCAGTTCAGGACAACTAAAATCAACAATTTTTGAGACTGTTTGACAAGGTTTTAAGAATATTCTTTTTTGGAGGCATGTACTTTTTTATTTCTTCATTTCAATATTAGTTATCCAGATTTACCTTTCAAATATTTTCAATTGCTCTTCCCTAAACCCTCTCTTTAAAGAGGCGAGGGAGAAGTTGACCCAAGATATTTATCTCCTTTGTATAGATCACAAATTGACACTTACCTTTGTGTTAATCAAATCTCATTGGAGGATAAATCTTGGTATTCTTCCTCTCCTAAGTATAGGGTGTGGATCCATTTTCCCTCTATACATCTTGGTGAAACCGACAAGCTTACCCCCTATATTTTGTGGAATTAGATGCCCTATTGTGTGTATGGTGTTTAAATTTCCTTTTCATGCCTATAAATTTCATTTGAATGCATTTATATATATCTAGATCTATTTTCTATGCATTTGTTTATTCGTTATCATGTTGCACAAGTTGTTTCAAGTGTTTTCCAAACATCTTTCGATAAATTTTGGGATTAAACAACATATTCCTCTTACCTTACCATTGCATGATGTTACACCTAGAAATAATTTATTTAGTGCGTATGATGTTGCTTTGTCCTCTCTTGTATTACCTTGTAAGGATATATTAGAGCAAGAAGATGACTTTAATCTTTCTCTCCATCATATTTCTCTTTATGGAGATGAGTTGAGGATTGATGTTAATTCTTCTCCTAATATATGTCTTTTCTATGAGCCTACTTTAGAATATAATTAACCTTCTTTCCCCTTTAGGGATCAAGCTTTAGTGATTTATGGTGCTCCTACAATGTGATTTATTGATAGGGATGATAATCCTCCTATTTGGGATGGACCTTTGGATTTGGATGTTGATTACTCTCTTCCCCATGAAGTCATTATGGCTGATCCTCCTATTTGGGATGTGCCCTTGGATAAAGACATTGATTCATCCCCTCCTCGTAAAGAAGCTTTGATACAAGAGGGTGATTTATTAATGGATGAAATATTCATACATGATGGTGACTCTTTTTCTAAAACACACTCCCCTTATGCAGACATTTTAGAGAAAGAAGAAGACATTATATATGCTTTACCTTCATTTAGGATTCCTTCTAGTGATGAGGCATTAGCGGAGAAAGATATGAATTCCCTTCATTCTCTCCCTCTTAGTGATGATCTTATGGAGAATAAAGATCCTACCCCATCTCCTCCTAGGATGTCTTCTCTGATTCCTTCTTGTGAATCTATTTGTAGTGTTGAGATAACTAACATGGTTTATCTAAAACCCTTGTTGACTATCAAAGGTTGTCCTTGCATTACTATCAAAGGTAAACCTATGGAGTCTTTAGAGTCTTTCAATGATCAATATTTGATAGGTCACACCTATCATACAAGGAATAACCCTCAACCTAATCCGGTTGTTCCTACTTCTTTACCACCTTCTCAACCCATTCTCCCTCCTCCACCTTGTCTTCCTAGCCAAGAGTATGATTTGATAAACCAATTGTGCAATACCCCTGCCAAGATTTCTTTATGGGAGCTTCTTCAAACTTCACCTACCTACCATGAAGCCTTGCAAAAATCTCTAGAAAATCTTTCCACTCCACCTCCCAATCAAGAGAACATCAATGCCTTCTTACAATGCATGCATGCTACCCCAGGTCCTCCTAACATTGTATTTACTCAAAAGGATTTACCTTATAAAGAAGTATAGAATCAATATGATGCTCTCATGGTTGCTGTTACTATCAATAAGATTATCATTCATAGGACCTTGATTGAAAATGGATCTGGGATTAATATTTGTAGCATGGACATGCTCAAAGTGATTAAATCTGATCTTTCAACTATTCAACCTGATAATGCTCCTATACGTGGATTTGATAACATTGATAAGAAAATTTTGGGCATCATTACCTTACCTATCAAAGTAGGTCCGGTCATCCTAAATACTCCTTTTCATGTTATGCCTAGACCTCTTAATTATAACCTCCTTTTGGGTAGACCTTGGTTGCATGAGATGCATGTTGTTCCTTCCACCCTTCACTGTAAAGTCAAGTTTATTCACAACAACATGGTGTACACACTTCATGCAGATGATGCGCCAAATCCTTGTTTGAATATTCAAACCCATAATATTCCTATTCCTAATAGAAATCCTTCTTCCTCTAATACTCTTCCTAGAGATGATTGGGGAACCTTTGATTTTAATCCTACCTTTATTGGAGAGTATAAAGTTTCTAATCTTGATTTTATGAAGCAACAAAGAGAGTTTGAACAATGAGCTTTTGCTTCTACTTCTTATTCCCTTCGTAATAACTTTGTTGCTGCTTCTACCCACTATGAATCTATCAAATCTACTAGTGATGACATACTGACTACTGAAGTTGCAGTGACTCCTTTTGATATGGCTTCTTGTTATGGTCATGGTTATCATTTACTAGTCAAACAAGGATTCCATGGTCAAGGATGTGGTAAGCATAAACCGGGAATTCAAATGCCCTTACAGAGTGGGGGCATGAGAATTCTTATGGATTGGGATTTAATCCTCAAAAATATATAAATGTTAAAAACATCTCAAATAACACTTCAAAACATGATGACCCTATGAAGGAATTTGACCAAGAGTTTCTTTGGCCTAAAATCCTTCGTGCTAAGGTGATTACTAGACCTAAACACAAAAAGAAACGTAGTTCACACTTGAAGACTCTTCCTTTTTGTTTGTATCATAGATTTCATGATCACTCTACTAATGCATGTCAAGCTTTACATTATAATATTATACAACTCATTGATAGTAAATTTATTTATATATCATATGGCAATGAGTTGTATTTCAATCTTGTTTTCTCTAAATAGCATTTATGTTCCTATTATGGAACTCTACATTATGTAAGCAATGTTAGCCTAATCCTTGGGGGCTCATTTTCTTTCATAGTGTTGTGAGAAATATAATAGGTTACCTTTCATTCTTGTTCCTACACTTGGGGGGAAAGGATGCCATCTCCTTCTTTTCTGTCTTTCTGGGATTCACTCTTCCCTTCGTTAAGTAGTATTTTTCTATTATGTGATATCCAATCATACATGAAAATTTGGTTTGCATTGAGGATATATGTCCTTGATAATAACCTATTTCATTGTTTGACATTGGGTTTCCATGGTTGATAAATCTCTCACCTTGGAAAATTAATAGTGTACTATCCTTCACAAGGGTTACTTTTCAATTCTTTCCTGATATCTCTTTGCATTCATCCCTTCCATGGCCTCATAGGAGTTGTGAACTTCTTGGCTTGGACTGGGTGTTGTCTATTGATATTGTCTTGATGTTGAAGAAGGATTTGTCCTTGTTCTTTTCTTTCTTTAACATGTCAAAATAGTATGTATTTTTCTATCTTAAGGAGGGGTGAATATGTACGGCCTCCCTCATTCTATATTATGCATTTTTGTTCTAACCTTTTGTTTTACAGCATGCTAAATCCTCTGAAGGTAACACACATAAGTTGCTAAATCTTAAAGAGATACACATTCAATTACAATTCAATATGCTAAATCCTCAGACGGTAACGCACATAAGTTGCTTAATCCTGAAGAGATATGCATTTTACAAATCTATTCCATGATGATTTGAGGATATGGATCCATGGGTACTTCATAAAAGCCATGTTGGTACTCCTAAATTTGGAAAAAATTTGGAGTGACCATATGAAATTTTTCAGTTGAGCAAAGTAAATACCCTTAAAAAATTGTGTAAGAAGGCTCAGTTGGAGTGATTGAAAAAGGTGCCCGGATAATTTTCATGAGATACAAATTTGGAAGAGGCTTTAATGCCTTTCATTTGACATATGCAGTGGGTCCCAGCTCCTGATTTCCAGTTCTGACATGTTTAGGGAGTCGTCATTTTGAGGGGGTCACCTAATTCTGCATGTTGCTTAATTATCAATTTGCTGTCCGGAGCCTTCTTTGCCTTTGACTATCTTACACCCTGTTAAGTATCATAGTTCGCCACTTTGGGAATGTTTTCCATGCATATCAGAGAGCTTATGTTTTAGATCTCAGCCTATTCTGAATCCGTTCGATAAGTTTTCATACTTCCCAAAGTTGGTTGTTCATGAACTGTTTGCATTTTTGTCTTGCCTAGAAATCTGAATAGCCCAGTTTGACATGTTATAACTTTTTACCAGTTCATCCAGTTAAGAAAATTCCTTTTGTACTGTGTTCCATTGGTCACACACACCATATGTTCCAGTCTGCAGATCTTTATGAAATCAGATGACAAGTTTTCAAGAACCATTCTGATAGTGATTAAATCTGATTTCTTGTGTTTTCAAATTCAGAATTGGTAAGTGACCCACTTTGAGCTTTTGAAAGTCTATACCCGGGTGAACATTTTGGATAATTGAGGGTTGAACTGCATTATAGACCTAGGAATGAACTCCTTTGAAGATTCCCAAGCCTTGACCAATCTGGTTGATCACTTTTCTTTGCCGATTCCGAACCCGATTTCTGCATATTTACTATGTTAAAATTCAGGAAGTGTTAAAGTGCTAT
>MU223943.1:804374-823671 GCA_018584345.1 Thuja plicata
GGAGAGAGTTAAATTTTGTAAATGATTTCAGAGAGCAGGACATAGTTGTGAAGATCTGATGAAGAAGTATTGAGTTGAGTAGATTGTTTGTAAGGCATTCAATCTGGATTGCATGAAGTTTGTAAGGTATCCTTCAGTATTTCATTAGTTTCTTATTGTTGACATATGTTTTCATTAACTCTTTGCCCAAGGGATAGGCATTGATCTAGAGTTTCCCGAGAAAATGTTTTCTCCATTCAGTCATATACCAATTAATCAATTTCATCTAATTTTTAGAACAATGAGCCGAACTCATAAGGATTTGTATCAGCAAGATACTATTCAGTTTGTTAATCCCTTGAAGAGTGGATCATTAGGTTATCCCTCCTATATCAAAAGGAAGAAGGATGAAATTCCTTGTATCACTGGTTTTTGCTATATTTAAGATTATGGTTTATATGGTTAAATCTTGCATCTGATTATGCTTGGTCATTTGCAAGGTGATTTATCAGTTGGTTTAACAAAGATACATATAAAATCAGTGTCCACACTATAACATACTGTGTAAACAACAATCATAAAAGGTAAAACCTGCCTGAGTATATGTGGAGCTCAAAAATGAAGAAGGACCTTATCGGGTCCTTAGCAATTAGGCTTTTCTTGTCTCTGAATCAGTATTAGAAGGCATGGTGTTCAAGTAGTCATTTCAAGCATTATGGTTCATACAAGAAAAATCCCTAACAATCCATTAGAAGATGCACTAAATACATGCACAAAGTCTCTAGAAGGTGCACAACTTTATGGGGTGACTCTTAAGTGCTTTCTTAGTGGTCCATCCTATCCTTTTTGTGGTTCATAGTGAGATACACACATATTACTCAGTGAGCTAACCACTCCTCTCTCTCTCTCTCTCTCTCTCTCTCTCTCTCTCTTTGACTGGTGATATCTCTCTTATCATGATCTTAGGGTTGATAAAGACTTAAGTCCTTGGAATATTGAGGATTCCTTTGTCCCGTTTTGTTTCAATAATATTATCTTTTCTTTATGATCTCCTTTACCAAGAGTTTTCATCGAGTCCATACTCTTGCTAAAGTGGGGGCTAAAAGTATAGTAAGAAAATGGAAGCACTTCCATTGTAGATTAGTTTATCCCTCTGAGTAAGTGATTTGGGGTCATTTCAAGCACTTTGAATGGGTCTTTGACTTGGATTTGGATTTCTCCCCTATTCTTCCCTATTTCCTACTTTTCTCTGGCCTATTTCTGACATCCTAAACAACAAAACTGAGATTTTTGACCTCAGGGTCAAAATTGACCTTTCTGGGTCAAGGTCAACCTCAACCTTAACTTAGGTCAAGGTTGACCTCAACCTTGACCTAGATCAAGGTCAACCTCAACCTTGACCTAGATGAAGGTCAATCTTGACCTTGACCTAGGTCAGAATCAACCTTGATTCTGACCCAGGGTCCAAATTTCAGGTTTGTGGAGTTTTCAGATGTCGGGCTTTGAAAAAGTTTATTTCCCACTTTTGGGTCAGTTGTTTTGGATTCTGAAATGATGAATCTTAAATTATATTTAATATAGGTCCTCTTCTAGGGATATAGGTCTAATTAGAATTTAATTCTCCTATGTAGGCCTCTCTAGAAGATTGTGCCCTAGATTTGTATATAAGGAAGCTTTCTCCTTTCATTTTCTCTAAGACTTGAGGCATAAGCACGAACCATCTAGGAATTGAAAAAGACAACTCTATACGTGATCTACTGAAGAAAGCATCTACTCTCAAGAATTCAAGAATTCAAGCATTCAAGCATCCTATTCTGTTAGAAATAACTAAGAGGGTGGGCGAATCAGTGGCCTCAAATTCTTATCCTTATCTTAACCACCAATCAAATAAACCTCAGATTATTATGTCCCTACAAGATGCATGCCATGAAATACTTATAATGATTAACTATCTGTCGGTTTACCTTGTCTGTCCTTGTTCTCCTTGATTACTGATAGGCAGTAAAACTATTTACCAAAATACAGTAAATGTGTAGAGCATACCGATAAATCCAGAAATGCATATGTGAAATGTAAAATAGTAAAGTAATAAACCATAAACACATAACACAAGGATTTTGATGTGGAAAGGGAAAAAACCACTGGGACTGGTACCCCAAATTTTCACTCTTCTAAAGTGAGCCTTGTTAAGAGCCAACCCTGTTAAAGGTTACAAACACACTGTTAAGTGTGACCTTGTTAGAGGATTTTACACATATAGGTTGTTAGTTAGTATTGAGCGTCTAATGCTGCCATCCTTGAATTTGCCTCTCTCTTAGACCATCAATAGGCATCGGGCATATCCAATGACACTTTCATGAATCAAACTTTTTGGCACTCCTTGGGATGTACCTCAATATATAGAAGAATGTTAAGTCCTACTCTGTTAATAGAATTGATGCTTCAATGGTTAAACTGAAACAAAATGACCTATTTCTAATGCAACTTGAATTGTAGATTTTTAGATCTATTTAAGTACATTACCTCTCTGATCAATGTATCAATTCAATTCCATTATGCTCCATACTTTCTGCTCTGTGATGCTGTGCTCACTGTTCATCGGTGTCTGCAGAATTCCATAGCTCTTCTTCAGCTTGATTGATCAGTACTACATGAAGTAATTCTTCATTAGTTTCTCTTCAACATCCTCTTTCTATTCACCCCCATTTTTGTGATGCGGAAATGAATTAAGTTCATCTCTTATATAGACATAATATTCTTTGATTCTTGATTCTTAATTCTTGGTGTGAAAAACAATCCAACCAATATGATTTAAAGCATAACTCTTGATTTATCTCATAGTTATCTTTATGCCAACTGTACAAATATTCTTTAAATTAATCACTTAGCTTTGATCAAATAAAACAAAGAAAATAACCAGTTAAGTTTATCTTCAGCTCTTTCCAGCTAGATATTTTTTCATTTTCTGAACTCTCTGTTCCATCGGTTAACTCTTCAGTTAGTCATCAGTTACAACTATTAGTTCCATCGGTGTGACTCCAGTCAGCTTTGGAATCTCTGTCTTTTGGGAAAATCTATTTTCAGCTCGTTGAGCATCCTATGGTTTTCTTTGTCGGGCAACGCTATCTTCTGCTCATCGGGTATCACTGTGACTTTTGTACTTTATATTTACCGATGGTGTGCACTCCATCAGTGTTATCTATCACTTAGTGAATACTTGACTTTTATGCATTGCTGAAAGCATAACCTTTGTTCCATTGATTCTCTAAATTATTTTGCATTATGTACATGACCATACAAATGATATCAAGTTGACATCAATGACAATACAAACCATTAACTGATTTAATACCTTGCATTATCTTCAACTTAACATTATCAATCATTTAATCAGTTACATGTCATCAAGATCTCCCTTTGGCATTGATGGCAATAAAATTATATTATCACACTATACTATTTCTAATACAATATAAAATACAATTGTTGAGATCCATCAAACTACCAAACAGTTTGTTTTGATAACCGATAAAAATGTCTGACCATCGGTAAGCTCTGTTTTAGCTTAGATTTGATTCTTGCAGCTCTCTATTTTCTGATGTGTTGAATCTCCTTTGGTGTTAATTTCTCTCCTTTGACTGTTCTCTATTTTGTGATGTCTTTTCCTCTTTTCAACAATTTTTCCTTTGTATTAATTCCTTCATACAAATTCTCTCCCTATGGATATGATCTCTCACTGTTGGAGTAATCTAATAATGGATAATCCTTCTATTTTTGAAGACTGTGATAATATGGATACTTTCTCTCCCTTTGAAAACAATGCCAAACAAATATCTTACAGATATCTGACATTAATGTCAAGTGATCTTTCCTCTTCCATCCATAATATATTCCTTTAATTTCCCTTATCCATCAGTAATACAACAATATGCTCTGGTGCTCAGTTCTTATATATATACCTGTTTTATATAGATGTAGCTTTGAAGTTCTTCTTTTTGCCTGGATCAACATTAATGATATTATGATAATAATTAGGCTGATACAGCCTTCAGTCTTTTACTGACTGGTAGACAAGGGTTTGACCCCTAGTCTCTTTCTTAAGTACTCAAACATATCTTTGGGCAGTGGCTTGGTGAAGATATTGGCCAATTGTTCTTTTGATTGCACATACTCAAGTATCACTTCTTTTTCTTGAAATTTCTCTCTTAAGTAATGATACTTGATGACAATATGTTTAGTCTTTGCATGCATGACTAGATTTTTGGAAATGTTTATTGCACTGGTGTTATCACAATAGATAGTCATTGGTTCTAATATCTTCATATGCATACCTCCTAGCAACTGTTTGATCCATGCAATATTTGAGCAATTTGCAACAGTAGCAACATATTCTGCTTCTACAGTAGATTGTGAGATGCATCCCTGCTTCGTGCTAATCTATGTGACAAGTCTATCACCCATAAAGAATGCTCTTCCAGTTGTGCTCTTCCGGTCATCAAGATTTCCAGCCCAATCAACATCGGTAAAAATCGTTAGTTCAAATTTGCCTTCTCTTCTATACCATAAGCCAAATTCCTCAGTATTCTTCAGATATCTTAGAATTCTTTTTACAACAGTCATATGTGATTCCCTTGGGTTAGCAGAAAATCTAGCAACAATTCCTACTGCATGTGCAATATCTAGTCTTGTGTGTACAACATACATGAGTTTTCCAATCATTGATCTATACAAAGTCTGATTTACCTCTGTTGTCTTGTCTTCTTTTGTCAACTTACATCCATTAGTCATTGGTATTCCAACTAGTTTGGATTCTTCCATCTCAAATATTTTCAGGACCTCTTTGATGTATTTGGACTGTGTAATGAAAATACCTTCTCTTTGTTGCATGATCTGGAGACCAAGAAAGAAATTGATCTCACCAAACATAGAAATCTTGAATTCTTTGCTCATCTCATCAGCAAATGATTTGCATAGCTTATCATTGCCTCCAAATATGATGTCATCAACAAATATTTTAGCAATCAAAGTGTTAGCATCAGTATCTTCCTTCAAATAAAGATTACTGTTTTCACTAGGCCTTACAAATCCAATACTTTAAAATAGGAATGAAGTCATTCATACTAGGCTCTTGGAGTTTGTTTCAGTCCATACAAGGCTTTGTGAAGTCTACATACCATGTCCTTGCTTGGATCAACAAACCCTTATGGTTGTTCAATGTATACCTCTTCTTCAAGTATTCCGTTTAGGAATGCTAACTTGACATCCATTTGGTATACCTTGAATCCTTTAAATGTAGCATAAGCAAGCAGTATTCTTACTCCTTCTAGCCTAGAAATGGGTGCAAAGGTCTCTCCATAGTCTATACCTTCCTCTTGTGCATACCCTTTGCATACTAGTCTTGCTTTGTTCCTTGTGACTTCTCCATTCTCATTCAGCTTATTCCTGAATATCCATTTTGTACCAATGACATTCTTGTCATCTGGTCTTGGGACAAGTGACCATGTTTTGTTCTTTTCAATCTACTCAATCTCATCATTCATAGCACTTATCCATTCTTCATTATCTAGTGCAGCATTGACAGATTTTGGCTTAAACTCACAAATTAAACAATTTGAGTTTAGAGACTTACTTCTTGTTCTTGTACCAGCTTTCTTATCTCCTATGATCTAGATCTCTAGATGGTTTCTTCTTACATATCTTGTAAGTATAGGTAAAACTCTTTGTCTATCAGCTTGATCATTATTTTGACCTTCATTTTGTTCTTCATTACCTTGCATATTGTCTTGATCATTATCCTGACCGTCGGTATTTGCATCCTAATGCTCGGGAGCAATGATTTGTAGCTTAGGGGCTCTCCATTTTTGGTGGGGTAGAGTGTCAGGTTCTTCATTGTAAGTGAACCTATTGTAGTTCTCTGGTTCTTTAGTGCTTTCCTGTTCATTTTTCTCTGCAAATTCATCTATCTTTACATTTGCACTTTCAATAAATTTGTTCGAGGCTTTGTTTAGACATTTGTAAGCCTTGATCTTGGTAGAATACCCTAGAAATATTCCTTCATCACTCTTGGAGTCAAATTTTCTATTTCTATTATCTTTTAAGATATAACATTGACTGCCAAAATTTTTGAAATAACTCACATTGGGTGTGTATCCATACCATAGCTCATAAGGTGTCTTCTTGGTGTCTTTCTTCAATTTTACTCTGTTCAATGTGTAAATAGTAGTACTAACAACTTCCCTCCAAAATATTTGGGTGATTCCTTTCTCTATCATCAGTGTTCTTGCACAATCAACTATTGATCTGTTCCTTCTCTCAGCAATCCCATTTATATGTGGTGTTCTTGGTGTAGAAACCTGTCTTTTTATACCATGCTCATTACAAAAGTTAGTTAATTTATTTGATATAAACTCACCTCCTCTATCTGATCTGAAACATTTCAGATCCTTAACACTTTGTTTTTCTACCAAAGCCTTATACCATTTAAACATCTTAAATGCTTCAGATTTATCCTTTAGAAACATAACTGCCATCATTCTATAGTAATCATCAACAAAGAGAATAAAGTATCTATCTCGATAATAACTCTTTGTCCACATGGGTCCACATAAATCAGTATGGACTAATTCTAGAATTGCATCAGATGTATGGGTCTTGCTTTTGAAACTAGACTTTGTCATTTTAACTTTTTGACAGTTTTTACACATGATGTTTTTGGGCTTGGTCATTGTCGGTAAGCCTTTGACATTTCTCATTTTGCTAATTTTTATCATGTTTTCAAAGTTCACATGACACAGATTTTTGTGCCACAACCATATGTATTCATTTGTAGCAATCAAACAAGTGGAGTCAGTATCATTCAGATAGAATAAGTTACCTTTTGTCTGCTCGCCGGTACCAATCAAGTTTCCAAATTTGTTGAAGATCTTTGCCTTCTTATTTTCAAATGCTACTTTATGACCTAAATTATTCAAATGAGAAAAACTCAATAGATTATAATTCAATCCATTTACCCAATAAGTATTCTCACACTTTATCTAGTTATTCAACATTATTGTTCCTCTACCTTCAACTGGACAAGGTGTGTCATTTCCCATTCTTACTGATCCACCTTTGTAGTATTCAAAAGTCTTAAACTTTTGCTTATCACCAGTCATATGATGGGTGAAACCACTATCTATGATCCAAACATCATTTTTGCTAATTTTAGATATGAGAGCTGTTTCTACATACCTTTCTTCATCATCATCTGAATCATCTTTTACAGCCACAAACACCATCTCGATGTCTTCATTATATTTGGTGTCAGTATCATCATCCTTACTTTTTTTTAGGTAGATGACCTTCTTTCCTTTGTTCTTATAGTCTTGGGTATCTCTTCTTTCTGATTGTCGGTAGCTTCTATAATCACCTCTGTCAGACTTCTTCTCAAAAGATCTGTCATTACTTCTGTCATCTTTTCTTCTGTTAGTACATCTTGCAGCAAAGTGTCCAATCTCTTTATAATTAAAGCATATAAGTGGTAACTTTCCTTTGTATTTACCTTTTCTTCTCTGTATTCTTCTCACCATAAGTTCTTCTATTTCATCAAGACCATCTTCTTCACTTTCACTATCACTTTCTTTTCTAGATGAGTATCTATGACTTGATTTTCTTATCTTCATAGAGGACTTAAATGCAGACTCTAAGTTTGGTAAGACACTATTGTCAAAGTTATTTATCTCAAATGAAATTAGTCTACCAACTAAACTATCAAGAGTAACTGTATTGTTTTCTATTGCTCTCATTTCTTGAATGGAAGAAACTCTAATAGCATAAGTAGGCAACAAGGTTCTTAGAATTTTACTTACCACTATATCTTATTTTAGTAAACCTCTAACTCCTCGGATAGAATTAACTACCTCTTTAATTCTTGTGCTATACTGAGTGATATTTTCTCCTTCTTTCATTTTGAGATCATCAAACTTTCCTCTAAGGCTTTCTGCTTTGGCTCTCAAAACATTTTTGTCACCACCATGTACAAGCTTCAATTTGTCCCACATCTGCTTTGTAGTTTTGCATTCTTTAAAATCTTCAAATTCAACATCTGAGAGTGAGGAAGCAAGCTCTATCATCATGCCATTATGTTCATTCTTTTCTCTCATTTTTTCAACTGTTGGTGCTCCTATGGGTAACACATATTCAATTTCAAGGAATTGAGTAACATCATTACCAATACCTGATAAGTGGAGTCTTATCCTGCTTTGCCATGAAGAAAAATTATCTTTGTTCAACTTGGGCACATCTCATCTGTTCATCTTGTGATCTTTGACTTAGGTCTTGGAACCTTCCTTCTAAGCACACAAGCTCTAATACCAATTGTTAGAAATAACTGAGAGGGGGGGGGGGGGGGNCTAATACCAATTGTTAGAAATAACTGAGAGGGGGGGGGGGGGTGAATCAGTGGCCTCAAATTCTTATCCTTATCTTAACCACCAATCAAATAAACCTCATATTATTATGTCCCTACAAGATGCATGCCATGAAATACTTATAATGATTAACTATCTGTCGGTTTACCTTGTCTGTCCTTGTTCTCCTTGATTACCAATAGGTAGTAAAAATATTTACTAAAATACAGGAAATGTGTAGAGTATACCGATAAATCCATAAATGCATATGTGAAATGTAAAACAATAAAGTAATAAACCATACACACATAACACATGGATTTTAATGTGGAAACACTGTTAAGGGAAAAAACCACTGGGACCGGTACCCCAAATTTTCACTCTTCTGAAGTAATCCCTGTTAAGAGCCAACCCTATTAAAGGTTACAAACACACTATTAGGTGTGACCTTGTTAGAGGATTTTACACATATAGGTTGTCACTTAGTATCGGGCTTAGGCATCAGGCATATCCAATGCTACTTTCATGAATCAACCTTTTTGACACTCCTTGGGATGTACCTCAATATATAGAAGACTGTTAAGTCTTTCTCTGTTAAGAGACTTGATGCTTCAATGGTTAAACTGAAACAAAATGACCTATTTCTCATGCAACTTGAATTGCAGATTTTCAGATCTATTTAAGTACATTACCTCTCTGATCAATGTATCAATTCAATTCCTTTGTGCTCCATACTTTTTGATCTGTGATGTTGTGCTCACTATTCATCGGTGTCTGTAGAATTGCTTAGCTCTTCTTCAGCTTGATTAATCAGTACTGCATGAAGTAATTCTTCATTAGTTTCTCTTCAGCATCCTCTTTATATTCACCCCCATTTTTGTGATGCAAAAATGAATTAAGCTTGTCTTTTATATAGACATAATATTCATTGATTCTTGATTCTTGGCGTAAAAAAAAATCTAGCCAATATGATTTAAAGCATAACTCCTGATTTATCTCATAGTTATCTTTATACCAACTATACAAATCTTCTTTAAATCAATCACTTAGCTCTAGTTGAATAAAACAAAGAAAACAACGAGTTAAGTCTATCTTTAGCTCTTGCTAGCTAGATATTTTATCATTTTATGAACTCTCTGTTCTATCGGTTAACTCTTTAGTTATTCATCGGTTACAACTGTCAGTTCCATCGGTGTGACTCCAGTCAGCTTCAGAATCTCTGTCTATCGGGCAACTCTATTTTTAGCTTGTCGGGCATTCTGTGGTTTGCTTTGTCAGGCAACACTATCTTCTGCTCGTCGGGTATCACTATGAATTTTCTACTTTGTCTTTACCAATGGTGTGCACTCCATTGGTGTTATCTGTCACTTAGTGAATACTTGACTTTTATGCATTGCTAAAAGAATAACTTTTGTTCCATTGATTCTCTGAAGTCTTTTGCATTTATATGTACATGACCGTACAGATGATATCAAGTTGACATCAATGACAATAAAAAATATTAACTAATTTAATGCCTTGCATTATCTTCAACTTAAAATTATTAATCATTTAATCAGTTACATGTCATCACATCCATCAAGGAGATCCATTGGTAGCCATTGAAGGATTCAAAGCTCTATGGAGCCCTCTTGTTGATGATTTCCCCATCCACATCCATGCAAGCCTCCTCCTCTTCTAAGATCCATTCAAGATTGGTGTTGAAGATTCAAAATAAATTGATTTGAGACATCCTACATATGAAATTCTACATTCTACATTCTACATCCATTTGGTGCATACATACTTGTAGATCCACAGATTCGAATCTGACATAAGGGTTTCTATACAAGCAAGGAAAATTCATTTATTTACTTTGTTACTTATGCAATTTCAATTATATTTTAAGGTTAATTCCAAAACCAGGGTTTGACCAAGTAATTTAAACCCCTCCTCCCCAAAAAACAAACCATTTTTCTTACAGGGACAGGTTTGGAATAATGAATTGGAGTACAGATTTGGATACCCTTTTTGACAAACTTTCAGGTAGCGAAAATAGATTTTCTATCAGATTTTTTGGGTAAGAATCAAAATTCTTTTTTGGGTCAGAACCAGAGATTCTAGGTTAGAATAAAAAATCTTGGGTCAAAGGTGACAGTCATTTCTGGGTCAGAATCGACATTTTTTTTATGGTAAGAATAAAAAATTCTGGGTCAAAGGTGACATTGACTTTTGGGTCAAAATTGGAATTGAACTAGATTGGAAAAAGATTTATGGATGTTGTAGATCTCGTAGTTTCAGTTCAGGATCACAAACTTCAATAGTTTTGAAGACCGTTTGATAGGGTTTTCATAATATTCTTTTTCAGAGGTATGTACTTTTTATTTCTTCATTTCAATATTAGTTATCTAGATTTACCTTTCAAATATTTTCAATTTCTCTTCCCTAAACCCTCTCTTTAAAGAGGTGAGGGAGAAGTTAACCCAAGCCATGTATCTCCTTTGTATAGATAACGAATTGAGACTTACCTTTGTGTTAATCGAATCTCATTGGAGGATAAATCTTGGTATTCTTCCTCTCCTAAGTATAGGGTGTGAATCCATTTTCCCTCTATACAGTATGCACAAGAAAAAGGAAATGACTATGGTCAAAATTTTGCACCTATTGATAGATTAGAAGGAATTATAATTCTACTAGCATATACATCTTACAAAGGATTTAAAGTCTATCAAATGGATGTCAAGTATGCATTTCTTAATGTTTTTGATTAAGGTAAATACAGGTTTTGAATGGAACCCGAAACCATTTACATATTAGAGAATAAGATAAACAACAACCCTTACAAACATCAAAATCCTGGATTTATTAATGTTATTCTTGAAGAATAATTTTATAGAACAACCTGAAGGATTTTCTAAGAATACCAACAAGGACATGGTATGAAAACCACACAAGGAACTATATGGTTTGAAACAAGCACCTCGAGCTTGGTATGAAAGATTGCATGCAAATCTAATCAAGATTGGACTTCAAAGAACTAGTGATAACAGTAATGTTTATCTAAAATGTGATAGCACTAACAAGATTTTGATTGTTGAGATATTTGATGATGATATTATATTTGGAGGAAATAACACATTAAGCACACTTTTGCTGAAGAAACAAGAAAGGAATTTGAGATGTTCCAAGGTGATGCCGAAGTGGCTAACCAAGTTTCAAATTCATTGAAAAAATTCATAAAGGTTAATTTAACGACTGAGCGTGATTTAAGGAAAATCTAATCATGTAGATTAAGAGGAAAAAATAGAGTCTTCTTAAATGATGAAATCGAAGAACATATGGCTGAAAAGTTGACGAGTTGAAGTGCTACCGAGCAAATAAGTGAAGAGCAAAGAAGTGATAATCTAATTCTAAGAGAAGAGATTGATGAAGTGTTGATGCCAGTAGTTAGAGAGAATATAAGGGATATGGTCAAGCAAGAGGTAGTTGTAGTTTTATAGATCATTTTATAAATATTACTTATTTGCATTTGTAACAACAAAATCTCTTAACCGAGTGGACTTAACAGTCTTTTTGTAAAATCCTTGAGAAAGGTGACATTATAATAGAGTGTTCAAAGATCTCTAATCAGGCCACTCCTAATAGGGTGAAGATATTAATGGAGCTGAGGTAAATCCCCTAACAGGGTCACATTTAGCAAATATGTACTGTAATCCTTAACAAGATTGGATTTTAACCAAGAATACTTCAGAAGAGTATTTTTATTTGTGGGTAGTAATTCCTACAGAGGTTTTTCTCAAATTGGTTTTCCTCGTTAAATCTGGTGTTATATGTGTTGAATGATTTCATGTGGATGTTGTTTACTATTTATGCAAGTTACTATTTATTACATTGAATCTATTTGGTGATTTAGTTGCTGATATTTTTTAATATACAGAGTTAAATCAAAGTTAAGTTTTGAAGTATAAGTAATTCTAGTTTTGTGATTCACCCCCCTCTCAGTGGACCAACACTTGATTTTTCCCCTAGTTTGATTCAACCATTTCTTGTTGGTCTACTCAAATATCTTGGACAATTGTACTATTTCTAGCATGACCATATCCGAGTACTGGTTCTAGCCTGACCATATCTGAGTCCTCTTTTGTTCCTTTGAGTTGGTGGTAAAGACAATTTGATTAATCCTTATTGTCTTGCCCCTAGACCAATTTTTCCATCATATCCATATTGTTGCAGCATACTATATCCAGGTCCATATTATGTCAAGGGTATTTGTAATGTTAGTGTCTCTTGAGGATCGTGATATAACCAAGTATTAATGTCTAGATCAAAGGGGTTTTCTTCACTTATGTCTCCCTATTTAACAAATGTAGTAGGCAAACATCTGAATATCACTGGTTCTGGAGCTTCAATTGTTTCCAATGGTCTAGGCCTTCCATATGATCTAGGAGATAGTAACATGTTGGTGATGGTGAAGGCTTCCTCATAGCGGTATTCACCACACCCTTTGTCTTGGATTGATATTTTGACTATATTTCTTGGTATATCCTTTGGAATGGAATGAGAAGCGGAAGGAATATTAGCTTCTTGATTCAATGGTACTTGATTGTTTGCACTGTCTCTTATAGTGTTGCAATATTGAAAGGGGTTTGGATCTCCCTCTATGATGATCTCTGTTCCTTGGTAGGGAAATTTTATGCATTGATGATATGTCAAAGGGAAAACTTGCATGTCATGTATCCATGGTCTTTTGAGCAACCTGTTATACCCTAGTTTAAGGTCTAGGATTTGGAATAGAGCATTCTTTATCACTGGACCTATCTTTATTGGTAAAATAAGGATACCTTTGTAACCACCCTAATTTGGTCAGCTTTGACCATAGACCCTATTTTTCCTAAGTGTGATCATACCCCTAATTATGTCAAGACAATTCTTCAATTTATTAGCATAATTCATTTAAATAAGATTTAATCTCCTAAGTGATTTAATCACTAAATCAAATTAAATTCCTTAGCCAATTAAATCAAAACAATTCAATTAAATCAAAACAAATCAAAAATATGGCTAAAGTAATTAATAAAAGGAATTAAATAAATCCTGAATTACATTTCCATTTGCAAAAAGGGAAAGTCAAATCCCTAACCAATGGGAGTTAAATCACTTGGATCACCTCACATGGATCACCAAAGATTCAATCTCCACCTCTCTTCCACTTTCAATTCTAACCTCTCATTCACCAAATTCTTCTATAAATAGAATGAATTTTAAGCACAATGGGCCCCTAATTTGAGTTTTCAATTTACAAACTTATGCTACTAGTATTGATAGATATATTCATGCATTTTAGCTTAAATATTTATTTGCATTGTTATAATCTTCCATTTTAGAGTTAAAATGAACATTTCTTGAGCATATAGGCTAGTTTCAATTGAATCTTCCATTCTAAGTTTTATATGTCACTGATTAATGCATAATTTGAGGGCAATTATAGCATTATTCACTCTTCTTAGATAGGAAGCAATAAGTCAGTTTTAGTGATTGATTTTCTTGCTTATTCCTTGCTTTTCACTAATATAATGACTTATTGAAGTGTTGTCTTGCAGACAATAGGTACACAAATAACACACACATTTCAAATGCCCATTGTGGGGCATAATCTTGGATTTTACCTCACCTTACTCTTCATTTTGGACTAATTTCTCTTCTTTATTTTTAGGTACAGAGTTGCCTTTAGTCATAAAGGCTCTCTTTAAGGAAATTAAATCACTTCTGGGAAATAGGATCGCACCCCAGATATCAGGGCTCACATCTGGTGAATTCTACATCATTTATGGTAAAGGATCCCTTCTGGTAAATTCTGGGTCGCATTAGGGAAAGGCAGTCGCATTTATGGAAAATAGGACCGCATATGATTTTTGAGGTTGCAATTTGAGAAGTCTAACCACTGATCTTTGGATGTTTTCTGTCTCTATCCTTTAAATAGCTTAATTCTTGTTTACAGATTGTTGTCTATACCTTTTTTCTCAAAAAGGTGGAAAGGAAATTGCTAACTTGTGGTTTGCAAGTTTTTGATAGATTAAATTCATTTAACTGTTCTAAGTTTTCATAATAAAGACATTTTTTAATCATTTGTTAAATCAATCAGAGGAGTATGCTCTTTTCCTTCAAGGAAAATCAGAAACTCAAAATTTTATTTAGTACTTGAGAGGAATTTGGGGTAAATGAACAA
Organism: Thuja plicata; assembly: GCA_018584345.1. Taxonomy (NCBI): domain Eukaryota; kingdom Viridiplantae; phylum Streptophyta; class Pinopsida; order Cupressales; family Cupressaceae; genus Thuja; species Thuja plicata. Next base: position 818,946 of record MU223943.1, read on the forward strand.
GGAAACCATTTCATTTTATAATTCCTTTTTGGAAAATTAATTGAACAACTCAAATCACTAAATCTTGTGGGACTAATTGAACAAGATACATTGTATAATTCCCTTTGGTTTTGAAATTGAACAACACAAGTCATTTAAAATTATGGGAAAAAGAACTTCATTGTCTAAATTTTGGGAAATAGTAATTGAACAACTCAAATCACTAAATCTTGTGGGACTAATTGAACAAGCTACATCGTATAATTCCCTTTGGTTTGGAAATTGAACAACACAAGTCATCTTAAATTTGTGGGAAAAAGAACCTCATTGTCTAATTTTGGGATATAGTAATTGAACAAGCAAAGCACTTAAATCTTCTGGAAAAAGAACAATCACAATTTTCTTTCAAGTACTTGTGTTTTCATAATCTAGGAACATTTAAATAAAACTTAAGCTTGTTTCTCGATCTCACTAGAGGATTTGCTCTTCCTTCCAAGTGGGGGAATCATAAAATCGACATGGGGGATTGAGTTGTGAGTAAAGTCATTTGAGGGAAAGAACTTTGATTGAAGTAATTGTGCGAGAAAATGACATGGACTAGGAGAGTAGGCTCTTCTTCTTTTTGAAGAATAAAAAATCTTGAAATCCTAAGCTCGCCAATCCTTTGTATACTTTTAAAACATTAGAGGGCCTGCCGGTTGAGGAAAAAATCTTCCGGGAATGACCCAAGTGAGGACAGGTTTACACCAACCCTTCCACCTCACTATAAATAATTGCTTCCTTGTAGGCTAAAACATCAAAAGATGGAATCGGTTTTGTTCTTGAAATTTTTACATCATTCCTTGAACATGCTTGGGTGTGTGTAGAGCGGAGCTGCTTGAATCTTGCTTGCGAGACTACACACATTTGAGTACTCATAGGGCTATATGCCTCAATTTTGCCTTGTGCAATTCTATGGGAGACGGTTTCGAATGGATTGCTCCATCATAATAAACAAATTATAGTTAAAACTACCTGAATCATCCCCGAAAGGGTGATAATATTTGTGCAAGGAAAATAGTAATTGCCCCAAGATACTCGTCATTTTGTTCCCTCACTTGCGTTTGGAGTCGGCTAATATGGTATTGTAAAGGAAGAAAAATGTATGGTGTAAAGGGGGAAAATTGATTGTGGTGTAGATTATATATTAGGTGTGTTGTATTTCCTTAACCTTTACATTTAATTTAGTTTTGTTGTATGTGTATTGAAATGTGATTAAGCATATAGGGGGAAGGAAGATAATATATTCCTCTTTTATCCCCAAATGCACAAATGAAAGATCCAAGTTGATTAACCTTAGAGTAGGATCAATGCACAATTGAATCAACCACTCGGGAATGAGAGAAATGAAGATCTTAAATTCTATTTTATGATTAAATATATATGATATATAATAGTAATTGAAAAGGATGAGAGGAAGTATTGCATGTGGTAAATTTGGCCTTGTTAATTCACCATACACTTCAACATAGTCCTTCTTCACCAGATACACACAAGAATGAATACGAGTTATTCATCTTGCCTGCCTGTATGATTTGACTTGTTGCCTTCTATCTAGACGAGGTTTTCGAAATAGCTCTCGGAACGAGAGTCTCACAACCATGGACCAATCTAGGAATGAAGGATTTTTCTCCATGAATTCAATGCAATGCAAAGTTATTCTAATAATTGAAAGATGCAAGCTTAATCTAAGACATGATTTCAATGCAATTATTCTAGAAATTGAAATTATTCTATTGCAAATGAAAGCTTTTAACTAGAAATGAGATGATAAAAATGTAGAAACAATTTAGTATTCTAACAATGCATATTTTCTCTAGGGGTTTTGAATGAGGAATGAGAGTTTTTTTATAGACTCAGAGGTGATCAGAATAGAAAGTTTCCTCTTTGAAATAAAATAGATAGAAAAGCCATTTTAAATTAGAAAGCTTTATTTAAAAGAAAACAATAAATTATTTTCCCTTTGCTTTAACTGTTTTCCTTCTTTGATTTTAATTCTTTTTTCTTTTGATTTCGCCGTTTTATTTATGATTTAACTGTTTTCTTTCTCTTTAAAGCACAGTTAAAGAGAAGTTTCCAATTCTGAACTGAAGAGAAGATTTTGTTGACAATATTTAATTAATTAAATAAATATGACCTCATAATTGCTTTTTCTCAATGATCTAAATAATTAAATTCAATTATTGAAATGAGGATATTTATTTAATAATTAAATATCATTTAATTCATTTTCATGTGTTTTAGCTAAAAGGGATGAATTTAATTTAATTAAAGTGCTAGGACTTTATAATTAAATTAATTCGATCATAAGGTTTGTTTAGCCAATTGATATTTAGAAATTAAATATAATGTATGATTAATACAGATTTAGGATTTTCTGCATTTGACACTTAGGTCGAGTAGAGTCAGTCAAAACTCAGAATTGCCTAGTACAATAGGAATTTGATGATCTAGAAGAGTAACAAATGCAACAAAATTGGTTAGGGTTGCAAGATGCCAATTTTGGGGTGTTACATTTTGCCCCTCCTTGAATTGATGTCCGAGCAACGCATTGATTCAAATAATAGTCTGATGCTTGAAGCACATAAGAATAGATTTGAACATTGGTGATGCAAAGATTGATTGATGAAGATTTCAGAGCCATCTCCAGGATAGAGCTTGACTCTCCTAAGTCTAGGTTAGGTTGCCGAGATGCCAATCAAATAGAGTTTTCGAGGATCATCTCCAGAACGAAGCTTGATCCCCAGGGATCTGGGTTAGAATACCTTGATACCTAATAGATTAAGATTTTGAGAATCATCTCCAAAATGGAACTTGACTCTCCAAGGATCCGAGTTAGGATGCCCCGATACCTAAATAGCTAAAGATTTTGAGAATCATCTCCAGAACGAAGCTTGATCCTGAGGGATCCGGGTTAGGATGCCCCGATACCTAAATAGATAAATATTTTGAGAATCATCTCCAGAACGAAGCTTGATCCTTAGGGATCTGGGTTAGAATGCCCTGATACCTAATAGATTTGATATCTTTCACAAGGCTGTCATCATAACAAGGCTCAACCTTCAGGAGTCAGGGTTAGAAAGCCCCGATACCTGTCCATAAAAAATATAGTCAAGAGAGATTTTGGGACTATCTCCAGAACGAATCTTAGTCCCCCAATATCTAGGTTAGATCCCCCAGACACTGGTTAGATTGATATATTTCATAAGGCTATCCTCAGAATGAGGCTCAACCTTCAGGAGTCAGGGTTAGAATGCCCCGATACCTGTCCCAAAAGATAGTCAATAGAGATTCAGAATAATCTCCAAAACGGAGCTTGATTCTCAGGAGTCAGAGTTAGAATGCCTCAATTCCTAATAGATGAGTTTTTGAGAATCATCTCCAGAACAAAGCTTGATCCTCAAGAATCTGAGTTAGATTGCTCAGATACTTAATAGATGACAAGATGTAAGGAACATAGATGCCCCTATTGATTGTGGAGTATCTAGTTTTCACTGTGAGGTACGAAAAATTGAATATGTCCCAAGTGATGAGATGCCCCTAGTAGTGAGGACTTTTGAAAATCAGATCAGATTGATTGGAATAGATTCAATGATGTAATCATCCTACCCCCTTGGGAGCGAAATTGAAAGATGACATGCCATAATGATGATGGAGAGTGAAAAATTACAGATAGATGGTGAATCAGAGATAAAGAAGAACTTAGAACAGATTATGGAAGAATTTGGAAGATTCAGAATCAATTTTGAGCGATTTCGAGGTCTTGTTGACCAAGTTTGACTAGGGTTGACCAAAGTTGACCAGAGTTGAGTTTTGAGGAAAAAGACAAAGATTTGAGAAAATGTTGATTAGATATGATTTTGACAAGAAAGCGACGTTAGAAAGTTGACTGCACAAGCGTCCGATCGCGTCGGTCCCAAAAATTTTAAAATGTGATTTTGAGCTATATAGAAGTGTCAGATTTCGATTTCGATTACAAAAATGGATTCAGAGCGGTCAAATTAGGTAATGGTGAAGTTTTTGTGCAAAACAGAGCACTTTATAAAATTAGGTCAAAACCTATATAAGGACAAAAAGGTCATTTTCAAATCATTTCAACCTTTTGACTTTTACAAATTGAGCTTTGGGCGAAAATGGTGGTCCCCTACAACACACATCGATTCAAGCGATCTAGGAGGCACAGTCGGCCGACAGTGTACGGACCTCCAGTAAGTGGTCGATAAACCTCTCTGCATTTCAAATTTTACCAGTTTTAGTCAATTTTTGTATTGTTTACCATGTTTTTAGGAAATGGTCCACGGGTTTTTGCGTGAAGAAGTAGTTTCTTCGCGTGGCCCGTAGGGAAATCTCGCGCAACAAAACTCCTTTTTGCGCCATGCGGTGGGAAATATCGTGCGGGAGAGTACCCATGTTCGCGCGAGAAACCCTTCCATAGGGTGTTTTCTCCTGCGACAAGTCATAAAAGTTTGTGTGAACATCAAATATCGCGCGACCCGAAAAACTTCTTGACGTGAAAGTGTACTTTGTCTGACAAAAATATGCTTCTTTGCATGGGAAAAAATGAGCAATTAGAACATGAAATTTGTGAGGCCCATCCCGGACCCCATCATAGTTTTCTAGTTCTTGCTTATGATAGACTTAGCATATGATACTTTACTTTTGATGCATTATTAGATATTATGGACCTTATGCTTTATGTCATGGATTT
>MU223943.1:834150-845610 GCA_018584345.1 Thuja plicata
ATGTTGAAATTATAACCCCCACTTAAGTAACCCATTTTAATTTGAATTAAAACCCTAGCTAATCTAATTTAGATTAAAAGTGATTTAAGGCATAGATTTTCAATTAATAAAAAAGAGGGTAAGAAACAATTATGATTAACATTGGTTAAGAGGTTGGGGAGATTTTATGAATTTATTAAATATTCTTATAAATAAAATATATAAATAAAAGACTTATTAAGAGATCTCCTCTTCAAACCTTTTTATTTATTTTCCAGAAAAGGGGTTGGATGACCCTATTAGTTAATTTAATTAAGAATCATCATCTAGGAGATCAACTTAATTTATAATAAAAATTGAGATAACAAGGGCGTAGATTTAATTTGAAAATTTATAGAAATATTTAAAGGGAAATCTAATTAAATTTCTTGGGGAAAACTTAGGGACTCTTAATGTTATTTTTATGTGGTCAATATATGTGGCCAGTATATTGACTTCTATAAAAATAATGTTAAGGAGTGCCATAACCTAGAGGGTTAATATTATCGCTGAATCTTTAACTTATAAGTAAACCCAATCTTTTCGTATAACCCCGGAATCGGAGAACAGTGAATCTTTCTCCTTCCTCCACATCATCAAACTCTATTTGTATACCTGGTTGATGGAAGACACAGATAACCTTCACCTTGTAAACCTGTACATTTAAAATCATTTAGGGTTAAGGGATGTTGACTCTAGTCATGATTCCCCTTAGACCCTCTTGTTGTAAATTTTAATATGTAAAATTCTCTTTATAGTATTCTTTAAAAAAAAAAAAAAAAGTTGTTGCGTTTTGGGCGTAAAATTTTGGGCATTACAAAATCAGTCCACGTCATGTCCAATAGCATTTGTGTCAGCGTTGTTCCTGTCTGTAGGGTGTCTTGAATTCTTAATTGTCTCACTATGCGTTGATTATCTTAGATTACTGATCATGTACTGTTGTTTGCATGTCTTGCAGGTTGAATTTCCAGATATTGCCTTTAGATCACACCACCCAGCTATCAGCAGATTAGTATCACAGTTAGATGATGCAGAGATAGCACATCTAGATACTTTGGGCCTGACCAGTCTATGTGATGTACCCAAGATTTGGGTAAATCACGGTTTATTAGGAGCATTGGTTGAGCGTTTCCATTCGGAAATGAATGCTTTTTATCTGCTACAGGGTGAGATGACCATGACCCCTGAGGACATCTATCGGGTATTGAGGATCCCATTCCATGGAGCTAGGGTGGAGTATGAGGTGCAGCCCAGGGTAGGAACACTAGCCCTGAGAGAGATTTTACAGGATGACCTGGTTTTGGGGAGAGCTATCCCGTGGGAGGACCTTATCAGTACATATGGACCCACACACAGGTTACCAATGGTATTAGCATGTGTCTTAGGGTGTTACCTAATGCCTGATCATGGACATCACAGTCTAGAGTGTGGCTGGGGCAGGATGCTATAATAGATGCTAGCACGGCCGAGACTTTATGGATAGGGCCAGTGTATGTTGGCCCACATGTATCACGAGATGCATGAGATCGTCTACCGAGAGGAGAAGAGTATGGTGGCTGGAGTATTTGTATTACAGGTATGGGCATGGGAGCACCTTCCCATGACTAGGCTGATAGGAGATGATATGAGACAGCCTTTAGAGCCATATATTTACATGTACAGGGGGATGATTACTCAGCCAACGCTAGGTAAGATAGATCAGTGGCGAGCCCAGTTGGATGACCTAGCAGCAGTAGTTTGGAGACCGTGGAGACTGACCGAGGCTTGGGATGATGCTGTAGAGCAACTCAGTTATATATTTTGCTCACAGGCAATGATTGGTCACACTATCACAGTGATTGAGAGATTCCCACAAAAGCAGGTATGGCGGTAGTTCGGTCATCCTCAGGATATATCACAGGAGTACACGACATATGCTAGATTCATAGATGAGGTGAGGAGGGGCTGGTTGACGAAGCTAGATTAGGGGCCTACTATGATTGATATACGAGTATTGGCCCCGGTACAGTGGGACTATTTGAGAGATGTAGCAGATGGCGGTGTGATCGTAGAGTATCGGGAGCACTTTGTCACACATCCATTCCCAAGGTTCACAGATCCTGTCAGGATGGCAGACTGAGGACAGGTAGTACCACCACAGGTAGTACAGCAGCAGGTGTCAATGCCCCCACCTCAGCAGAGATCACAACCAGGGTTACAGTAGGGTCCCCGTTCTCAGACAGTATAGGTGGACATCCCTGCTTGACATATGAGGATGGACATTGGGGCTAGCGGCAGTGGCAGTATGAGACAGTCTCGACGATGGACTGTTGAGGAGCAGTAGGTACCCCCACAAGAGGAGGTGCAACTAAAGGATCTTATGCAGGAGGATCAGCCTACATAGGATCCAATATAGGATCCACAGCAACGGTCTCGGGAGAGAGTTTGACAAATCTCAAGACAGGTTGGGGACTTACAGATACAGGTAGCCGTGCAAGATGCATGACTTTTAGATAGAGATCGGGAGGTGCAGGATCTCTGGGAGCAGCTATGGGCAGCACAGGAGGAGATTCGACATTAGACTGCTTGAGTGGCGTATTATTATGTGTCATATATAGGGGTGGTGCCTGATGAGGCATTATAGGTTGCTAGATTTTTGACCTATGCTAGAGGGTCAGAGGGTGCACATGCACCACCTCCACCAGATAGGCCTCCACCTCCACCTCCTCTAGGTGACAAGGGGGAAGGCCAGAGTTAGTTGTGATTGATAAATAGATGAGATCATAGGATGTATCTGATGCATTGGCATCTATGTATTTATATCACCATTTTAAGATAGATCATGCTCGAGTAGCACCATTTCGTATTTGTATCGACACATTGGATATATATATATGAGCTCATCTTTTGGTATCATTACATGTGTCATATTTTATGAGATGTTTCCTATATGCTTAGGTGTTTTTAGATGATTTAGAATGTATGCAAATAGATGAACATGTTTGGAATATATGTAAATGTATGAAATGCACATGTATGTATGTATGTAGATGATTCATGTAAATGCAATTATAATTGAGAATATGCAAATGCAATGGGTAGATGATAATGAGTTGTGAATATGAATATGTATATGGTACTAACATCTCATGCAGGATGAAAAATGCTAACCAAAATAACATGTGAAGAATTGAGAGCGAGGATCGAACACCTGTGCAATCTTGATGAAACCAGGATAGTGAAGAAGAACTCCCCAATGTATGAACCTAGGAGAATGCAATGAAGAGAACATCGAATCACTGCCACAATGAAAGTCTCGAATGAAAATGCAATCCTATGCTAGATGTAATATGAGAGTGCAATTCTAGGACATGGTTGTGAGACCCATCGTACAATAATCATCATTGAGCATTTTTTGGAACATCAAAGTTGATACAACCCTTACTGGCACCACAATGCAACCATAAGGATATGAATATGACTTGTCATTGGATAAAATTTAGGAAATGAACGTAAGCACCAGGGAATAAAAGCTAAGATGACCAAAACAATGTTTCTAGTTAATGTTGCAAGAGTACACCAGTATCGAGGCATTCAAAGCCAAGATAACCATGAGTGCGATCATGCGTAAACAAACAGAGCAATAAAAAAAGAGCAACAACAAGCAGAGCAATAAAAGGCAAGGAGATAGTACTGACCTCAACATGGCATGCAAATAAACAAGATCGAGGGATGTGAGGCTGTTCCACCTTAGTGCAGGAGCTCTTATCACATACACCCTATTTATTTGATGTTGCTGGATCATCGGGACTACATCAACAATAAGTAGAAAAAGAAAATATTAATGAAATCCATGAGAATAGACAACATACAAAGAAATATTCAATCATAGCTCAGCCAGTTTCAAAGTTTTTGAATATGTTCATGTTTAGAGGTGTTGAAAAACACCGTTGTGCTTGTGAGTGTATTGTGTTTGATTGTTATCGATAGATGTTTACGTGTGAAATATCTGATGTGTGTTGAAAAACACAGATGTGTCCAAAGATAGTGTTGAGAAACACTATTTATGGTGGTGTTGAAAAACACCAATTTGTGTCAGTAGCGATTTGTCCTTGAGAAGTGACAAGATTAATGACTCAGGTGTAAACCAAGGATGTGATCAAATGGGGGACCCATGCCCCCAAGTAACGATGAATGAATTGACTTATGTTGTGAGGAAAAACTAGATTTGATTTCCCCCAAGCATATGGCATTGAATCAGTGTCAAGTCAGAAGGGTTCGCAAAGGAACCAAAGTGTCACGAAAGTGACCAAAAGCTATGTACAAACTAAAGCAAAGAATCGTCAAGATGAAGTATCGATAGATAGAGCGAACAATTGTAACAGATGTGAGAAATCTCAATAGTACAGTGACAGTAGATAGACGCAGTGAGAACCAATAGTGACTGACGCAAGAGAGATGCTCAAGTGAAGAGATCATAGTACTAGCTAGACATCAGTAGGCAGACAAAGTGAGAACCACTGGTGACTGATGTTAGGGAGATTCTCAAGGAAAGAGAACTCAGTATAAGCTAAGCGACAGTAGGCAAATGCAATGAGAACCACTGGTGACTGATGCAAGAGAGATTCTCAAAAGGTGATAAGATAGTGCCCCTTAGACAAGGATGGTTTCCCCAAGAGTATGACCAGTTTCAATCCATATAAGTTGGTGTCTTGACGGGAACTAAAAACAAATGTAAGCAAGAAAGTAGGAAAGCAGCAATGCAGGAAAGCAAATACGTAAAGCCAAGTAGTGCTGCGATAGATATAGCATTGTGGAACAAGAGGCACCTATTTACCAAGTTTTCGCCTTCTTGGCAGAAATTCTTTTTTTTCTACCATGACGCCTGTTTGCCAGGTTTTCATCAATGGCACTTTTTTTTTTTTTTTTCCTTTTTTTTTTGTATTTTTCAAATTTTAATTTTTTTTTTTAAATTTTTGGAATATATGTTTTTTTTGGAGATACATCAAAGCTCCTATCGCTAGGTTTTTACTAAGANTTTTTTTTTTTTTTTTTCCTTTTTTTTTTGTATTTTTCAAATTTTAATTTTTTTTTTTAAATTTTTGGAATATATGTTTTTTTTGGAGATACATCAAAGCTCCTATCGCTAGGTTTTTACTAAGATGATCATTTTTATAGGAATTTTTCATATTTTTAGAATTTTTTTTAGACTTTACTATATACATGAGCACACTGAAGATGTCTCAGCTATAGAACCACTTCAGATGAAGAGCATTGATGGGCTCTTTGAGTTGTTCTCCTTCAGTAGTAGAAAGTTGATAGGTACCAGATCCAAACACTGCAGTGAAAATATACGGACCAAGCCAATTTGGTTAAAACTTCCCTTTCTAGATCCGATGTTATTGATTCTTAGGGTTCTCCCTTAGAATGAGGTCACCCGCTTGGAAATCCCTTGGTCTAACCTTCTTGTTATAGCTCTTGGACACCCTTTTTTGGTATGCTCTAAGGTGATCGAATGCCACTTGTCGATGTTCATCAAGTAGTTCTAGCTCTTGTAACCAAGATATTCTGTTATCTTCATCAGTAATGAGGCCTTTCAGAGAGAATCATAGAGAATGAATCTTAACCTCAATTGGTAACACAACATCCGTGCCATAAACCAAAGCATAGGGAGTAGCCCCTGTTGGTGTTCTTATGCTTGTCCTATATGTCCAAAGAGCTGGATTGATCTGGAGATGCCAATCTTGTCCAGATTTGTGCACTGTGTGATGCAAAATTTTAAGGATTTTCTTGTTGGATGCTTCTGCCTATCCATTACCGTGAGGATAATAGATGGAAGACCAATGCTGAGTAATTTTAAAATTAGAGCATAGCTCTGTCAAATCCTTGTTTTTGAATTTCCCCCCATTATCAGTGATTATTACTGAGGGTACACCATGCCTACAGATGATGTAGTTGAAAATGAACATAGCTACTGATTTTCCATTGGCAACAGTGAGAGGGATTGCCTCCACCCACTTGGTAATGAAGGGAATAAGCTCCTTGGCTGGAGCATGAATCAGATTAGCATGTAGTTGACATTGTTTGCAAGACTTAGCAAACTATGTAGCTTCATTTTCCATATCTGGCCAATAGTAACCATCTCTAATATGTTTACAGGCCAATGTCAAGCCATTAGAGTGGGACCCACAGATGCCTTCATGCACCTCTACTAATGCACGTTTGGAATCATCAGGTTCTAAACACCTAAGGAGGGTACCATCTAGACCGCATCTATACAAGTCATTAGCTATGATGACAAACCGTGAAGCACTGTAGATTAAGTGACGTTTCTCATTTTGGGTGTAAGTATCTGGAACAATCTGGTCATGAAGGTAGGAAAAGATATGATGGTAGCAAGATGAGTCATGTCCAATGATAGAATAGATCATCTAGGAATCAGGGGAATCATAGGCTAGGAGCGTAACGTCTCCACTACGAATTCATGTCAAAAATCATTTCCTGGCATCTGTAGCATGGAGGCAAGAGTAGCCATGGCATCTGCTGCTTTATTATCTGCCCTTGGAACTTTTTGAAATGTGATGTGAGTAAAATAATTTTTGAGGTCATCAACCAACCGTTTATAAGGCACCAACTTTTCATCTTTTGTCTGATAGATATCATTTACTTTATTGATGACTAACTGTGAATCTCCAAGGACATTGATTTCGTCTACTCGCCACTCAAGGGCGATCTTCATACCATTGATTAAGGCTTCATACTCAGCAATATTGTTTGTACAAGGAAACAACATCTTATATGCTTTTGGTAAAGAGTACCTTTGAGGTGTAATGAACAGTATCCCAACACCCGACCCCTGCTGGGTAAATGAACCATCAAAAAACATAGTCCATGATCGATGTGTGAGAAGTAATATGGAATCATCTGGAAATTCAATGTGAAATGGTTGATGATCTACTAGAGGTGCTTCTGCCAGCTGATCTGCAATCACTTGCCCCTTAATGGCTTTTCTTTCCACATATTCAATATCAAATTCACTGAGAAGCATGACCCATTTAGCTAGTCTACCCATGCGGGTAGCTTTACTGAGAAAATATTTTAGAGGATCAATTTTAGCAATTAGACGTGTAGTATGAGCCAGCATATAGTGCCACATTTTTTGTGAAGAAAACACCACTACAAGACAAGCCTTCTCTATAGAAGAATATTTTGTTTCATATGAGACCAGAGTTCTACTAATGTAATAGATAGCCCTTTCTTTGTTGTGCTGATCCTCTTGAGCCAATAGGATTCCCAATGATGTATCCGTAGCAGAGATGTAAAGTATAAGTGGCTTCCCATGAATAGGAGGCATCAAGATTGGAGGGTTCACAAGATACTATTTGATTTGTGTGAATCCTTCATCACATTCTTTGTTCCATTGATAAGCCACACCCTTGTGTAAAGTCTTGGTGAATGGTTGTGACTTGTTCGCCAGTTGTGAGATAAAATGCCAGATAGACTACAGTCGGCCTTAAAGTCCTCTCATTTGTCTGATATTCTTTGGTGGCAGCATTTCCATGATAGCTTTTACTTTTGCAAGATCCACTTTGATGCCTTTGGCAGAGATGATATAGCCAAGCAATTTTCCAGATGTTACACCAAATGTGCATTTCTTAGGATTGAGCCTCAGACTGAACTATTTCATATGATCTAGTATAGGACCTAGATTTGCAAGATGCTTCTTTAGGTGCATGCTCTTAGCTAAAGTGTCATCAACATAATCCTCCATTGTTTTGTGCATCATGTCATGAAATATGGTGGTGACAGCTCTCTGATATGTAGCACCAACATTTTTGAGTCCAAAGGGCATGACATTCCAACAGAAGGTGTCCCATGCACATGTAAAAGCAGTTTTCTCTTGGTCCTCTGGCATGATTTTTATTTGATTGTAGCCAGAGAAACCATCCATTAGTGAATACATTTCATACACTGCTATCATTTTTACAATCATATCAATATTGCACAATGGAAAATCATCCTTAGGACATGCCAAATTCAAGTCTCTGAAGTCTGTGTAGACTCGTATAGATTTATCATGTTTTGATATTGGAACAATGTTAGAGATCCATTCTGCATAGTCAATTACTCTAATAAACACTGCCTTAAGAAGTTTCTCCAATTGAGCTTTGACAAGTAGAGCCACATGTGGATGCATTTTGCAAAGTTTTTGCTTAACAGGCTTGACACCTGGTGCAATGGACAAATGATGCATGATTAGATTAGGGTCTAATCCCGACATGTCTCAATATTTCCATGCAAAGTTTATCTTTTTACTCCTAAAGAATGTAACGAATTCCTCACTTTCTGCCTTGGATAATGATTGTGCCAAATGAATGATCTGAGGTTCAGATTCTGTACCCAAGTTGATAGGTTGAGTTGGTTCAATAATCACATATGATCTCTCCTAGAAATGACTCAGAAGCACATTAAGTATCTCATCCTCGGGTGCCTCAAAGAGGTTTTCACCCTTGGATACATCTTTTATTTTGACTATTTTAAGCTCTGATACTACCACAATGTGGTTTTCACCATCAGAGTGCCTATTTTTTCTTCTTTTGATTTTGTGACTAAGATACTTGATGTCAGCCTCAGTCATGTTGACACTTGCTTTGCTAGTGGAGGACATTATAGGTTCGACAATGTGTAGGTAACAGGCAAGAGCGTAATCATTATGGAACGTAAGGACTTCATTAGACGGGGAGGTAGAGTTCTAGTGTATAAGCTTAGGATGGCGAAGTGAAAGAGAAGTGATGGATTCAAGTGCGTTCACAGCATAATCATCAAAAGCATGGACAAGCAAGTCGAGACCTAAAATGATCTCATCTAGAGGTATAGTCAAATTCCTTTGATTCCTAGTGACCGTAGTAGATGACATGTTAACATCTATGGAGTTGGACTCGTGTGACCTTACACTAGACCCTTCACCTACTTTGAGAAGGTTTTCATATGCGTTAGCTATATCTGTATCTCTGTCAGAGGTGGCATATGAAAATTTTCCAAACTCATATTCATGAGAGTCCATTTCATCATTAGGTGTCATGTCAAGAATGTGAGTGAAATCAACCCTTTGTCCCCAGTTGGGATGCATTCTACCTAGAACCTCTGCTATGGTCAGATGAGCACCTTTTGACCTAGGTACCTCATTAGTGTTTGTAGAATCAACTGCCTCTTGTGTAGTGAGAAGTGACTGGAATTCCTGTTCAAACTATTCTTGAAAGTGTGGTGGTATGTATAAATCACCCTGATGACCTAGATTTAGAGTATGTATTTCTTTCCACTCCTCATAAGTTAATGGATCAAGGGAAGTGGTGTCATCAGAATCAATGTCAGTGTATACTGTACTGACACACGGGATAAAGTCATCTGGATCAGCAAAGAATGCTGCCAAGTCTAGAGGAATAGGATAAGGAAAAATATTGTCATCAGAATTGTCTTCAAATTTTGTAGTTTTAGATGTTTCTTCAAGTGTTGGTTGTTTATCTTCTCAAGGTACAAACTTGTTTATCACCAGTTGAAATGTGAGTTTCTTGAAGCCTATACCTATAGAGTCACGTCTTCTGTGACCAATAGCTTCAAGTGGTGCAATCAAGCTCTTATAATTTGCACCTATGGGACGATTTCCTTTGTAGCCAAAATGTTGTATAATAGATAGACCTTTTCCATACTACTCAGGTTTTATGTCATAAGGGGGAGTAGTTTGTTCAGAATTGTCTTCTCCTTTATAAATCCAAGCTTTGATAGCTCTGTTTTCAACTTCTTCTTCTAATGGTACTGTGGCTTGTACAAAGGTACCACCATACTTTGTTGGAGGAGGAACCGTAGAAATTTTAGTGCTCTCAGAAGGTCTCCCAAAAGAATGTGGAGACAAAGGAAAAGATGTAATAGATAGTACAGGTTCAATCTAATATCCTCCCATATCAGTTTCTTTGAGTGTCAAACTCTTTTCCATTTCTCTTAATTTAGTCTCAAGGAGTTCAATAGATTCTCTATTGGTAGGCACAAAGATATCAACAGATTTTGTGAGGACATTGCAATCATAGTGTGTATTAGCGGGTATAGTCATTTCAGATCCTTGGAATGGGAACTTAATGCACTGATGGTATGTGGAAGGAACAACCTGCATTTCATGGATCCATGTCCTTCCTAAAAAAATATTGTATGCTAAAGGGATGTCAAGAACTTGACAGATAACATCTCTTTCAACGGGGCCAACTCTGATTGGCAACACAACTAGCCCCTTAGATTTACGTTCTTCCTCATCATAGGCCTTAATAGTAATCTTTTTGCGGGTGTCAATGCAGTCTTCACCGTAGCCTAATTCAGTAAGGAAGCTAGCTGAGAAAATATTGAGGCCAACGCCATTATCTATGAGAAAACGACGAACACGCTTTGGACCAATCATGACTTCAATGTGTAGAGGGTTATTATGTAGGTGACTCAAAGAATGGTCATCTTCCTCAGAGAAAGACAAATAATGGGAGGAGGTAAAGTGACCTACCATGGATTAAAACCGGTCGAGATCAAGATTTTTCGGGACATTTGCCTCAGTGAGAGCTTTGTCCTGTGTGCTATAATTGTGTCACACTTCTATGAATCCTTACATTCAAGAACACTCAAGAACGAGGTCTCAAAAATTGATCCATAGCTCCCTAGGCATGGAGTGCAAGGGTTTTTAGAATACTCTCAGCTAGAGCTATTAAGCCTATAACCTTTCTAGTAAACCATGCAATGGGAGATTCAATGAAGACAAGGGAAAGAATGCCAATATCCTCAAGAATCAAGAATGAAATGCAATGCAAGCTAGATTAAGGTGAATATGCAAGCTAAGCTATAAAAATGAAAGAACAAGTATTACAAAGCCTCCTAGTTAAGCTAGATGAATTAATCTAAAGCATAAAGGAAATCTAAGCTAAGAATGTCATGATAATATAAGAAATAAAACTATGATAAAATGTAGATGCAAAAGCCAAGAATGCTCCAAATCTTCAAAAAACTCCAAAGTGACCTAGAAAACCTGCAGCATAACATTAGCATCAAAACTTAAGATATGAAAATGAAGGAGAGAGCTCTCATTTTATAAGAAATGAGATGAAATAGACCATTGAGATTGAGATGCAAAAGTCTTAATCAAGGGTGGAGAAAAATGGAAGCTTGATCCTTGTGCACAAATATTTTCCAATAGGAAAATAAGAATTGACTTTTGTGTCCCACATAAGACAAAAAATGCTTTTTTCCTTTTTATAAAATAATAATAATGCTTTATTTGTGCAACATAGGATAAGAAGAAAAGTGGAGATTTTTTATTTAAATAAAAGAGGAGGAAATTTCTTTTAATTAAATAAAGGCTTAGAATAAAGTGATTTTATTATTTAATTAAAAGAGATTTTTAATTAATTAAAAGAGAGCATGTTCTCTTAATTA
>MU223943.1:860974-871555 GCA_018584345.1 Thuja plicata
ATGCATGAGATAGGTTGTGTCATGTATGAACTCCATGGAGAGAGCACCAAACTCTCTCAAATGGTCTTGAGGGTCAGATGTACCCAAGTATTTATCATATTTAGGAAGTTCAACTCCTTTGGGGAAATGAGGCATGCAAAGATCTTTGTCAAACGGGAAAGAATAGATGCTTTCCTGTGTGAATTGTGTAACAGGTTTGTCTTTCTCTTTCAAGAGTTGAGAGAGTTTCTCTTACATAGTTTGTATTTCTTTTTGCAAGCGAGAGTTTTTAGTTTCTTCCTCTTTCTCAATAAGTGTCTCTACCTTGTAATCAGAGGGAAGTTTGGCACCTTGGGTGGCTAATTCAAGAAGGTATTTCTCCTTCTCTTCTTTCATTATGACTGCCATCATTCTCATGAAGTTTTTATTATTGTGGGCCTCTATGATATCCCCTTGGGTTATCTCCTTCTCTTCTTGAAGAGGAGGGTTTTTAGTCTGGTTGAAATAGGGTCCACCCAACTGACTATGATCTATCATTTTGCTAGAATACAAGTATTCAATGTGTAAAGACTCGGTATGAAACATTTGAATGTTCTTAGATTTTGGGTCCTCTTGGAACAAAGGATTTTGAACCTGACTAAAATCCACTGGAAATGACCTTTTACTATAAGGTTGACGTACCGAAGAAGGAGATCAAGATGATTCCTCACTAGATGTAGCCAGAAATGGTGTGGAAAGCACAGATTCATCTTGATTGATTGAAGGAAATATTTTTCCACTTCGAGTTGTGACAGTCATAGACAAAGATTGAACAAGGGATGGGAACTAGATAAATTTGAAACTGTCTCAAAGTAATTGTACAGAACGTGCCAAAAGGTGAAGTATCCTTGGTGCAAATCATTGGAGATGAGGCTAGGATAGCCAAGAGATGACTATTACGACACAAGACATGACAACACAGATGGAAGAGACCAAAAGATATGAGACAAGACTAGTTTAAGCAAGAATCACATAATTCTCAACCCAAGAAACCAAGTTCAGACTGTGTGAAGATAGAGGGCAGAAAAATAGACCCAAATCAGAGACCAGATTTGACAGAAGAACATTTTACTGACAGGAATTAGCTCACTATTTTGGAAAAAAGGCTTCAGACTTGCATGAAGAAATGTACTTTCGCATGAAGATTCTCACTGATGCGCACAAAACTTTGCAGTCTCGCATGAAGAATGACACCAGACTGGTGAAGAAAAAGTGACAAAATAATAGCACTGTTGCCAAATGTCACGCGATAGTTTCCAGCGTATCGCGCGAAGATTTGTAGGTAATGATGCGAAGATTGTGAAATATTGTGTGAAACTATGTAAATTTTGACAAATGAACATCTACAGAATCAGACAGTTGAGACTAGATTGCATTTTTTGAGATAAAATCATGCTATTTTCAGACAGATAGTTTGAGTTATAGATTGTTTTGGACATGTTCAAGATTGACAGTTTGTATGTTTTGATGATAGTTTTGATTGTTCAAATGATACACCCACGCAAAACACATTTAAACATAATGTTTGTAGTACCAGAATAGGAACATCACAATCCTAGGATAGCCAGGATAGTATCTTTTGAATCCCCACTTGAACCGAAGTTCAGCTACGCCTACTCTTAGCAGACAACTTAGAAGCTTGGAGGCACGGGCTCCTCCTTACATGTGCACTCACTTCTCAGGCACACCAAGCTTTGAAGCCCAAAGGAATTGCTTCCCAAAGGGTTGTTGTCTCTACTAAGAGCTATAAAAGTGTGGGGCGTCTTAGTCGGTCTCAGACCTTTCGCGCCAACAGATAGAGGATTTTTAGATACTATAACAATAGTTTGTAGTAAGGACATCTGTTCAGGTGGTTGTGATCAAGTCATTTTCTCAATTAACGGGGCTCTCCCAATCTTTTCAAAGTAAGGCTTTCACCTTAACGATGTCGAGACTTTAACGCACCACTAGGGTACTAGAGATTTTAGTTGCCACAATGAATTCACACCTGTCCATTGTGAGATTAATCACAATGGCATTTTTTATATACTGGTTCGGAAGGGTTTGGCTTTAGCCTGTTACTGGTTGGGCAATCCACTCTCACTGGCTCTGCTAAAGCACTTGGGAGGTAGCCACACTAAAGGATTTGTATGGATTTATCTTACACCCAAGATCTGTGAAGGCGAGGGGAGAGGATACGTCCATGCAATTCCTTGGAATTACAAAACTAGAAGACACTTCAAGAAGAATAAGAAAATGACAATAATATTTCTAGATTTTTGATCATCCCAAAAGGGTGAGAGCACAGTTTCTTGACATTATTGTCATCCCCAAAAAATCAAACAAATGTTTATTTTAAGAAGTCTTGCATATGGGTTCCTATTTTAAGAAATAAAAAATAAGATGCAAGCACAATTTTTTACGTTTTATTGATCAAAGGTAACCTGCAAAACCAATTCGTGAGTAGTTTGTATTTTAGTCTTCTTGGAGAACGTTGTGCAAACCACTGTTAGGCTATACGCAAAATATAATCACATGAAAATCAAAGCCAAAGATTAGTCCACATTATCAAAATCTAAAAATTAGAAAAAAGATCACATATTCAGAAAGTAGATAGAAAATCATGCACTTTAAAAAAAAATTGCACTAAAAAATGTTACCGTATGAGCCCGTACGAGGCTTTGGAAGCTGCAAAACAGAGGATTAGACAAGTACAGTGATGAAAACTTGCAATTTATGATAAATCTGTGACTAAAATCTAGAAACTAAGAAACACCCAGAAATCTTAAGACAATTTTACCCAAAATAAAATAAAATTGCACTAAATTTGGACCTAAAATGAGCAAGATATGATCGTTTAAAGTTAGCCTGCAAATTCAAAAAGCTCAATGGTGAAGGCTAAAGATTTTTCAAACACTGTTAACGTCATCAACCTGCGAGTTTAAATTTGATGATTTTGTGGCTGTCATAGAAGGTCATGGGGATTGACGGCTTGATGGCCATCAAATTTAACATAGTGAAAAATATAAATTTTTTTGATTTTTTTTTGAAAAATCTACCTCGGGCTGCGTGCAAAAAATCCAAAATCTATCCGATTTCTATGTAATGGGGTTGTACGGCCTCCTTGGGCAAAATGTTTTTGCCACAGATTCAACTTTTGACAAGTATAGGCATGTTTACAGTCATTTTCAACCGAAATGATGTTCCAGACGCAATGGTGCAGTCAGATTTGACTCAAAAGAAGAGCTTAAAAGCCGCTGAGAGAATAATAGATAGAAGATAGAAAGAATTTTCAAACTTTCTCCACGCTAAAACAAAGATGAAATGCGTTGTTTTACCTGCAAAATCAGAGTACAAACATAATCCCAAGATTTTCAAAACTAATTCAAATGTGATGACAAAAATAGATGTTCTGCCCCATGGTGGGGACCAGAAATGTATGTGGTAAATTTGGCCTTATTAACTCACCATACACTTCAACATATTCCTTCTTCACCAGATACACACAAGAATGAATATGAGTTATTCATCCTGCATGCTTGCATGATTCGACCTGTTGCCTTCTATCCAGACGGGGTTTTCAAAATAGCTCTCAGAACGAGAGTCTCACAACCACAAACCAATCTAGGAATGAAGGATTTTTCTCCATGAATGCAATGCAATGCAAAGTTATTCTAATAATTGAAAGATGCAAGCTTAATCTAAGACACGATTTCAATGTAATTATTCTAGAAATTGAAATTATTCTATTGCAAATGAAAGCTTTTAACTAGAAATGAGATGATAAAAATGTAGAAACAATTTAGTATTCTAACAATGCATATTTTCTCCAGGGATTTTGAATGAGGAATGAGATTTCTTTCATAGACTCACAGGTGATCATAATAGAAAGTTTCCTCTTTGAAATAAAACAGATAGAAAAGCCATTTTAAATTAGAAAGCTTTATTTAAAAGAAAATAATAAATTGTTTTCCCTTTGTTTTAATTATTTTCTTTCTTTGATTTTAATTCTTTTCTCTTTTGATTTAGTTGTTTTATTTATGACTTAACTGTTTTCTTTCTCTTTAAAGCATAGTTAAAGAGAATATTTTGTTGACAATATTTAATTAATTAAATAAATATGACATCATAATTGCTTTTTCTCAATTATCTGAATAATTAAATTCAATTATTGAAATGAGGATATTTATTTAATAATTAAATATCATTTAATTCATTTTCATGTGTTTTAGCTATAAGGGGTGAATTTAATTTAATTAAAGTGCTAAAACTTTATAATTAAATTAATTCGATCATAAGGTTTGTTTAGCCAATTGATATTTAGGAATTAAATATAATGTATGATTAATGCAGATTTAGGATTTTCTACATTTGACACTTAGGTCGAGTAGTGTCAGTCAAAACTCAGAATTCCCTAGTACAATAGGACTTTGATGATTTAGAAGAGTAACAAATGCAACAGAATTGGTTAGGGTTGCAAGATGCCAATTTTGGGGTGTTACAAGTACTAACCTTAAAGAATTGCAGATCAAAGAATACTATTTTCTGGGGTCTATACTATGTTTCTGGAAAATCTGAAGTATGATCCAGAAAGGAAACGTAGAGACAAACAAAACCCAGAAATATTTTTCCAATCCAACACTGTCTTGTGAAAAATGTTGACCTTGACCCAATAATCTCACCGCTGACCCAATAATCTCGACCCTGACCTGCACAGGTTTAACATAAAATCTATTCATAGATCCTGATAGTTAGTTGAAAAGGGTATCCAGATCTGGTCTCAAATCTTCAGTCTTGAACCTGTACCTACAAATAAAAGATATTTTTTTGTTGAGGGGGAGGGCTTTGCCTTAGTCAAACCCCGATTTAGGAATTAACCTTGAAATCAATAAAGTATAGAATGCTAGCAAGTAGTAGAATTGAATCTAAGAATGAAACTATGATATTCAATAGATATGCAATTGTAATTCAAATGTAGCAAGTATGTAAATATGAAAGCTTGGACTCAGTAGAAACCATAAACCTCTGTGATTGTATGCTTGAAATCCACTTTGAAGAGAATGAATGAGTGTTTGAGGATGCACAAAAGATCTTGAAGGAAGATCACACCACCATGATGACTAGATCTAGGGTTTGAATGATGAATCTTGAATGTTTGAACCTAATCGCTTTAAAGGCTTGAAAGTTTGAATCCTTGATCTTCAATGGAGAACTTGAATGCTTGGGAGGAAGACTTGAACACCTTGAGAGCTTGAAAAAATGTAGAATAATGGATGATTGAACTTTTTTGCTTGATGATGTTTAGAATCTATCACTTAGAAGACTTCTTATTTCTCAAAATATTGCTTAGTTGATTGTTAGAGAAAATGAGAGAGAAAGGGTTCCTTTTATATGAAACTAGGGTACAATCTTCTAGAGAGGCCAAAATAGGAGAATTAAATTACAATTAGACCCATGCCCCTAGAAGCTGACCTATATTAAATATAATTTAGGATTTTCTGCTTCAGAACCCAGAACAGCCGACCCGGAAGCTGGAGAAATAAATTTTTGAAGATCCCTGACAGCTGATAAACTTCCAGATTTGGAAGGGGGACCCAGGTCAAGGTCAAGGTCAACCCTAACCTAGGTCAAGGTTGAGTTAAACCCTAACCTAGGTCAAGGTCGAGGTTGACCTTGACCTAGGGGTCAGAGCCCCTGGAAAATGTGCCAGGTGGGGTAGAAGGTGCCCGGAGAGGCCCAATCAGGGTTCTAAATAGGCACAGAAGCAGGAGATGATGCAGAAAGGAGGGGATAGTATAATGGTGGTAAAAAACATTCCCCAAGGAGGGCTAAACATTCTTAACATGGAAGTGCTTCCATTTTAAGATGATACATGTATCATAACGAGAGCCATTGTGTGCTTGGTGATAGCCATATTCTGATTAGAATTTGAGTGTGTACCCGAGTCTACGAGAAAAAAATTTCATCCTATGCTTAGACACTAGGGATTAAGGATGTGTTTGTTCACCCCTAACAATGAAAAATTTCTTGATGTGCTCAAAAGATCAGTAAAAAGATAAATCCTTCAAATAAGAAAAAAAAATCAATCCTTAGACTACATGTGTTTTTCACTCACTGAAAAGTCTCAGAAAACAATATGGAATTAGACAAACTTCACGCATTCTGAGACAGACTTAAAAAATTTGAAAAAATTGGAAAAAAAATTAGAGGCTCGCCTTTAGTCTATCTTGGGTTGCATATGGTTGTGCAAAGTCTCATTTAGCATTCTCGCTCACATCTGGTCATTCTTGCATCACTTTTAGCGAGAAAGGTCGCATCCTGGATATCAAAACTCGCACTTGGTTCATCAGAAGCTCACATCTGGTATTTCATAGCTTGCCTGTAGAGTTTCACATCTAAAATAGTGGGCAATTGCATAGTTGTCTCTTAGAGAAAATCAATATATTTGGGTACCCTTTTGGCTCCTTAGTCCAGTCCTGTTGCTTTTTCTAGTCTCTTTGTTGCTGTTTCAAATTTTTTTTCACAAGTCTACCTTGCATGCCATTTTGGACTCTTATAATTGGTCTCAAAACATGTGGTCTATTCACTCTTCAAAACAACTTGATTTAGGGCATTCTAACCCTTTGATGCTAGAGTCATTTACTTCCATCAAACAACAAACAATCCTTTACAACTTGGACACACTTGGACAATTTGAGACTTCAATTGACATTATTGAGAAACTTTGGACATAGTTGAGATTCAAATTCATGGTTAACACAAGATGCAACAAGTATCTTTCTTACGAATTAGAAGTACCTCCTAGATTGCTACATTTTCAACAAGGAGAAACATCTCACAATCCCTTATTTGACACAGAATCACCCGCACCCGTACCCACAATGGAAGCTCCTAGAAATGAATGGAGTACAACCTTTGAGGAATAACACAATGAAAAGAACCAAAGACAAGAAGATGATAGTAGTGAGGAATAAATTTACATCACTCACCCTTTGTTTGACTCGGATAGTGATGGAGACGTACCCGAGGAAGAGTATAATAGACTTAAATAAAGTAGGAAATTCCAAAGAACATTGGAAAAGATAATTGGTGAAGACAAAGAGAAATAATTTCTACATCTAGCATCCATTGGAGTGAAATTCCTAAAGATTATGATGTTGAAAGACTAAAATAAAAAGAGATGCCAACCCCTATCTCTATTCTCACCAAACAATTAACCTTGATCCAAGCCGAACTTGCAACATTTAAACAAGAGAAGGTCATAACTGACAAAGAAATACTCTTTGGACCACATTTTTCCACTTCAATTTGACAAGAGTATTAACATGATTCCATTTCCTCCCAACATGGTAAGGCCTAAATACAACAAGTATAAGGGAGAGACTGATCCACATGACCATGTGAGAGAGTTTTGTGCTCTAAGCATATAGTACATGCATGAACCAACATACCTAATGAGGCTATTTCTGGGAACTCTAGGCAAAAATGCTATGGAGTGGTTCTTCAAACTCACACCTAAGGTGAAATATTTTTATGAGTTAATACAACATTTTGTCCAACATTACTCCTACAATATACAACATGATGTAACCATGATGGACTTGTGTAACACAAAACAAAGAACCGGTGAATCCTTTACACATTTTTTACAAGGTGGAGAAAAATCTTTGCAAGGTATTCAAGAGCTATTCTCGAATAAAAAAACTTCATTAACAACTTGATACCTCAATTAAATTATGCTTTGGAAATGCAAGATTCACCTAGCTTTGATAGAATGATAAAAAATTCCATTTGTATTGAAGAGGTCATGGTTACGAAAGAAGAAATCACCCTTCAAAGTGATAACAAATCTATCAACTATAAAAACAATCCTAACTGGTGGAAACAAAATAAGAATTTTTTTAATGATGGAGTGGTAGATTCATCTAATGCTAATCCTAAACCAGCAGTGTTTAATCTAATGAATAGCATGCTAGCAAACAAAGAAGCTAAGCTAACAACCACAATACCTAAAGAAAACAATGAGAGCAACAAGAGTAGACCATGGACTTCTAGACCTCAAAGAATATTTAATCCTTTGGGTGAACCTATTGAGACAGTTTTGAAGACACTCTTGGACAACAAAGTTCTTACAATTCTCGATTCAAAACTATGGGAACCAGAGGTCAAACCAAAATGGTGGGATGATAATTGTTATTGTGTCTTTCACAAGAACAAGGGACATAAGACCAATAATTGTGTGAAGCTTAAACATGTTATACAGGAACTTAATGAAGGAGGTAAAATCAAAGTGGAGGGACACACCACTAATGAAGACCATACGACATTTAAAAAACCATTCCCTAATTATGAGAAAGGGGAAGCTTCTAAAGGAAAAGGAAATGAAGTGAATTACGCCTACTCCAATAATGATAATGTGATCAACATGTTGGATATTAAATATGAATCAATCAATGCGATCACTATTAAAGGTGCTAAAGACACATCTACACAATCAAATGCAGTGACTCAAAGTCAAGCACAAGTCACAATCAAAGGACTTAGTTCCTCATCAAAACTAGAAATATCTTCCAAGGAACCTATTTGTTAGTAATAACTAAGAGGGGGGGGGTGAATCAGTGGCCTCAAAAATTTATCCTTTAATCACTAACCACCAATCAAATACATCTTAGATTATTAAGTCCCTATAAGATGCATGCCATGAAATACTAATAATGATTTAACTGTCTATCGGTTTTCCTTGTCTGTCCTTATTCTCCTTGATTACTGATAAGAAGTAAAACTATTTATCGATACTCAGTAAATATGCAGAGTATACCAATCAATCCAAAAATGCATATATGAAATGTAAAATAATAACCATACACACATAACACATGAATTTTAATGTGAAAACCCTATTAAGGAAAAAACCACTAGGACCGGTACCCCAAATTTTCACTCTTCTGAAGTGAGCCCTGTTAGGACCCAACCTTGTTAAAGGTTATAAACACACTGTTAGGTGTGACCTTGTTAGAGGATTTTATACATAGAGGTTGTCACTTAGTATCGGGCATCTATTTGCTACCATCCTTGAATCAACCTCCTTCTTAGACTGTCAATAGGCTTTAGGAAAATCTTGCTACCATCCTTGAATCAAACTTCTTCTTATACTGTCAATAGACTTTAGGAAATTTCAATGCTACTTTCATGAATCAACATTTTTGGCACTCCTTGGGATGTGCCTCAATATATAGAAGACTGCTAAGTCTTGCTCTGTTAAGAGACTTGAAGCTTCAATGGTTAAACTGAAACACAATGACTTGTTTCTAATGCAACTTGAATTGGAGATTTTCAGATCTATTTAAGTACATTACCTCTTTGATCAATGTATCCATTCAATTCTTTGTGCTCCACACTTTCTGCTCTATGATGTTGTGCTTCATTGTTCGTCGGTGTCTGCATAATTCTTTAGCTCTTCTTCATCTTGATTGATCAGGACTGTATGAAGTTCTTCTTCATTAGCTTCTCTTCAGCATCCTCTTTCTATTCACTCCCCTTCTTTTGTATGTGATTACGAAAATGAATTATGCTTGTCTCTTATATAGACATGATATTCCTTGATTCTTGATTCTTGGCGTGAAAAATAATCCAGCCAATCTGATTTAAAGCTTTAACTCCTGATTTATCTCATAGTTATCTTCTTGTCAACTGTACAATTTTTTTTTAAATTAATCACTTAACTGTGGTTGAATAAAACAAATAAAACAACTAGTTAAGTCTATCCTTAAGCTTTGGCAGCTAGATATTTTGTCATTTTCTGAACTCTCTATTCTGTCGGTCAACTCTACAGTTAGTCATCGGTGATAACTGCCAGTTCTATCGGTGTGACTCCAGTCAGCTTCAGGATCTCCATCCGTCAGGCATCATTAGATTTTGCTTGTCAAGCAACTCTATTTTTAGCTCGTCGAGTATCACAATGACTTTTGTTCTTTGCCTTTACCGATGGTGTGCCCTCCGTTGGTGTTGTCTGTCACTTAGTGAATACTTGACTTTTATGCATTGTTGAAAGTGTAATCTCTATTCCATTGATTCTATGAATTCTTTGGAATTATGTACATGACCATACAGATTAGATCAAGTTGACATCAATGACAATACAAACCATTAACTGATTTAATGCCTTGCATTATCTTCAACTTAACATTGTCAAACATTCAATCAGTTACATGTCATCAATCTCTCCCTTTGGCATTGATAGAAACATACTATATTATCACACTATACTATTTCTAATATAATATGAAATGTAATAGTTGAGATTCATCATATTACCAAACAATTTGTTTTGATAATTGATAAAAATGTTTGACGATTGGTAAGCTCTGTGTTTAGCTTAGATTTGATTCTTACAGCTTTCTGTGTTTCTTGTACTGATGTGTTGTGTTCTCTTCTTGTGTCAATTTCTCTCTTTTTATTGTTCTTCTTCTTTGATGTCTCTGTCTCTTGTCAGCAACTTTCCCTTTGTATATGATTCCTTCATACAAATTCTCTCCCTATGGATATGATCTCTCCCTGTTTGGAGTAATCTGATAATGAATAATT
>MU223943.1:880978-938849 GCA_018584345.1 Thuja plicata
GAAAACTTCTAACTCCAAACTCAAAAACCCGAATGAAATGCCTTGCAAGCCATTCTTCTCATTTCAATTCCTGGACATCATATTCATATGCAGACTTAAAATTCTCAGAATTTGAATACAAGACTTGATCTCCTTGAGAGAAACTCAGATTCAAATGCACAGATACCTTGTAACTGGTATATTAACATGCCTTACAAGTTAATATATGAGAATCAAAACAAACATACAAAGACATCATACAAGTTCTGAACAGGGATTTCCTTTGATTTTCATTAAAAATCATCAGCAACTGTACATTGCAAGACCATGAACACAAAAATTAAGACTCAAAAGCTTGGAAGCTTCCCAACAGCATAAATTTCAACATCTCCTTACAATTCAGAATAAAAATTCAGATATAGGAGAATGAGAGAAACAAATTTAGTCACCGACACCTATCCTTCTCTCTCATAAAATATCTGCAACCACTTCCTTCTATTACTGCCAAAATCTGATTTGTTATGCCCTCAGATGGTTTGTAAAATCAGATTCCTCTCTTCAATACCTTTCCAACGGTATATAATAGCTGATACTTTGACAAAATTTGCCCCCTGAATCATCAAAAATAGTTTGTCTTTCCGTGCACATTTTCTAAACAATTTTGAAATATTTGACAATTTTCAATAGTCAAATATTGAAGTGAAATCAAATTTAAAACTCTGTGTATTTTACTCTTTTTGGCTCACATTGCACCAGAATTTGACAAGTGGCACTCGCTAATTTGCTCTAAAAATTCACTTTGCATCCTTGAATGGCTCCAAATTTACCTTGTGCGAGTGCGCGACTAGGTTGAATCGCTCGGTCACAACACTTTTTGGCCTCAACACAAACCTTGTGCGAGTGCGCGATGAGCTGAGTCGCCAACTCGTGTGACCTTTTCAACATCTTCATTTTCATCCACGAGTGCGCGATAGGCAAATTTGGACTGTGCGACGAGCTCGCTCGCTCACCTGCAAGCTAGATTTGATGTCTTAGTTTTCTTGTGCGACTGCGGGATGCACTCATATTTAGGTCCGCGACTACGTGACTGGCTCGGTCGCTCACCCGCGCATCATTTTTGGCACCTCCTCTAACCAGCGCGACTGCGCGACGAGCTCGGTCGCACAGTCGCGAGTCAATTTTGTAGTCTCCTTCCTCTGGCACGACTGAGCGACTACTCAGCCTTTCCTGCTCTGCGACCGCGCGACTGTCTCTGCAAAATTTTGGCATCATTCCTTTGGGCACGCTTCTTGAGGCACCATCTGGTCGCGCATGGAGAGCTCTGGCCGCGTGTGGAGAGCTTCCTCTTTCTTCTTCAAACTACATGTGTGCGTTTTTTCTTATAAACTCTTCATTTTTCCTTTGTGGGATGAATGTGGGATATTGAAACTTACTGTTTTAAAGCATTTTCGGATTCTTCTTTAAAATACTATGCATAACTCATGTAAATCGACCTCCAGCCCCTGGGAGCTCGCCAAGAGCCTTTGGGCTCTTATTCTTACCATGAGAGTTAGTGTTTTACCATATAAACACTAAAAAAGTCACCACAGAATGAATGTGGGACAATATAAATTCACTATTTTTTCATTTTCTGGGACCTTGCACTGAGTGCTGCTCACTAACAGCACTGTGATCTTGCAAATAGAAAGTATGAACCTGTTTTAACACCCTTGGCGCCACTTCCTGTGGAATCAAATCTGCAAATAACAATTTAAAAACATTGAAAAACTCTCTCTGCTAATACATTGCGCAGACTTTCCTCTGTATATTTGGTATTGATAAGTCTCTTTTAAACTCTGCATAGTCTGTAAACTAGCGCAGACCTCCCTTTGCAGCACACTAGCCATTAAACAGTTTTTAACTTCCTCATTACTTGTGCAAGCCTCCTACCCTTTGGCCATGCCTTGCAGTAACTTCATGGCATTTGAAATTTTTCTGATGAAAATTAGTTTGTAAATCAGCGCAGACCTCCTCCCAAAAATAGCACTGGTCTCTTCCATTCATGGTGTGAGCACACCATCCGTATGCTTTCAACATTGTCGGCTGCCCACTCCTCTTTTACTGTCTGCACAAACCTCTCTTAGCAAACTTCCCATGTATTGCGTTGAATTCCTGCTGGCAGTATTGGCTTGTTTTACAGTTTAAAAACACATAAAAAATGTTATTAAAAAATTTATCATATAGACTACACAGCCTATTAGCAATGCACTTTGCAAGCTTTGGAACAAACATCCAAAGTGCCCTCCTTTAGCGCAGAGTTTGGGATTCATCGCAGCTGTGTTTATAATGTATAATGTTTTAAAAACAACAGTCTCTTGCCCCCTGCTGCGCGTGGGATTCCAATGTCATTACAAATTGTAATTTAAAACATGGTTTCAAACTTCCTCCAATGTTTGCGTGGGCTGTTTCATTAAAAGATTTGGCAATGTCACCTTGTGTAAACTCTTACTTATTTCGCAGCCAATGATTTTATTTGAAAATCTTAAGCTTATCCGTAAGAAAGCCCTCCATTTAATACTTTGCAAATGCATGATTGACTAGATAATGCGCAGCCTCCACTCCATGATGCTACACAACCATCAATGCAACTCTAATTGCCTTTAAAAAACATTTCTTTTTACCTTTCAAAACGAGTCCAAACACTAAATTTAATTTGGCAACTTTTGGTTTCAAATTATACTTGGGAGCCTCTGATACATCGAGTGGTCACTTTAATCACATAAGATGATCATTGAACTCTAATAAATCATGGTGCATAGTTCAAGCATTGTTACTTCTGAAAACTACCTCATCCTCAAATTGTCCTAATCATAGCCTTTGATACACTAGATCACAAAACACTTGTTTGGAAATCAAAAGAAATCAATCTTCCATACTTCTCACAAACTGATTTCATAAATAGCACTTGCCATGTGAGACCGGCCTTAAAAACTGATTGAAACCAACAATATGACTCCGGCATTCGGCAAAAAGATTCATTCATGTATAATGACTATGCATGTGAAAGGACTCCTTCAAATCAATTTTCAAACACAAGATATAGCAATGCAAACTTAGCACTTTCAGAAAACTAGTGTAGGTACAAATGCGGAATCACATAAATCGCCTTTCTTATGGACCATTGCAAAATGAGTAAATTACATTCTGAAACCTTACCCTGAAGTCAGATAGTACATTCATATGCAACAAGCACGATGACCTGATTGGTTCCTGAAAACATCTTTCAGACAGAAAGATATCACTTATGCAAAATGGCCACTCTGAAGCTTAACACTTTTCCGCATTGCAAACTGAACAAACTGCCTCCGAAACTGAATTCAAAGGGTCATCAAAAAGATCATTCAGAAACCCAACCTCTGGATCCTGAATGAATGTGATATGTGGAACATGACCCCTCAGTCGCCTTCCTCTGAAAATAAACCATTGAACTGATACCAATCCGCAAAGATAGCATCTTAACATTTTCTGAACCAAAACACAGTAAATATGCAAAAATCGGGTTTGGAATCGGCAAAGAAAAATGATCTACCAGATTGGTCAAGGTTTGGGAATCTGTATATGAGTTCATTCCTAGATCTATAATGCAAATCCATATTCAATTATGTCTGACCTCAGATTGGGTACAAATAGGGAAAGGACAAAGTAGGACATTTAGTTCTGGACTCAGCATTTTCAGTGAAACTTCAATCAATTGAAAACGGAATGGCTCTGGCAAAGTGGACAAATGGATTGGTAGGGGTCTGTAAATTTTTAGGTAGGTACACTCCTATGTTTTCAATATGAGGGACAAGCCAATTATCCAAAATTTTTACCCGGGTATAGAGTTTCAACACCTCGAAGTAGGTCACTTAGCAATTCTGTATTTGAAAAACATAGGAAATCATAATTAATCATTATCAGAATGGTTTTTGAAAACTTGTCATCTGATTTCATAAAGATCTATAGACTGTGACATATGGAGTGTGTGACCACTGGAGCATATTACAAAAGGAATTTTCTCAATTGGGTGAATTGGTAAAAAGTTGTAACGTGTCAAAAAGGGCTACTCAGAAATCTGGACAGAACCAAGAAGCAAGACAATTCTGGAAGACCGACTTTGGGAGACCCAAAATCCAATTAAACGGACTCAAAATGGATTGACCTTTGGAACATAAGTTCTCTGATATGTATACTAAATAATCCCAAAGTGGCGGGCCATGAAATTTAACAGGGCACAAGTTATTTAGAAGCAAACTAGGCCTTATACAGTAAAATGACACTTAGCAAAAATACAGATTTATGATAAGCGCCTCCAAATGGCTACTTCCAAAACAAGTCAGAACTGAAATTTGAGAGTTGGAACCCACTGTATATGCCAAATGAAAGGTGAGGAATATGTCTCCCAAGCAGTTTCTCACAAAAATCAAGAGGCCCTTTTCTGCATGCACTCAAAATATGCCCTTTCCACGAGTTTCTTAGGGCAACACTCTGCACTTAGAGAAAAGTTCAAGTGTAGTCACTCCAAATTTATTCAAAATTTGAGAGTACTAACAAGACCTATGAGAGATTATTGCATATTGGCACAAAGTATCCTGAATATCAAGGAGAAAGATATGTACCTAGCTTCGAAATATAACAAGACACTCATGTTCCTTTATTGACACAAGCTACTATTCAAGAAGTAGAGGAAACAATATAAGACTCTCAAGAAGTTCCATTGATAGAAACAACTCCCGAAGAAATACCCCAACAACAAGATTTACATCCTAATTGGGGGTAGTTTTTCACAATTTCACATGTCCTAGATTTACCTCAGTTTGATCTACAAGTGGCTAATAGGGTACATCAGGTAACTATTGCTGAGTTTCTAAATAGATCAAATGATGAAATAATAGATTCACATGATTATGAATGAGATGTCTTATCTGATGCTACCATGGAAATTGAAGTTGATGTGATTCATAAATTTGCAATTCCATTGGAAAGAGGAGAGATTTCTAACACTTCCCCTAACACTACTGTTGTTCCAGAATCATATGAGATACCATTACCTAGGATTCTTGATGAGGAAACTAGTGTTTTACTAGGTCTAGAGGAAATTATGAGACTACAAGCAATAAGTTCCATTTTGATGAGAGAAGAAGAAGAAATCTCAACTGATGAGTCGCTAGAGTTAGGTCTACATATTACTAACAATGAACCTATTAATGACGATTTAACTCTTGATGATCTAAATGCTATAGAAGTTGACTTAACAGAATATGTCTTGTCAGATAATAGGTTTGACGCTGACGCGATGATGTCCTTAGCAAACTTTGATTCATTATCCTTGATAAACCCTGACCTAATTGATTGGAAGAATTTGGATCCTAATCCTACCATGAACTTCCTAATGACTACACTTTGGCATGTTACCTAAATGCTTGTGAACCTTATCCTTCTTCCACCAATGCAAGGAGTGTGAACTTGTTAGAGGAGGATATCAAGTTTCTTAGTCACAAATTGAAAAATAAAAAGAAGAAAAGAACTAATGGTGAAAACCATGTTGTGGCAGTGTCAGATTCTAAAAAACTAAAAATAAAAGATGTATCTGATGGTGAAAACCTCCCAAAGATGCGAAAAGATGGGATTCTTGATATCCTCCCTAAACACTTTCAAGAAAGATCTTCAGTTTTGATAGAACCAACACAACCTGTTAACTTGGGCATAACTGAAGTTCCTCAAATTGTTCACCTAGCACAATCCTTATCAGAAGAGGAGAAGATACAATTATATGATTTCTTGAAAGAGAAAAAGATCAACTTTGCATGGTCTCACACAGATATTCCTGGACTAGATCTTGAATTAATAATGCATCATTTATCTATAGCTCCTGGGATCAAACCCATGAAATAGAAACTAACAAAGATGCATCCTCATGTTGCATTACTAGTGAAAGAAGAGCTAGAAAAATTACTGAAAGCTAGATTCATAAGATTCATCATTTACACAGGATGGATTTCTAATGTGGTACCAGTATCTAAAATAGATAAATCTATCAGGATCTACACATAATTTAGAGACTTGAACAAAGCATGTCCTAAAGATGATTTTCCACTGCTAAAAATTGATACGATCATAGATCTTACAACAGGATATCAAATGTACTCATTAATGGATGTTTTCTCAGGCTATAACTAGATTAAGATTGCTCCTAAAGACCAAGAGAAGACCGCATTCAGATGCGCATGGG
The DNA here is from genome assembly GCA_018584345.1 of Thuja plicata. Lineage (NCBI taxonomy): Eukaryota > Viridiplantae > Streptophyta > Pinopsida > Cupressales > Cupressaceae > Thuja > Thuja plicata. Next base: position 887,208 of record MU223943.1, read on the forward strand.
GAACATTTTGCTGGATTGTTATGCCATTTGGATTAAAGAATGTAGGTGCTACATACCAAAGAGATATGACTACCATATTCCATGATATGATACACAAAAACATGGAAGATTACATGGACGATACCTTAGCTAAGTCAAGAACAAAGATTACTCATATTGAAGACTTGCGAAAGATATTAGATTGCATGGGGCAATTTCAACTCCGGCTCAATCCAAAGAAGTGTTCCTTTGGAGTTGCAATCAGTAAAGCTACTAGGGTTTATAGTATCAGCGAAAGGAATTGAGGTGGACCCTACAAAAGTTAAAGCTATACTAGAAATGTCACCTACATGTAACATTAGTCAAATGAGGACATTACAAGGAAGAATCTAGTCAATCAGGAGATTTATGTCACAACTTGCTGACAAAGCACAACCTTTTACTAAATTTCTACATAAGGGTGTTACCTTCAAATGGGATGAACATTGTGAAAATAACTTCAAAGAATTAAAAGAGTACTTGGCTACTCCTCCTATTCTCATGGCACCCATTCATGGAAAACCATTACTCCTATACATTTCAGCTATAGCTACATCGCTGGGAGTATTGCTGGCTCAAGAAGATGAAACTAAAAGGGAAAGAGCAATCTACTATATCAGTAGAACACTAGTATCTTATGAACTTAATTACAACATAATTGAAAAAGCTTTCTTAGCAGTTATCTTTGTATCATAGAAATTGAGACATTATATGCTGTCACATACAGTAAAGCTTATTGCAAAGATAGATCCTCTGAAATACCTCTTAAGCAAGACAACATTAATAGGAAAGCTAGCAAATTGGGTCTTGATTCTGACCAAATTTGATATTGAGTATGTGGATAGAAGGGCTATTAAAGGACAAGTCCTCGTAGATCAATTAGTTGATTCACCCTTGCAAGATGATGCACCTCTAATAATTGAATTACCCAATGAAACAATAATGCATTTAACTAAACATCCATGGAAGATTTACTTTGATGGTTCTTTCACGCAGAAAGGCTCTAGAGCAGGAGTTCTCTTCATTAATCCTCAAGGCTACAAGATTCCCAAGGCATACAAATTAATGTTTCCATGCACCAACAACATTTTTGAATATGAAGCATTAGTGAATGGTCTTAAATTGGCTATGGAATGGAAGATCATAGTCACATTTGTATGGTGACTCTCAGATTATAATTAATCAAGTAAATGGAGACTATCAGACAAAAGATGAAAAGATGATGCCTTATAAACAACTGGTTGAAGACTTGAAAAAGTACTTTGTCTTCATCAAATTCCAACAAATACCAAGAACAAAAAATAAAGCTGCAGATGCTATGGCTACACTGGCATCCATGTTACAACTATAAGAACATCAGTTCTGCTATGACTTCTTGGTGGAAGAACTATCCTATCCAACTTTTGATACCCCTGAGTACCAAATAATTTGTGCTTTGAATGGCCAAGACCAATCCTAGTACGCCAAACTCATTTTCTATCTAACTGACCAAACTCTACCCAATGGTTTATAAGGGAATGAAAAATGAGCCTTAATTAGGAAAACATCACGTTATGTCCTCATTACTAATAACTTATATAAATGAGGTCTCACTGGTACACTTCTTAGGTGTTTAGAACAAGAAGAGTTAGATTGCGCATTAAAAGAAGTCCATGAAGGTGTATGTAGATCACACTCAAATGACTTTTCACTAGCTAAAAAACTGCTAAGAGTAGGCTATTACTGGCTCACGATGGAAAAAGATGTTTTTCTATTTTCAAAAACATGTCACAAATGCTAAACACATGGAAATATCATCCATGCTCCTCCTAGAGAACTCATACCATTTATAACACATTGACCATTTCAGCAATGGGCCTTTGATCTGGTTGGACAAATATATCCTAATTCTTCAAGTGGACACAAATACATCATTACGGTTACTGAGTATTTCACTAAGTGGGTCGAAGCCGTGCCGCTGATCAAAGCCACTGGAAAATAGGTGGCTATGTTTATCTTGAACTACATTATTTGTAGGTATGGGATACCCTCTTTAATTGTAACAGACAATGGGGGCCAATTTAAAAACCAAGACATCGAAGACCTTTGCACACAGTTTCACATTACTCAACATTGTTATTCAATCTATTATCCTCAAGGTAATGGAAAAGCTGAGGCATGTAACAAGAACATTCTCAAAATCCTACATTGAATTGTGAGTAAGTCTGGCAGAGACTGGCATTTGCAATTAAATTTGACGCTTTGGGCCTATAGAACAAGCATTGGAACACAAACTAGAGAAACACCATTTGCCCTAGTCTATGGCGCTGAGGCAGTATTACCTATTGAGGTAGAAATCCCATCTTTGCGGGTAACTTTACAAGGTCTTGTTACTGATGAACAATACCGCATTGATAGGGTGAATTCTTTAGACTTGATGAGCACAAGAAACAAGTGTTCGATCATCTAAAAGTGTACCAAAAATGCATGTCAAAAGGGTACAATAAAAAGGTCAAACCATGACATTTTCAAGTGGGGGATCTTGTTCTCAAAGAGGATCGTAAGAACCAGCCAAATAGAGAATATAAAGGAAAGTTTTAACCCAACTAGCTGGGACCTTATGTCATTACGACAACTTTTGGGACTGGAGATTATCAGTTAGCTACACCTGATGGAGATTTTCTCCCTGATCCCATTAATACTCTACATTTGAAGCAGTTCTACACTTGATATCTAGCTAGCCGAGCCCGTGCAGTGAAAATTTCAGAAAATACCAAAAATATCAGAAAATTGATCCTGAAGAAATCCAAAAATAGGGGAAAAAGTCCTGAAAAAAGGTATCCTTGGTGAAAACCTGGCAAACAGGTTCCTTGATAGTACAAAAAAAATTAAAAAAGAAGAAAAAAGAATTAAAAAATTGAAAAAGAAAAAAGTGCCTTGATGAAAACCTGGCAAATAGGCGTCGTCGTAGCAAAAATAAAATTTTTTTCTGAGTGGTGAAAACATGGCAAATAGGAATCACTCAAACTCTGTGTTCTATCTATCAATGCATCGATGACACTAAAATCTTCATAATTGCACCTGTGATATTTGGTGACTTTGATTCCTTACAAATGTCCTATCCTTGCTTGGGATTTGTCTGCATTTGCATCTTAGGAATAGTCATTTTGCGTCTGCTAGGTTGTCCTAGGTTCTTGTCTAGGATGGTTTGCCTCTCAAAATAGCATTTCTCAATACTTGCACCTAAACATCGCTATCACCAAACAAAGGTGTTTCTTCAACACCACCTTCCTATAACAGACATCACACTAGTGTTTCTCAACACTTTAAACATGAACTTTAAATGCTCTAGTGTTTCTCAACACTTTAATCAAGCACTTTAAACAACTTAGTGTTTTTCAAAACTTTAATAAAAAATGAACTAGTGTTTCTCAACACTTTAATCAACCAGTGTTCCTAAACACTACACTGGATTGCAATTGTTGACAAAGTTAATCTCACATATACTCAGACATGAAAACATATTGCTTAATTCCAAATTTTGATTGATTGCGCTTGAAAAATAAATCTATAGTATTTATCAATACTACTTAAACACAATCTGATCTTGGTTTGATTATGACTCTTTTATGTTCCCATTATGTTTCATACTAGGGGTATCTAAGCGGTTGTGGATTTTCTTTGATTGATTCTCAATTGGTGATTATTATGTCTTATGAGTTACTCCATGATGTCTATTCAAATACAAAGAGTTTCAAAGATAGGGGGCATAACATTTTCTTGATTTTCTGCGTGTGGTGATTGTTCCAAATGATCCTATAAATTCACCTAACTTGGATGTTTATGGTAAGGGCTGCCAACATGAGTGAATAGCCGCATATATCTCAATCCTTGTTATGTGTAAACTATGGTGAGGTTGAAATAATTTCCTTGTCTATTTTCTAAAATTAGATTCTCACTAAGGTGTACGCTACATGATGTAACCAAGGATATGAATTTTCAAGGTCATTATGGGTCACATATCTTACAGTACACTCGAACATAAACTGATTCTTAATAGTAAAAAGGAGATAACTAACTTGTCATCCTGGCTTTTATGCCTTGATGCCTAAGTTCATTTCCAACATTGCATCCAATATACATAGTATTCATACTTTCATGATACCAGTGGATATTAGTGACAGTTGTACTATCAAGTGATGTCAGTTACAAAAATGCTCAATGATGATAAAATGCTACAATGTATAAAAATCAGTGACAGTCCTAAGGGTCTGCATGTAGATGCATTTAGAGATTGCATGATTCATTTTTAAAGAACAAAATAAAAAGGACATGAGCTTAAAATGATTTCTTGATTCACTCCGAAATCCAAGTTAATTACATAATCAATATTACTAATTTTAATGTTGTTGCATATCCATAATATACATTCTGCATTCATAAGATGAGGAAAGAGAAAAGAAAAAACAAAGAATTCAAGCATTGCATTTATTTCTACATCCTAAGTGCATCCATACATTTATTTGCATAAAGCAAATCTCAAAAACATTCATTTGCATATTCACTTAGCATCATTTGAAACACATTTATATCAGTAATAAATCAATGAGCATTAATGATTTCATCATAATCTAATTTAACTCATCAAGAGACCAAGATCATAATCAAATATGCATCAAAATATAAACAACTATCAAAGCAAGAGAACCCATGAACATATCATAATCAGGATCAACTATCTCAGATATATCAGATATGGATCAGAACAAAAATATGGAACTGTCTACAAAAGAGTATGAATGAGGAACAAATATACATGTATAAATGTCATAGTACAAAAGAATGATCTCAGAAGGATCAAGATATACAATATGATCTCAAAAATATGATAACATGTAGTATTAGGTTTGACTGCCACCCTCTCCCTGATCTGGAGGAGGAGGAGGAGGTGGTACAAATAGAGCTAGTTGAGGCATGACCCCCTCAGACTACTGAGCCATCTATGAATATAAAGGTGCTCTCTGACCCTCTGGCACCACAACATGATATAAACCTGAGTAGTATTCTACTCTTTGTCCCTGATGAGTAGCTACGTAAGCTTGGGTATCTCTCTCCATCCTAAGTATGTCCAGCTGTCTATCCCTCTCTGCTCTCAGACAATCAACCGGTGTATCTCTATCTGTCCTAAGATGCTCAAGCTATGCATCCCTATCAGAAAGTAAGGCCTCTAAACTAGTAATCCTATCTATGTGCTTCTCATGCTCACACTCACACAATTTTAATGCATCACCATCTCTACTTGATGAGCCTCTGCCTGTATCCTGTCTAGAAGGCATATCCTGTGACCTATCCTGCTGAGCATCCTGGTGACGCTGTCGCTATCGTTGTTGATCTCTGGTCAACAATGGACCTGGATCCCTCTATGGAGAAACAAATCTGAAACAAGTCCACCTCCCACTAATACCGACAGCCTCTCCACTGCCACCAACAACACATCCACCTTTATCATCTGCATCATCTTGATCATCTGAACCCTGTCCTCTATCTGGAGGAGGGTGCCTCCCATATCGTCTCCCACCATCCCTACCACCCACCACTCCTCTCTCCCTCTAAGCTCCCCCTCTACCTCAGATAGGATGATCATCGAGGGGATCATAATCTAATGGATCCTCAATCCGCGGAACTGCCTCCTCAGGCAATGTAAACCGTGGAAATGGATACTGTAACATCTGCACATGGTAACCACCCAAGCATCTTGCATCTACTACCTCTGGTTGAAGATCCCATGGCACTGCAACCATATCTCTAATAGCATGCTATGTAGTCTCATATACCAGCTAGAGACCCTATAGTGGCACTTCATCATGGATACATGCATAAACATATAAAACTTGACACCTGCTCTGCATACGACTGTACTACGTCAACACCTGTGTGACCAAGAATATCTCAACAATATATCTGTTCCTACCTATCAAGTACTTGCTCTAAAAAAATATGGCATTTTTTGCCTGTTAGAGAGCCACTCCGCATAGTCAAGGTATGGTCTCTATACTACAATAGTCATATCATTGAACAAATGATGCTAATACTCTACCTTGCCCAGATTGGGCTACTGAATCCAACCAGAGTACATGTATACATATGACTGCTACTCCAACTATTGCCTATCAACTATCAGCCGTGTAATTGGGATGTGGTCCCAGTCCCAAATCTGTAGTACAAGGATACTGACTATCATACTCTTAGAATACTAATAAAATATCTCGTGTAACTCCCTGTAAATATGAGCAAGTATACAACTTCCCAATGCAAATCTGTGAGAAGAAGCAATCATCTTGTCTACCCAACCGACCATAAAGCTATTCTATCCTCGATCAGGCATCAGGATGCCTCTGATCAAACTGGCCAAATATACAAGAAGACAATAATAATGATCACACATGTAATCCCATGTGAGGTAACAACGAGTAATAGTATCATCTCTGAAGAAACAACATGCCGTGGCAATAGTTGTAACAAAAGTGGACTCAAACTGTACCTCTCAACCCATCATAGGAACTCTAAGTATATGCCACACATCCTCAGGTGTGACAGTCATCTCACTAGTTGGGAGATGGAAGGTGTTTTTCTCAGAATTCCACCTCTTAGCCAGCGCAGTCAACAACCCTCGATTTACCCTAATATCGAGTAAATCTCTGAGTGATAATAAACCCACGCGCACAACTGACTTTGCCTCATCGCCGGTCAAAGATCTAGATAAAGCCAAGACACAACCAAGGTATGGTCCTCAAAAAGATATGACCTTGAAAGGAACATGTTAAAAAGATAGTAGTTGCAGAAAAGTTCAAATCAATATTCTATCTAAGGAAACTAAGAAGAAACATACTCAGCTAAGTGTTTTGGTCATCAAACAGAAAAAAAGTCAAACTTGCAAGAAAATTGACTCAAACACCATAAATTATTCTATTTCCATGGGGTGCAATCCCTTTTATAGGATTTGATCCCCAATTCCCAGGATGCAATGGGGCATCCATGAAGCGATCCTATTTTTACAGGATGCGTTGTGTGACCCTGTTCAAACAGGATGCGAAAAACTTAAAAATCCTATTCTCAACTACAACATGCGATGAAAATCACAAAATAGGGTGTGCTCCTAAAATTATAGGATGCAACCCAATATTTTAGTAAAAAAATGGGAATCACCTCAAGATTTACTAGATGCGACCCTAAATGCAGGAAGCGACACAAAAAGAAAAGGGCTGTATCTTCTACAAAAATGCACAAAACTAGAAATTGCAAACTTCAAAAGGTAGGTTTTTGAGTACTTATCAGAGGTGGGTAGTCAGCTAGACACTGATGTCAATGATAGATCTTGAAATGATGTTTATGCACAGGGACCACCATCTTCTTTGCAGAGCTCTCTGAATTACCAAGGATAAAAGTAAAACTGAATGGTTAAAAAGTAAATTTTGAGCTATTTAGGAGCTTCGAAACTCCTCCTAGACAACTGAAACTCATTTTGTTCTCTTTCTGATAAATTGGGAATGAAATCAAATGCATAGATGATTCTCTACACTACACATTAAAATTTTTACGAAAGTTACAAAAAATGAAGAATTGCTCCATATGTTTTGAAAATGATTCGCAGGCTTTACACAATCAATTTTCTAGGTTCTATATCATCAAATTGCACATTATTCATCAAAAATCTTGGTCCAACATCATTTTATCAGACTCAACGCTCACATTTTCATGTGATTAACTTCTTAAAAAAATATTTTCTCTTAACACACCTTCGTGGCTTTATTTCTTCTAAATTGCTTCTTTCTTGATTCAATCAATCAGTTCAAGTGATACATCATTTTACATAGGGATTTATTCTTTTTTCCTTTTATTTCATTCCCAAGGGGCCATGATCACACTTAAATCAATCAAATTATTTCTCAAAACAACATTAAAATGACTTCGTTACCAAAAAACTAAAGGCATGACAATTCCTTGACTAAGCTAGGACTGTTGGATTGAAGGCTTCGGTTCTCAAAAGCTAGATATCTTATGTCTACTTTTCTTAGATTCTTATTAAGCTCTTGGCAGCTTTGTACTAAAATTCATTCGATCAAGTTCAAAGTCAGTATTATCAAAATTTAGGAGCTACCTGTCAGAGGGTAGTGACATCTATCTTCCACGATATGATGCACAAAACCATGGAAGACTATGTGGATGATATTGTTGCTAAATCAAGGAAACAATCTATGCACCTACAAGATTTAGGCCCAATCATGGACACAATGGAAAAGTTTAAATTAAGGTTGAATCCTAAGAAATGTGCATTTAGTGTTACATCTAGAAAGCTATTGGGTTACATTATCTCATCTAAAGGCATAGAGGTCAATCCTAGAAAGGTACGAGCAATACTGGAGATGCCACCTCCTAAGAACATCAGTTAGATGGGAACACTCCAAGGGAGAATCTGGTCTATCAGAAGGTTCATCTCACAATTGGTTGATAGAGCACAACCGTTTACCAAGACTCTGTGCAAGGGCATTACTTATCAATGGAGTGAAGAATGTGACAAGAGTTTCACTCAATTCAAAACATACATGGCTAACCCGTCAGTACTCATGCCACCTCAACAAGGAAAACCATTGATTCTGTACATTTCAACTACCTCAATGTCACTGGGGGCACTGCTAGTGCAAGAAGATGAAAACAAGAAAGAACGTGCTATCTACTATATCAGTAGGACATTGGTATCCTATGAGATGAACTACTCTATGACTGAGAAATCATGCCTGGTAGTAGTCTTTGCATCTCAGAAACTGCATCATTACATGTTGGCTCACTCAGTCAAATTGGTGGCTAAAATTGACCCTTTGAAGTATCTCCTAAGTAAAGCTACCCTCACTGACAGATTTTTTAAATGGGTTATGCTTCTTAGTGATTTGACATAGAATATATTGAGCGTAAAGAAATCAAATGGAAAGAAATTGTAGTTCAATTGGCTGATGCTCCACTACAGGACAACGAACCAATCAATGCTAAGCTCCTAGATGGATCTATTTTGCACATCACTCACAGATCCTGGAAAATTTTCTTTGATGGCTCCTTCATGAAACAATGTTTAGATGCAGGGATTTTGTTTTTGACTCCTCAAAACTATTCCATTCCAAAGGCGTACAAGCTCATGTTTCCTTATACAAACAACATGACATATAATGAAGCACTAGTAAATGGAATCAAACTGGCTCTTGAATGGAATGTTTCTGAGTTACATGTCCATGGTGAATCTCAATTTGTAATCAACCAAATCAATGATGTATACCAGACTAAGGATAAAAAATTCATGCCTTATTAATGAATGGTTGATGAATTTAAGAAATATTTCACTTTCATCACATTTGAACAAGTCCCAAGGATACATAACAGAGTAGCTGATGCCATGGCTACTCTAGCTTCCTTGTAACAACAAGAGGATAATTTACGCTATGAGTTCTCGGTGGAAGAAATCCATTTCCCTTCCTACAACTCCCTCGAATCCCAAATGTTTTATTTAGTAATTAAACATGAATCCTCCTATTATCACCATATTTACTCTTTCCTGCACCATCAGGTCATTCCTGATGGACTAACTAGAAATAAAAAAATGACACCTCATCCACAATGCCCCATGATATGTTCTCATGGCCACAAATTTTTATAGGCGAGGATTAGACAGTAATTTTCTTAGGTGTCTAGAAGCAGAAGAGTCCAAACATGCATTGTCTGAATTCCATGAAGGAATTTGTGGTTCTCATTTTAACGGTCTGACTCTGGCCCAAAAATTGCTTAGAGAAAGGTATTATTGGCCAGATATGGAGAAAGAAGCTATCAGGTTTGCAAAATCTTGTAATAAATGTCAGCTGCATGACAATCTTATCCATGATCCATCAAGGGAGCTCATTCCCTTTGTCACACATTGGCCCTTTCAACAATGGGAATTTGATCTAATTTGACAGATTTATCCCTCATCTTCAAATAGATACAAGTTCATTATTACAGCTACCAAGTATTTCACCAAGTGGGTTGAAGCGGTTCCACTCATTAAAGTGATAGGATAGCAAGTCTCACTGTTCATTCTAAACTATATCATTTGTTGCTATGGCATACCTTACTCCATCATCCTTGAAAATGGAGGAAAATTTAAGAGCAATACTATAGATGAGTTGTGTACAAAGTTCAAAATCACACAACACTTTTCTTCCATCTATTACCCGCAAGGTAATGGACAGGCTGAGGCCTCAAATAATTTTTTTTTGAAAATCTTGCATCATACGGTTAACAAGTCTAGAAAGGGTTGGCACCTGTAGATCAATCCTACATTATGGGCTTACAAAACAAGCATCAGAACACCTATAGGGGAAACCCAATTTGCATTGGTATATGTGGAAGAAGCAGTCTCACCCCTAGAGGTATAAATTCCATCTCTTAGGGTTTCTTTGCACAGACTTATACCAGATGAAGAGTACAAAGTTTTAAGACTCCAAGAACTAGAGTTTCTGGATGAACGCTAGAAAGTGGCATTTGATCACCTTAGAGCTTATTAGAAAAGAATTTCAAGAGGATACAACAAGAAAGTCAGACCTAGAGAACTTCAGGTGGGTGACCTTGTGTTGAGAGAAAATCCCCACAATCAGTCACATAGAAGGGGAAGTTTGAATCCAACTGGCTGGGTCCTTATAGTATTACTACAGCATTCAGCTCTAGTGCCTTTCAACTCTCCACACTTGAAGGAGAACCGCTTTGGGAGCCCATCAACACTCTCCATCTGAAGAAGTTCTAGACCTAAGGCATTCTCGATGATCAACACCATGTACATACTTATGATCTTGAAAAAATCTAAAAATTGGAAAAAGTCCTAAAAAAATGATCCTCTTGGTGAAAACCTAGCAATAGGCGCCTTGATGCATCAATAATAAAAAAAGAGAAAAAAATAAATAAAAATAAAAATGGAAAAATACAAAAAAAATTGAAAAAGAAGAAAAAGTGCCTTGGTGAAAACCTGGTAAACAGGCGCCTCTTGTACTCAGCGCTCGATCTATCAATGCTCAGTCTTGGAAAACCTTTGCTTTAGTTTGTACATATCTTTCAGTCACTTTTGTGACACTCTAATTCTTCTGAGAACCCTCCTAGCTTGAAATTGATCCAGAGTCATAACCTGGGGGCAATCAAATCAGCTTTGTCCTCTCACTATGAGTCAAGTCAGTCCTCACCGTTTTCTACTAGGGGCATGGGTCCTCAAATTTGATCACATCTTTGGATTACACCAGAGTCGGTAATCTTGTCATTTCTGAAGGACAACTCGCTACTGACACAAACATGTGTTTCTCAACACCACAATCAACAGTATTTCTTAACACTATCTTTGGACGCATATTTGTTTCTTAACACACATTGGATATCGCAAAATGTAAACAATATATCGATAGTAATTAAACACAAAGCACTCACAAGCATGACAATGTTTATCAACACCTCATACATGTATACATCTGAAAAATTTTAAACTGGATGAAGTATGCTAAACTTCTATTCATATGCTGTCTATTTTCATTGATTTTTCATTAATATTTTCTTTGTCTACTGCTTGTTGGTGTGGTCTCGATGATCCTAAAACATCAAATAAGCTGGGTGTATGTGATAAGAGCTCCTACATTAAGGCGAAAAAGCCTCACATCCCTCAATCTTGTTTATTTATATGCCAAGGTGAGGTCAGAACTGTCTCTGTGACTATTATTTCTTTTCTTGTTTACGCAAGATCGCACTTAGGGTTATCTTGGCTTTGAATGCCTTGATACTGGTGTACTCTTGCAACATCAAATAGAAACAACATTCAGGTCATCTCAGATTTTGTGCCTCAATGATTATGTTAGTTTCTCATATCTTATCCAATGAAATTCATATTCATATTCTTATGGTTGTAGTGGCACCAGTAAGGATTGTATCAACTCCGATGTTCCAAAAAATGCTCGATGATGAAAATTTTCAATGCTAAAGCTTCAGTGAATACACCTTATGTTGGATTCATGTTAGTCTTGCATCTGCATCTTGTTTGTGTTGAAATATTCATAATATCGATATCTCTCTCCATTGTGAAGGATCTGAGGTTCTTGTCGATCAACCTTCCTTTCATCAAGTGGCTAGTTGTGTGTGAACATGATACCCCTTGCTAGTTCAACTATCTTGATTCCATTTTCAAGATCAAAATCAAAATCTAAAATTGACCACTTGCACAACCAATAGAAATCTCTCGTGCTTTTCTTCTAATCAATCCTTGTATCTTACTTTTGGTCAATCTTGGTCGAACACAACCTCTCATCATGTACAGATTTTTTCCTAACCACGTGGGACCTATCTTTCTAATCAAATCAGTTTCTTCCTAAATTGTCTAATCAATCGAATTGCTTCTCATCACTGGGGCACCTAGCCATATTTTGATTTTGCTCTTGAGGGGGCAGGATCAGGACATCAACATTCCAGTGATCACATCCTTAATCAAAACCCCATCGCTTGGGGAATCTCAAATTTATCACATTAAATCAAGTTGAGATCATATTAAATCAAAGGAAACCTAATCAATGGTCTTATACATTGATGAATACACTCAAAACCAGACAAGATCGGTCTTATACAAGTTATTCATTATTGAAACCAGATACATTGATCAAATTGGCTTTATCGCTTCAAATCAAGTCAATTTTATTGCTAATAAAATATCTTATTGATAATAAGTTTTATCGCTTCAAATCAAACTGGTTATTCGTTCAAACCAATCAAAAGGTTTAAGAGTTCTTGACAAATGTTTAGTTTCATCGCTTCAAATCAAACTGAGCATTCTATTTTATATCTTTTGATCGATCTTCTTCCAATCAAGCTTGAAGTTGGTCTTCTTCAAAAGAATGGCTTCATCACTTCAAATCAAACTATTTTGGGTCTTCTCGCTAACAATTCTTTGAATCAATGCATTGATAGCACATTAATTCAAAGAGGGGAAAATGTAATCACCTAAAAATGGTCATCTAAACCCTAGACCCCCAATCTCAACAATAAATCAAGAAACCCTAATCTTGATTATTCTAAGTCCTAAATCAAACAGGAAATTCATCAAAGTCAGATTGATCTGACCTAAACCCTAGGTCCTAATTGATCATCATACTTGATTAATTAATTAATTCCTAAAATCATAATACATTGGAAAATAAACCTTATGTTAATTATTTAATTGATATTCTGATATATTAATTAAATAAAATTACAAAATTGTCAATTAAATAAAAAAGGGAATGAAATTAATTAATAAAAACATAAATGTGCATTCAAAATCAATTAATTTATTAAAAATGCATATGACATCATCAAATCCAGTTAAGTGATTTATCATTTTGGAAACAATCCAGTTCCACTCAGTTAATTGATTCTCATTGTTTATCATTTTGGAAACATTTCAGTTAACTGAAAAATGAATATGGAAGTTTCCAAAATAACTGATCAGTCAGTTCAGTCAACTAACTCTCTTGACCAATCACATTGTTTGCACATGGATTGTGCTTCTTCAATTGAACTGAGGCACTCTTTTTCTTCGAACTCGACCGTTGATTCGAGAGAGATTTATATAAAAGAGAAACTCTTTTCCTTCATAAAGGATCCTGAAGTTTTATTATCATTATTATGTTGTAATTTGTATTCAATCATTTATCATTCTAGATTTTATTATCTTATCTTAGTTTATAATTTTTTTTAAGCATGCAAACAATCTAACTTAGATCATATTTCCTTTGATGCTTAAAATCAACTTAATTAGTTTGGATTTATCACAAATTGTAATTTGCGTTCATAATTTTACTTTCACTATCTAGGATAAATCCTTCATTTAGGTCTTCGGCGTAGTCACTGAGCTTGCAATGATATGAGAGAAAGCTCATACTCCTACCTAGATATGAGAGCAAACTCATACTCCTACCTACTAGGAGGCAACAAGTCGACTCATTCACACATGCAGGATGAATTAATCTATGTTCATTTTTTAATGTGACTAAAGTACAATGAACATGTTGAAGTGTATGGCTAAGTTAGAGGCCCACATTTAGCTATCACATGTGGTATGCTTGAGAACGCACCAGCATTTTTGGGTTTTGAAGCAACCTAAGGACAAAACTTGTACTTGGGCTCTTCACATGTAGTGTTCTTAATCAGATTAACTTTCTTATCTTTGACATTCCTTATCTTAGAGATGTGAGATGTGGTTGCCATTGTTTTTTGAAAATTATGGCATTTCTCACAAATAAACACTGAGCTCGGTGAGTCTTAGTTACTTACTTAACCTACTATAGTTGTTGTAAATCTTTCTGAATAATGTTACTTTGCTTGCAAGTCGCTCTGCAATCTGGTTGATGGTCTTCGCTCTATTTTGCTCTGCTTTTCTCCACTCGTCGCTCATAATTATTAGAGTACTATTTAGTTTGCTTATTAATTAAATCATGTTGATTTAATTAGCTAAGTTATTAATCTTTAGTGCTTAAGCTTTCTCTTAAGTGCATTAATAATTAATTCTTTTATTAATTATTAATGTGCAACCTAGCTTTTTTAGGCTTTAGGGTTTTGTTCACCTTTATAGGTTGAACCTTGTAATTCTTTTTTCATTAACTCAGACAATAATTTTTCTCTTAGATTTTGAGTAACTTCTGAGTTCTACTTTTTCCTCTTTCTGCTTCTCTCATGTAACAGGTTATTTGCATCCAGGTTTCTTGGCGTTTTGTGGATTTGTATATCTCAAATCCTACATGGTATGAGAGTTGTACTATTGCTGCCTGTTCTGGTGTTTTCTAAAGCAGTGATTCGAAGGAGAAAACCTCATCTTTTTTGGGGTTTTTTTCATAAATCTGGGGATAGAGTTTTCTTGGAGCACTTTGGACAAAAACTGACCTCGCAGTTGAGTCCAAAAGGCCCAAAAACCCCTATTTTGATATAAGGCACGACATATTTGGCTTGCTGTGCTTTTGGAGAAAAAAATTTGGCCTCTGGCACTGTTTGGGCACATTTTTCAAGAAAAAATGTTCAAGAAAATAAAAAAAACAAAAAAATAAGCAAATTTTGTTTTTTTTATAAAATTTTTTTCAAAAAAAACAAAAAAAAACAATGTTTCCAAATGTTTTTTTAAAAATCTTTTTACAAACAAAGGAAAAGGTGTGTACCTTTTAAAATGTACCCTCATGTGTAGCAAGGTATGCATATGCAGGCAGTGATGTCAGTGGCCGTAGGTCACAGATGGTGATTAAAATTAACGGTCATGACACCATCACACAAGTTTGACACTTCTTCAAAAAAGGTAGCCTTTAGTGTTTTGGCCATCTCTTGAGCATACGGGGTCAAAATTTGAAGTGCCATATACCACTGGAAATCTCTTTCCGAGCCGGTTCTTCTTTCATGGGTTTAGTATGAAAATTTGGCCATTTGAGTACCTATTTTTAGCATCAAAGTTATGGCTTCTTTTTCCCTCCTCACTGCACCAGGTTTTGATCTAAATATAGTAAGGTCAAATTTCTCATTTTTTTTCATTTAAAAGAGCTATCATGGGTTTTTCTACTCACCGTTCAATTGTTATTTTGGAACGGGGTAATTATGAGTCATGGGCAAAGGGTATACTTACACCTTGTACGTGGCTTAATTTTTTGCCTTATTTGTATGAGCTCATACCTAAACCAATCACTTTAGAGGGAAAATTAGCATGGGATATTAATAGAGATCACATAGTAGGAATTATATTATCTAGTGTTGATCATGACACTGTGTTAGTTATATTGGACATTGATTATCCTCACCCACTTTGGACACGTCTTTGGGAGATCTATGGAGACCCTAATCTCTCTCCATTCCTAGAGAATCCTGCTTTAGATTATCTCATACCCATTGCTTGGAGAGAGAATACACCCTTTGATCATGATAATTTAGAGGGGCTTGAGTATTTAGAAACCCTTACATCTTCTGATGGATCATAGGCTTGTCTCACAGTTCCTACTCTTCATACTAAGACTTCATCAACATCTCATGTTCTTCCTAATTCCGTGCAATAGGGCATCATTCAATTTCCAAACATAGCTACTTTGTACTCTTATCTTGCAGACATATCCTTCTTGTTTTTTGAGTCTTATATTTCATATTTGGAGGATTATTCTGAGGACATTCATCTCCTCTACCTTGACATTCAGGTTATCACTATTCGCCTACCATTATCAGTGCATTCAGTGGTTGCATTTTAGGATTCTCCACATCAGTTTAGATTTGGCATCATTTGTTTTAGTTCAAATAGAGAGATCCTTTAGCATCCAATCATGGCACACATCTTGAGTTAGATTGGTTCATCACTCTTCACAGGGTTTCTTCGACATCGTCCTTTGGATCCGTTTCTTCCGAAGGGGAGGAATATCATTTTCCACTTCAGGATCTCCTTTTGGATTCTACATCAGGCATCTACCATTGTGAAAGAAGTTTCTTCATTCTAGGGGGACTTTTGTGTCTCATCCCTCTCTCATGGGGGGGATGGTTGTACTTATGGTCTTGAGAGAGTCTCTTGAGCCATTTATTTTCTGCATTTTTCTTTCTCTTTTTGGAGAGGGGTTTTTCCCACTGGGTTTTCTTCTTTTTCTTTGGTTTACAAAGATTTCCTTTTATTGGGTACCTGATCAGGCCTTGTTGCTGGGACCCTTTTCCTGCTTTCATAGCTATGCTAAGTTATCTTACCCCTACGCTTAGCTTAAGGGGGGGGGGGGGGTTAGAGTAATCTTTNTACCCCTACGCTTAGCTTAAGGGGGGGGGGGGTGTTAGAGTAATCTTTAGTTTTCTTATTAATTAAATCATGTTGATTTAATTAGTTAAGTTATTACTCTTTAGTGCTTAAGTTTTCTCTTAGGTGCATTAATAATTAAATTCTTTTATTAATTATTAATGTGCAACCTAGATTTTTTAGGCTTTAGGGTTTTTTTCACCTTTATAGGTTGAACCTTGTAATTAATTTTTTTATTAACTCAGATTATAATTTTTGTCTCACATTTTGAGTAACTTACGAGTTCTACTTTTTCCTCTTTCTGCTTCTCTCTTGTAACAGGTTATTTGCATGCAGGTATTCTTGGCGTTCTGTGGATTTGTATCTCTCAAATCCTACAGTAATCGCATGGTAAACAAATGAGCTCTTCGTCACCCTTTTATAGATGATTCCATATGTAGGTTGTATTTCTAGTTTTGAGGTTTGCCAGAAATGTTTTTGAATTTCTCAGTCATATCCATGCCTAAAATTTGAAAATCTTATCTAATATTATCGAAATGCCTCTGCAAATAATGATCTTCAAGCCAAAAATTAGGAAGGAATGTAAAACCCTAAGCCCTAGGTTAGATTTTCATGCATAACCAAGAAACCATAGTTCTTTGAAATCCTTTCTATTTTGTTGTTACTTTTTCAGAGAAACCCAATCACTTAAGTCATGTATTTTATTTCATATTATTCACTTAAGTCCCATAGTCTCGTTGTAATTTGAGAATATTCCTTTTCTTTTTGAGACTTGGCGATTTCCTTTTAGTCTGGTTGTCTCTATAAGAAGAGAATATGCTTTCATTCCTTATGAGATTTCACATGAGCCATAGATGCAGATCTTGATCCTATGGTTGGCAGATAGTCTCTTTGAAAAACCAGAGTTAAAGAATTTCTTTAGCGACTTCGAGTCTACTCAGTCGTGCTGTCTCGAAAGGTGATCAAAGTTGCAATTTGAGTTAAGGTTAATTTCATGTATTCATGTAATCATGAATAAAAGAAAGAGTTAAGTCAAAATATTTAAGATTTAGTGATATCTGTCAATCTAAAGTGTAATCCTGCGGTGGTCGCGAAGTCTCCATGAAAACTCTTGAGTTAAGAAATGTATCAACGACTTCAAGTTTACTCAGTTGTGGTATCTCAAAGAGAAACTAAGGTCAATAAGGTGGTTAAAATCCTTTAGTCACATGATCTCTTTTAAAATCCATGGTTAAGTTAAAGCTAAAGAGATATAGCGACTTCCATCAGATGAAAGATAGATCCTGTGACAAGTGTGAAGTCGTGATGAAAAGTTTTAGGTAGATAAAAGATAAAGAGATACCCTAACTACCGCCTAATTTAAAAGGATCTAGTGGCTCACATTAGATTGTGAAAGAAACCATGAGTTAGTGAAATATTAAAGCGATAATGAGATTCAATGGGTTGTGATGTTGTGATAAGAACTATGGTTGAAGAAGATTTTAGTTAAGTATAAGTCACTTTGCAGTGAGAAGATCTGAGTTGTAGAAAATAGACGATCTTGTGGATTGTGTGTTGTCGCTTTAGAAATTCAAAAATTTAGAGAGGTTCCAAAGATGTAGCAATGATTAATTTAGATTAGGACATGTGGATAAATCTTTCAAAGAATTGAATTAGTCGCAAAGTGTCAAATGAGAAAATAAAAGTATAGAAAGTAAATGATATTACACACGGGCCGTCTAATTAAAAGATGATCATGTGACAGTCACGTAATCTTGGTAGAAATTTAGGGTAAATGAAATCTTAAAGTGACAAGGAGATTACACAATCACGTAGTCTCTAAAAGGAAACCCAATGTTCAAAGATGAGTTGTTAAAGCTTTAGTCGTGGAGTCTCGAAGAGAAGGAGAGTTAAGTGATTTCACTTAGCGATTAAGAGAGAACCATTGAACTGAAAGAGGATCGTGTGGTTTTCGTTAAGTCTCAATAGATAAATAGAGTTGAGGATAACTCTTCATGACAATGAGATCACACAGTCATGGAGTCGCTAGAGGAAACTAGGGTGAGATTAAGGTAATACATAAGGTTTTCTCTGCATCATATTACACAGTTGACAGCCAATGAGAATGAAGAAGTTATGACAATGTGTTTTAAAAGATTGCTGAGCTATTTTGAAAGAGCCAATGGAATCAAATCTTGATATATTTTTGAATATAATAAGGTTTTTATATGAAAATTAATCATCTGAAATTGATCACCTATCAGTTTGAAATGCCATGGCTAGGAGCTAGAATTGATTTCACAGCACACATAAATAAAGACAGAAAAGACTGAATTGTGACTTCATGAAATAGATTGGTGTATTAACAAGCATTCCCATTATTATTTTCATCCCACCAGTTTCTAAGAATCAAGAGCTCAGAAATTGCATGAGTAATTAGCATCTTCACTAAGAACAAAGTTATAAAGGTTTACAGAGTGGATAGAGAAGTTTTTTAGTTCAGAACCCAGTAAATAATTATCAGTGCTGAAGGTTTGAGTTGTTGAAGTGATTCAAAGTGAGGAGTCAGGGTTTTGAGAATATTTTTTTCAATATTGGTAAAAAAGAGAAGTTGATTAGTTACAATTCATACCAGATAGTATGAGAAGATCAGTAAGTGTCACCTCTACTAGCAGGATAAGCGAGGATGATGAAGACCAAAAAGGAAAGAGGAACTATTCAGAGGAATTCATTCAACTTCTCCCAGGTTCCAATCAAGGAAAAAAGGTAAATGATGAATACCTAGGAGATAATTATGCATATATTAGAGAAGCTAAAACACCAAACTATTTTGGTTACCACTTATTCAGTTATTTTAAAAAAAAATAGTGATGGCCCTATGCCCATATCAAACCCCTGGACCAGTGGATTAGCTAAGTTAGTTGTCCCTGATGTATTTATGGATGTAGACTTGATCTTAGATTTGGCTAGTAGGTATGATACTATATCAAAGACCATCAAGAAAGATGATGGAACTATTTTGGTGACCTTAGACCAAGCTTCATTCATGAAAGTTTTTGATATATATAACCCTTTTTCCATAGAGATAAATTTGAAATCCCTAGCTGCTAAATATACCAAAGAGGCAAGAATTGTAGAAAGGATTATTTAGGCCCATACACCTAAAGGAACTAGGAATCACATTGCACCTATTCCTAGTGATCCATCACCATATTTTTACAAAGACCTAGCTTTTTATATGAAATATATATCATATGCTTTATGCAGAGTCTTAGGTGTAGACAGTGGAAGGGAAAGGGTATCATCAGACATGCTAACGATAATTTTAGAGTTGTAGAGCCCCTATGTAAGTATTGATTATGATTACATCTAGTATGTAATTGACAAGATGCACCAAGGATTTGTTGACATTCAGAGCAAGGTAGGAAGCCCTAAGTTCCTGCATTATTCATTGCTTATGCATCTCATTATGTTCTATAACTTCAACATCATGGAGAAATTAAATTTAAACTTAGAAGATTCTATCATGGATAGAAAAACCCTGTACAACTATGGTTAAGAGTATGATATTACACTTCTAGGGAACATGAGTTTTGTGCCTTTGAGAATTGGGTGGTATACCCATTGTTGAGAAATCTAGATGTAGATATGACCAGACTTCCAGTGAAGGTGCTACAATTATTGAGACATTTTTAATTTGTAGATAAGTAGAATGGAGATCATAACTGGGGTGAATTCTATTATCACCAAAATTTCACATTGATTAGAGTATATGGTTGTTCACAAGCACCACATATCTTCCCTTATAGAGTGCCACCCAGAACTGCAATAATGGAGTTTTTATGGCAACTTATGTTAACAGATAGGGAGCATTTGGCTCCACACAAAAAAGAAACCTTTACACCAAGGTAGTTCATTTCCTTTGATTTCACATTTGGAAAGAAATCCTATGAACTTGTAAATGGATGGTTGAGGCACTACAAGATGAATGTTTCTCTGTATAGATATATTGATATAGAGGGATTTATAGAAAGTGCCAAGAAACTTTTAACACCTACCATTCCCATCACCAAAAGGAATCAACCCTGTGAGGAAGAGGATTTGATCAAAAACATCCTTGTAGAGGATATAATTGTAGGAATATTGACAAAGTATCATGATTTGATAGATTTGGAGCAGAAACTAAAGAGGAAATGGATCCCATTTCGTGGATATTTCCCAAGTATGCCATATCTGCAAAGATTAGAGGAGATGATTGAGTCTAAGGCATTCTCAGTAATCAGATTGAGGATAAGGATAGGGGTCCAAACAAGAAATCATCATTAGAGTACATCAGTAGCTATTCCATACATAACCCACTATTATTAATAACATAGAGAGGGGGGGGGGGGGGGAATCAGTGGCCTCAAATATTAATCCTTAAATCAANGGGGGGGGGGGGGTGAATCAGTGGCCTCAAATATTAATCCTTAAATCAAACCTTAAAACTTATAACCATAGATTATGCCTCTAGTTATCTTCTATCCTACAAGCTGAATGCCTTGAAATACTTATAGCCATTTACCACTTGTCAGATTGCTTTGTTAAACCTCCTTCTGTATGTTTACCGATAAGCAGTCATTCATTTACCAAAACATAGTAAATAAACAGAGTAAACCAATTAATCAAGAATTGCATATGTGAAATGTAAAACTATAAAGAAATGAAACATAAACACATAACACATGGATTTTTAACATGGAAACCCTGTCAGGGGAAAAACCACTAGGACCGGTACCCCAAATTTTCACTCTTCTGAAGTGAGCCCTGTTAGGGGCCAACCCTATTAAAGGTTACAAACACACTGTTAGGTGTGACCTTGTTAGAGGATTTAAATGATAGTTTTTCACCTAGTATCTGGCATCTAATGCTACCATCCTTGATCAAACACTCACTTGGTCCATCAATAGGTATCGGGCATATCCAATGCTGCTTTCTATGATCAAAATTTTTGATACTCCTTGGGATGTATCTCAATTGTAAAAGACTTTTAAGTGCCACTCGTTTAAGAGACTTGATGCTTCAATGGTTAATTTGAAACACTAATGATCTATTCATACATACAACTCAATTGTAAATTTTTCAGATCTATTGTAAGTCCACTACCTCTCTGATCAATATAATCAAGTATACCTTTGCTCCACACTGTTCTTCTTTGTGATGCTGTTTCATTGTTTGTCGATGTCTGTAGAATCTAGCTCTTTCTTTAGCTTATTGATCAGCACTTAATGGATACTTTCTTCTCCTTCAAATTTTCTTTAGCATCTTCCCTCGTCTCTCTTGTTCACCCCATAATTTGTAATGAATTGGGTTTGTCTCTTTATAGACATGTTTCACCGTTTCTTGGATTTTTTGATCTTGGTGTGTTCAATAATTCTTGCTAATAGATTTAAAGAAAATCTCTAGTCTTATCTCGTAGAGATATTCTTGCCAACTGGACAAAGCAACTTTAAATCAATTACTTATCTCCGACTTTATCTGGATGATTAAAACAATGATAAGTATCAGTTAAATCTATAAATAGCTCTTGACAGCTAAGCATTTTGTCATTTCTGAACTCTTTGTTCTGTCGGTCAACACTTCAATTAGTCATCGGTGATAACTAACTATTCTGTCAGTGTGACTTTAGTTGTCTTCAAGAACTCCATCCGTCGGGCAACACCGTAATTCTGTCTGTCGGGTTACACTATGCTTTTCTCATCAGGCAACATGTGACTTTGCTTGTTGGTAATGTTGTGCATTTTCTCATAACACTGTGACTTTTCTCTTTTACTCTGACCATCGGTGTGCACTCCATCAATGTATGTAGTCACTTTGTGAAAGCTTGACTTATATGCATTACTGATAGCATAGCCTTTTATTCATTGGTTCCTTGAAGTCTTTGGTAGTATTTCCATAACCATACAAATTATATCAATTTGATATCAATGATAATACAATGCATTAACTAATTTAATGCCTTGTATGATCATCAACTTAACATCTTCAAACATTCAATCAGTTACATGTCATCAATCTGTCCCTTTGGCATTGATGGCAACATACTACATTATCATACTATACTATCACTAATACAATATGAAATATATAGTTTCATCAAGCTTTCCTAGTGTAACTATTACAAATGTCTAGCTTTCGGTAAGCTCAAATAGCTTTGATTTGATTCTTGTAGCTTTTTGTCTATCTTCAATCCCTTCACTGGATAGATGTAGAATCTTTATTTATCTAATGTGATGTGTTCTCTCCCTGTGTCAAATTCTCTCCCTTTGACTGTTCTCTACTCTCGATGTTTTCTTCCTTTGTATCTACTCTCCCTTTCTGATTTCTTCTCTCCCTTTGGATACTGTGATGGATATGATTTCTCCTTTAGGTGATAATGGATAAAATCTCTCCTTTTATGAGTATGATAATGAGATATTTCTCTCCCTTTGACATTAATGCCAAATGGATGCTTTCTATCCAAATATATTCCTTGAATTTCCCAATCCATCGGTAAAACTCTGTTGCTTGGAGTAGATTAATACCTTGATGTGTATAGTTTTATCTTTAAATTTGATCTCTCTACTTGCATCAACATGAATGATATTATGATAATATGTAGGCTAATGTAGCCTCCTAGTCATCTTAATGACTATTGGACAAGGGTTTGACCCCTAGTCTCTTTCTCAAGTATTGAAATGCATCCTTGGGTAGTGGCTTGGTGAAGATATTGACCAATTGTTCCTTTAATTGCACATACTCAAGTATCACTTCCTTTGCGTGAACTTGTTCTCTCAAATAATGATACTTGATGGAAATATGCTTTGCCTTAGCATGCATGACTGGATTCTTGGAAATGTTTATTGCACTTGTATTATCACAATAAATAATTACTGGTTCAATAATTTGCATATGCATACCTTCCAATAACTATTTGATCCATGCAATATTTGAGCAATTTGCAGTAGCAAAAACATACTCTGATTCTGCAGTAGACTAAGAGATGCATCCTTGCTTCTTTCTGATCCATGTGACAAGTCTGTTACCCATAAAGAATTCTCCTCCAGTTGTACTCTTTCGGTCATCAATGTTTCCAGGCCAATCAACGTTGGTAAAAACCTTAAGATCAAATTTGTGTACTCTTCTATACCAAAAGCCATGTTCCTCAGTATTCTTCAGATTTCTTAGGATTCTTTTCATAGTAGTCATATGTGATTCCCTAGGATTAGAAAAAAATATTGCAACTATTCCTACTGCATGTGCAATATTTGGTCTAGTATGTACAACATACATGAGTTTTCCAATCATTGATCTATACAAAGTTTGATTTACCTCTGATGACTTGTCCTCTTTTGTCAGCTTAAATCTAGTTGCCATTAGTGTTCCAACTGGTTCTAATTCTTCCATCTTGAATATTTTTAGTACCTCCTTGATGTACTTAGATTGTGTAATGAAAATACCTTCATCTTGTTGCATGATCTATAGACCAAGAAAGAACTTGATCTCTCCAAACATAGACATCTCAAATTCTTTGCTCATCTCATTACAAAATGATTTTCATAGTATATCATTAACTCCAAATATGATGTCATCAACAAATATTTCAGCAATCAAAATGTTAGCATCAGTATCCTCCTTTAAATAAAGATTATTGTTTTCACTAGTCCTTACAAATCCAATACTTATGGGATAGGAATGAAGTCTTTCATAGCAGGCTCAGGGTGCTTGTTTCAATCCATACAAGGCTTTGTGTAGTCTACATACCATGTTTCTCTTGTCTGGATCAACAAACCCTTCTGGTTTCTCAATGTATACCTCTTCCTCAAGTATTCCATTTAGGAATGCAGACTTGACATCCATTTGATATACCTTGAATCCTTTATATGCAGCATAAGAAAGTAATATTCTCACTCCTTCTATCCTAGCAAAGGGTGTAAAGGTTTATCCATAGTCAATTACTTCTTCTTGTGCATACCCCTTGCATACTAGTCTTTCTTTATTTCTAGTGACTTCTGTTGGTAATATTTCCTGTTCCTGAGTCATCCTTGTAAATTTTTAAGTTTCTTGTCTTGCTTGTGTTTGAAGGGTTCAAAAATCATGGTTAGAATTGTTCCTGTGCCTCTTCAAGCATTGATTCTATGTCTTTGACCTAGCTAAAGCATTGAAAACCCTTGTTTCATGTCTCCTAGTGTAAAATTTGGTCATAAAACCCTAAGCGTCGAAATTTCTTCTATTTTTTGTGTTACTTTTATCACTTAAGTCATGTCTCGAATGGGTTCCCTTTAAGTTGTTCTTATTTGTTAAGTTATTGATGCTAATGCCATGGTCCAATATTTTTCCCTAAGTTCAAAGTCCGCTGATGTTTTAATTAAATTCATTAACTGTTAAGCATGTTTGTTTTAATCTGATGGCCCGCTTAATGGCTTAATCCCAAACTGATCAAAATCTATCATGTAAGCCATTAAGCCGTGATACCATGTGTCTTTGGTGGGTCCGATGGTTGCAAAGGTTCTTAGTTAATCAGTGGGCAAATCTTGTTTCATCCAACGATAGACTTAATCACTTAATCACAAGATGCATGACATCTATCATGTAAGCGATTAAGTGGTGCGGATGCATGTCAAAAGGAGTGGTGTGGCTCTTGTCATGGGCAGTATGGAAGAGATTAAAGTTCAAAAAGATCTAATGGTTGGCTTAATCACTTAAAGGAAAGATTATCAACATCTATCAGTTAAGCGATTAAGCAGTGTTGACATGTGGCAGTTGGTGGACACGGGTATTCTGAGCAGGTGTTGATTAAAGTACAGGTAGTTTGATTCTGATCTGACGGATGACTTAATGGCTTATCTCAAAGATGCAAGAGATCTAGTGTCTAAGCCATTAAGAAGTGCTGATGCATGTCCAAGGGGTGATGTGTATTCCACTAAAGGTGAAGCTGATTGCAGGTTAAAGATTGGAGAATTTGCTAAAGATCTAATGGCTCACTTAATGGCTTAAAGAGAAACCGATTGAAATCTATCATCTAAGCCATTAAGATGTGATGCCACGTGCCCTAGTGGGTCTGGGTGAGGTCATAAAGGAAGGACTAAAGGCAAAGAATATATAGAAAGAATCAATGGTCAGATTTATCACTTAAAGGCAAAGCGATCGAGATCTAATGGATAAGTGATTAAGCCGTGGCGATGTGTGGCATAAAAGGTGGGTCTTGTATAGTGCAGAGATCATGTTATATAAATGGAAAGTTTGAAAAGATAGGACTACTCACTTTAATGGATTAAAGGAAAAGTGATCAACATCTAGTGATTAAGCCATTACGTTGTGTTGACACGTGTCCAAGTGGATGACACTGTAGCTGTGGTTAGTAAACTCAAGGCAGAGTGACCTGCAACCAAGTGAAGATGGATCGGATGGCTGACTTGATCACTTAAAGAAAAAGTGCACAAGATCTAGAATTTAAGAGATCAAGTCACACTGAGACATGTCCCAAATGAATAGTTGTTTCTAGGAAAAGAAGAGAGCTGTCAGATGGAGGAGATATTGTTCGAGATCTATGGCCCAGATTAAAATTTATTAAAATGAGTTTCAGTGAGCCGTTAAGCCATGAGTTTGAAGAAGGAAAATTGATTGCAGAACTTGTGGCCATTTCAGTTGAATTCAATGTGAAAGACTAACATGATTTAGGCCATATGATTTATTGCTTCAACTTGAAGTAGCCATAATTCACCAAAATTATTCGAGCAAAGAACAGAATTGCAGTGATAATCAGCTCCTTGCGACAGAATTGTAGACTGGGTAAGTCTTCTCTGATACAGTAAAATTTAGGATTCCATTAAGATTTGAAATTTGAAAAGATTTCAGAATTCTCGTTTAAATCTGAATATCATCTCAAGAAAAAGCCCTAGATTCAAAAATGGCCCCTAGGATTGAACTCTCTGGAGAGATAGATTATTAGAAAATAAATGTTAGAGAGGACCTTCTGCAACAATAAAAAGGGTCCACGAGTAATGCAACCTAGGTTAAGAGAATAGTTCCAATACATCCATGCTTCAGAATAGGAGAGGGTTTATATGACTCAGGGAGGTGGGCTAAAGATGTCAAAACTAGTATAAATGGTTTAAGTTTGTTTAGAACTTCTTACAGCTAGAGAAATGCTCCTTCCCCAGATTGTAACATATGGGATTTAGATGTGGGAAAATTGATCGTACCCAGGGTATTTATGGATACAAATCTGTTCACTCTGATAGCCAACACTTATGACAGAGTATCCAGGGTTGTAAGGGATACACATGGAAATGTTCTATTGACTGTTACAGCCGATGAGATTAGAAGAATTTTCAAATTAAGTGACTCATCAGTACAAATGGATGATATTGATTTCAATTACTTTAAGGAAGTATACCAGACCTAGAGGGAATATTACAGGAATGAGGCTCTTAAAGGGTACTTTAATAAAATAGGGGACTTGATTGTTGTGGGTCCAAACACACCAGAGCCGTTCAAATTGGATTATTTCAATGGTAAAGCTAAGAAAATGTATAGTGCCCTATGCCTGGTTTTAGGAGAAGATGAAGAAGCAACAATGCCAGTTCATATCATGCTCATGATGGTTCAGATTTTGCACCCCCACCTGTCAGTAGTTTTTGACTATGCTTCTTATATTGCTCAACAAATGCATGAAGATTTAATAGGCATTAAAGATGAAAATATACTCAAGGCAATGGGGTGGTATTCTCTCATGATGCACATGTTTCTATATAATAGTGCTGATATCTTTGAGGAAGAAATGGACCTCACTAAGTTCTAGGATGATGAGGATTTACCTGTCCAATTGTGGAGTTCTGATCTATCATGGGATAGAAAAGAACCTAGTTATGTATATTTTGATAGAATTTTTGCTGCTAGGCTTAAGTCACTATTGTGCAAATAGAATCCTAGGATCCACACATATATTATGAGATTATTAAGACCTATGGAGCTTCCCCCAAAACTGAAGATTGTCCACAATTGGGGAGATCTCATTTTGTACCCTATCTCTACAGTTATCAGGGTTTATGGATTCAAGGGAACCCCCAATGTTATTCCCTACAGAGTGCTATTGAAGATTGGAATTGAAGAAATTCTGAGACAATTGGGTGGATTACAAGAAAAATACCTAACAGGAAAAATGAAGGGAAGTATCTTCCCTACCCTCACAAGAGCCCACCATTTCATTATTAACAAAGGTGGATGGACATAGTTTGATAAGTATTTTGAGCCATACCATCTGGCAAATTCTGTGTCAAGATGTGCAGATAATGAGGGTTTCATCATGGACATGTCCAGGAAGAGGAATAAGTGCTTAACACTAGAGCACCAATTCAATTTCCCAAAATATATTATTAGAAATATTTTTGATTTGAATGACCAGGAGGTAAGGAAAGAAAAGTGGCTGGTGTATAAGAAGTCTTTAGATTTTGTCCACAATTTTGATAGGTCATATGACCCTTTGAAGGAGTTTGCACCCTGGGCCAAAAAGATTGAATCCCTTATGACATTGTTTGAAGTTATCATGCAAAGTCTCAGTGAGATCAAGGACAAAGTGATGGAGGCTAAGCCAGAAAAGGCTAAGGCTATTTTGAGAAAACTTTCCCAGGGAAGGGTAGTCCCACCTGAGAACTATGTGGTTTACAAAAGGAGAGGGTACAGTGTAATTATGCCCAAGATTGAAAAAACCTCTGATCATAAAGGCAAGAGGCCAATAGATGCCAGTGCCCAAAAGATGCCCTCTCCTGAGAAACAAAATATGGAGGGAAAAGAGCAAGAGAGTGAGTTATACTCTCCTTCCCAGTCCCCTTTACATATGGATGACCAAGATATTGTTGAGAAATTGATCCAAATGGGAAACATAGGCTAGGTTTTTGTTACTTCCCAGGAGTTACAAGGAGTGCCAGAGGTGCCTAGACAAACAAATCTAGACCTTACAATGGTAGATTTTGTAGGAAAGGAGTTGGACCCTATAACCAAATAGGCTAGTGAAGAGTTTCTATCAGATGATAATTTTGTTAAGGATAGAGATTTTATGCAATTTTTATGGAGAACTCGTATTGATGAGTTTAAGGATAGACGTCACAAGTTACAAGAAAATCAGCCAAATCAGAGAAAAGAGGATATTGAGAAGGAAGTCAAACAAAAAATGATTACTAAGTTTCACAAGATAACCCTTGAAGAGGGTAGGGAGTTGGTAAAGAAGAAAGGAGTCCTTATCCTACCCCAGTGGGATTTGGTTGATGCTATTGTATTTGATGCTATAAGGAAAGAAGCCAAACCATTGCACACTGGTGGGACATCAATTGGTGCCCAGTTTAGTGAAGATCTTGCAACACGGGCAATATGGTCCCTGTAGAGGAAGGATAAAAGAAGAACAAAAGAAGATGATCAGACTGAGGATACAAGTAGCCTCATCATCAAAAGAGTTTCTGATACCTCAGGTGTGGTGGTAGCTAACCTTGCTTTCTAGACTGCTAATTTGAGTCTAAATGTAGCTGAAAAGAAAAAAGATGCATTTGAAAACTTAAGCTAGAAATATGAGTTTGTTCTAAAAGCATATAATGATGAAAGGGTTAAATCTCTGCTCAATGATGAGAGAATTGCATTCCTAGAGGGAAGAAAAATAGTAAAATTAATGCCTCAAAAGAGGATAACTCAAGATGCCTACCAACCTTCCTCATCAAGTCCCATCATCACTTACCCTCCTTCCCCTGCACCATCTACTTCTACCACACTAGAAGAGATTGAACAAGAAAAGGCCATACTGAAAGTTGCAAGAGTAGAACTTGAAAGGCATAAGAAAGAGTGGGTGGAGTAGTCTGTAGACTTCAGAGAAGCAGAGGCATGGGTGAAGTAGAAGTATGTAGATAAAATACATAGTTCTCTTATGCATTGTACACATGAAGTAGTACCTACTGAAATATATGCTCAAGGTAAGAAAATTGTCAACATTGCAACTAAATATAATAAAATTAAGGACAAGTTGGACCAACTGGTAAATAAATGGACAGGAAAGGCAGGGGATTTAAAGTTCTTCCACACCACCTGCAAGAAGAACAACGATGTTGACATAGTACTGATTGGCACTCAAAAATGTGTCAAATTGCTCTTAGACATGGACATAAGGAGGGACATTATTGTGAGGAAAGTGATGGCCTTAAGAAAGGAATATTCACAGGATAGATATGAGATGTTCCCAAATCTCTTCAGAAAGAATGGGAATGTCAAAGATGAGATATTGTGGCATCGATAGATGAATGAAGCACTGGCAGTTAGGACTAACAACATATTAACTTTGGAGAATACACTTCTTTTTTCTCAAACCATTGAGATAGTGGGCAAGGCCATATCTTTTTTTGCATTTTGGTTTGATGAGATAGAAAAAGCACATGCTACTTGGAAGGAGCTCAATAGTAGAAAAGATGAATTTCTTGGCTTTATTTGGCCAAGTGATTAGGTGTACACTTCCTGGAAGGATAAGTACACAATAGTTGATCTAGGTGAAGGTGATGTTATGTAGGTAGATGATGAAGCCCAACAGAGTAGTTGATGCAGTGGAAAAGTGGGATCATACATCACTAGCATCAGAGGCAATAATTTCCAGATGGCTTTCTCCCAGCAAGTACAAGGCAAATGCAATCACCATGTGGCCATAAGACAAAGAGTCTATTGGAATATTTTGTAACAAAAGTGGGTTTTATGTCCACTTGTTATTTTGTCTTATTATACTCTGAGTTTTGTCTTTTAGCCTAGTCATTCGAAGCTTGTTGCATCCTTGACCTTTAAGGATTCTAAGATGACTAGTGATGACTATAAATAACATTTTGTAACATATTGTAGAAGATGGTAAAATCAAGACTGCGAGGTAGATTTATGAATTGTGTCTAAACTTTAAGTTTTGAGTCAATTTGAATGTATTGAAATCAAGATCATTAATAAAATACAATGGAATTTATAGACTCATATCAATGATGTATTTTTGCATTTACATTTAGCTCTCGTATATTTAATCTATAAGGCATTTTAAATGTACTAGTTATAAGGTAGCTATGTTTTTATTTGTGAGTTGCTTTCAAGGAGGGTTTTAAATCTTGCAAATATTTGCAGAGGGTTAGGGTTTATGCAAGAATTTGATACAGGGGTTTGAGAGTGAGAGGATAGTTTGTAAGGCATTCTATCTAAGGTTTATTTGTGTTTCAATTAATTGTTTCTGGTGGATGTATGTTTTATTGTAACTCTATGGCCTAGGATTAGGCACTAGTCAATCTCTGATAAGTAGTTGTTATCATCAAATCAATCATACTTTAATCAATCTTTACTTTTTGTTATCTAAAGAATACATGTTTAGATAATTGTCTTGAATACAATTCATCATAGTTATTCCTTGAAGAGATAATCAATAGGTTATCCTTCCTATGACAAGTGGTTTAAAAAGAAGAAGGATCATGAATCCTTGATCCACTGTCAGACTTGCTGAAAACCAGTAGTCTGTTGAAGGTGCACTCGCCTGGGTTTTTGGAGCCCAAAGTGAAGAAGGAATCTTTTCCTTGTTAATTAGCCTTTTCCTTTATGAGTCTAAATTGGGAAACAAAGAGTCAAGAAGTTACTGCTATATACTGATTCTACAAGAAAAAGAGCTAACAAACTGGTGACTCCACTGGGGATAAAGATGAAATAGTCTTGTTGTGCTATTCAGAAGATCTCTAGTGCTATTTTAAAAAGTTAAATAAATTTCTGATTGAGTTTGCCCATCTGAGTTGCACTAACAAACTGGTGACTTCACTGGGGATATTTTAATGTTTTAGAGTCATGTTCATGAAATATTTAGTCCTTGCAATATTGAGAATAAGTCTATTGTTCCTCATAATCATTAAAGCTAGTTTATTTTTCTTATCTGTCATTGCACACTATTTGAAGGTCTTGGTCCTGAAAATGATACAAACATTGTCTCAAATGGAGTGACTGGTAATTGTAAAGCCTCTAATCTAATCCTGTATTTTTTTTTCAAATAAAATCCACTAGGTGGAGAATATTTGCAGTAATACAGACAATGGAGAATCATTTTCTTGATATTACCAGGTGAGGAATTATCAAGAAACTTTGTTTTCAAATTTCATTTTGACTT
Organism: Thuja plicata; assembly: GCA_018584345.1. Classification (NCBI taxonomy): domain Eukaryota; kingdom Viridiplantae; phylum Streptophyta; class Pinopsida; order Cupressales; family Cupressaceae; genus Thuja; species Thuja plicata. Next base: position 919,172 of record MU223943.1, read on the forward strand.
ATTTCTATAAAAGAAAACCTGAGTTAGGAAAAGGTACTCAATCTTTATATATATTTGTCCTTTTAAAATAGGTGGCGACTCTAACCTCTGTGTACTCCTGTGTTGCACATTAAACATATTGAATATATTTGTCTATTCTAAAAGATGAGTCAACAAAGGAATACTAGATCTTATTTCAAGGAAAATCCTAAGAAATATGTTGGAGAAGAGCTCCATACGCCTCAAAAGAAACAATAGTCCAAGAGAGGTACATCCAAACATTATTTCCAAAATACCTCTAAGGGAAGGATGGAGAATCCCGCTCCAGAAAGAAAGTCATCTTCATCTAAAGATGCAGGACCCATGGGGCCAACTGATGCTTACAGAGCTAATGCCAACTTTGATCCCTTCAGAGATGGAGAGAATACTTATATAGGTTTCTTCCCTATAGAAGAAAATCTTGCTCCACTAGAAGAGACTTCTATTGCTGAAACAACCTCGTATGATTCTAACAAATTGCAGGATGAGGTTCTGGCTTTAAGAAAAAGAAAGAAGGAACAAGAAAAGGAAATAGTAGAAGCAGTGAAGAAATGTGGACAAATGATTTATGACTTACTAGTTGAAAGAGAGGAGCTTCTGGATGAGACTAGAAGAGATGACCTCAAGACTAAAAGCTTGACTCAAGAGGTTAAAGGTTTGAATCCAGAATTGTTCGATAACCTTGATGATTTGAGGAACAAAGCCCCAAATAGAATATAAAAAACTAACAAGGATGACTTTGAGAAGGAAGGGCCTGTCATCAGACAATTATTCCCATATGAGATAGAATAGAATGAAAAACTTAAGACAAATGCTAAAGATGCCCCCAACAAAGGTAAGCAAAAGGTTGTTGGTGTGACTATAGAGGAACCTAAACAAAAATTGACCATTCCTATAGGAGCATCTCAAGTTTATCTTGAGTTGGAACAAGCTAGAAAAGCCAAAGAAGATTTAGCCAAACACCTGGAGAAGTTAGAATTAGAGGCTACTACAGCAGACATGAGAATGAAGATAACTTTTCTACATGCAACTACTAATACTTCTGCAAGTAGATCTATGATAGTTAATCATGAAACATAGCCACAAAAGTAATTTGTTGGCCCAGTCCCAAATAATCAAGGCGCTGATCCTAAAGTGCAATCTTCTGGTTTGGGTTCAAATGTTAAAAACTCAGGCCCAAATGCAAGTGCTTAGCTTGAGGGTCCTCGCCCAGCCATTCAAGTCACTAATCCCAAACAAAATGTTCCCCCACCCATTCAAAATCAAGGAGGAGCTACTGGACCAAGCGGTAGTAATCTTCTTGGAAACTTCCAAAGAAGGCCCATCCATATGAATAGATATAAGGCTCTCTTCTTTGAAGGCATTCCTGGTCACCCTAATGTGATCCCCAATGAGGTAAGAGATAAAATCCCCAAGTTCACTGGAAATAATGTTGTTACTTGTGAAGAGCATCTAAAAGCTTTTAGTGATAAGATAACTAACTTTGAGATTGAAAACGAGGATGTTATTATGAAGCTTTTTGTTCAGTCATTAACAGAAGATGCTAGGGATTGGTTTATAAATTTACCTGATGATAGTATTGCTTCTTGGGATGAATTTGTAAAGTATTTTAGAGAATAGTATAGAGAGCATGTTAATTATGGATACATGTTAAATGAATTCAATAACATCAAAAATTTCCCTATTGAGAGCATGGCTTATTTTAATAGTAGATTCCAAAAGGCCATGAACACACTATTCCAAGTTTTGAGGTTAGATGAGGAAGTATGTATCACTACATATATTATTGTTGCTAATGGCAAAATGTCCTATTTACTCAGAGATAAGAACCCAAATACCTTAAGGGATGCCTATAAAATAGCTATTGACATTGAGAGTAATATGAGAGAATCAGGAAAACTAGGGAAGAGGGAAGACAATAAACTTTGGAAGGAAAAGGGGCCAGCCAACAAAAATATCAAAGAAGATGATATGGTAGATAAATTAGTAAGTGCAGTAAAAGAACTTTCTGCCAAGATGGATAAAAATGATAGGGGAGGGTACCATGACAATAAGTACACTAATCAAAGGTTTGAAAAATAACCCAACCTGAGAGACTATCCATATAAAACAAATTGGAGCAGTGGTAAGCCAGTCCCTAAAGGAAAAGATAGCCCAAAAGCTAAAGAGACCCTAGATACCCTAAAAAGGAATAGTGCCAACTATGTTGAGAACACTCCCTAGTGTGATTATTTCAATATGCCATATTCTTCCTATTAGTGTGTAGTAGCCCAGGCTTTGTTTGATCAAATAGAAGAAATGGAACAAGAAGGCCCTGCCATAAATATGTTACAATAAAGAAACCATACCCATGGTTTTCTAATATTGGATCATCTTCTAATTATTTGTGTACTGAAGATAATTCTTGTTTTCAATATCAATCAAAAAATCTGCCCAATCAAAGTGACTAGGTTGATAGTATTTCACAAGCAACTATAAATAAAGTGGGAAGTGATAAGTCACATTCTCATTTTAAGACTCCCACTGATGAAGAAAAGAGGTCTTTGACTATTGCAACAATTAATCAAGAAAGAAATGCATACAACCTGAGAAATAGAACAGTGCAACTAGTTCAAGGTAAACCTGCCCTTGTCTACACCAGAAAAGATTCACCCCATGTTACGGAGGATTCTCATGTCAAAGAGAATAAAAGGGAAAAGCATGAGGGAAAAGACGGACCTTCTTCTGATCATGTTGAAAATGGAAAGGAAAAAGAGGAAATAATATCTAATGAAAAATACAAGAAAGTGATAAAAATGAGTGATATGTCCTCTGAGTTGCCCCCCTTTGACATGAGACATGCCCTGAATCAAATGAAGGTTTCAGTCCCACTCATGGAAATGTTGAAAATAAAAGAACATAAGGATGCTTCTTTAGCACTTCTCAGAGGGATAGATGAGGTGTCTATGCCAAACCAAGAGAAGATACCCTTGACATCAAATGATAGTACAACGGATAGTCCACAATTGAAAGGAAAATAAAAAATAAAAGAATTTTCCAATATATGCATTGGAAACATGATCACCCAAGAACCATTATCTATTGACCCATTCTATGTCACCTTAATGGTTAATAGTTTCTTGGTAAAAAGATGCATGATTGATTCTGGATCTACAACAAATGTGATGTTTTATCATGTTATGAAGAAATTGGGCCTCCAGGTCACCACATATGCTAGAAGTTATTATGCTATGGACAACAAGGAAGTTCCTGTGATAGGAACACTAAAAGAAATAGAAGTAAAAATTTTTGCTTTCCTTGAAGCAACTTACAGAATGGATATAGTGGTTGTTGACACTAAACCATATTATGGTATGCTTTTGTCAAGAAAGTGGGCAAAAATAGTAGGCAGAAAGATGCATCTAGATTTATCCTATGCAACCATCCCTGTAAATGGAAATGAGGTCAAGTTGTAAAGAGAGCCCCAGTTGAATTGTTGTATAGATATTGATATGGAAAATTTTATTGTGGTAGAGATTAAGCCCCAATTAAAGAATACTAGCCCAATTATGGATGAATTTCTACTGCAACAAGAGGGACTATGGAAAATGTACTTTGATGGTGGATTCTCTAAGGAAGGATCGGGATCATGAGCTAGAGTTTTGTTTATTTCCCCATCAGGTATCACCTTCAAGTACTCTTTCTTGCTGACTTTTCATTGTACAAATAATACTGCCAAGTATGAAGCCTTAATCTTGGGAATGGATATTTCTATCAAGCATGGTTTTAAATGTTTAAGAGCTCATGGGGATTCTTAGTTAATTATATCTCAGATTAGGGAGCATTATGTTGCTAAAGATGACAAATTAAAATTGTACAAGTATGCTGTCTGGGATAGGTTAGAATTTTTTGATGCTTTCAATATCCTATGGATAGAGAGATCCAATAACATAATGGAATATTTCCTGGCAAATGTTTCCCTAAAAAATAGTGATGTTACCCTTACTGGCATGTCTGTAGTTGAAATATAAAATAGACCTACAATCCCTAACAGTATTCATAATTGGCAAGTATTTGAGGATGATGATGATATCCTTAGGTTTATTTAGTGTGTAGATCAATACGATGGTCAGAAAATTGATTGTGAATCTTTGATAATAGTTGTGGATGATAATGAATATACATTTGATTAAGAAGTTGTCCAGTTGGCTACTAATCACATTCCCAAAGGGCTGGTTGAGTTGGAAGGCATGTTCAGCATAAATGACAATTATATGACTCAGAAATCCAATTCCAAGGCAGATGACCTAGAAGAAGTCAACCTGGGATCTGAAATATGTCCCCAACCGGTCTATATTGGTAAAAAGTTGGATAGCAATGTGAGACTGAATTTGATAAGATTGCTGAAAATGTACAAACATGTATTTGCCTGGTCTTATGAGGATTTGAAAGCTTACAGAATAGACTTATTCCAACATGACATCCCTTTGAAAGAGGGTATAAAACCATTCAGGAAAAAACAAAGGCCTATTAATCTACTGCTGGCTACTAAAATGCAGGCAAAATTGATGAAACTAAGAGATGCAGGTATAATTCACCCATTAAGACATTCATCATGGGTCTCTAACTTAGTTCCTGTAAGAAAGAAGAATGGGGACATAAGATTGTGTTTTGATTTCAGAAACCTGAATGTGGCCTCATTAAAGGATAACTATGGACTACCAAATATGGAAGCTATGCTGCATAAAGTCACTAGATGTGACTTGTTGTCCATAATGGATGGGTTCTCAGGGTACAATCAAGTGCTGGTTAAAGAATCTGATAAATTCAAGACAACATTTACTACTCCTTGGGGTACTTATGTGTATGCTCGTATGCCATTTGGCTTGATTTGGGTTGAAAAATGTTGGTGCAACCTTTCAAAGGGCTATGGATGTAGCTTTCAAAGATCTTATAGATGTTCTGATGGTAGTATACCAAGATTATTTGACAAATTTTTCAAAAAGGGCAGAGGATCATTGCAACCACTTGGAGAAAGTAATGATAAAAGCATTGGAATATGGGGTGTCTTTGAACCCAAAAAAGTGTCACTTTGCTATTATTGAGGGGAAAATTCTGGGCCACATAGTGTCAAAAGAGGGAGTAAAGATAGATCCTGAAAGAGTTGAAGCCATTCAAAAGGTACTTGCTCCTAGAAATTTAAAAGGCATACACTCATTTCTAGGGAAAATTAACTTTGCTAGGAGATTTATTGCCAACTTTGCAGAACTGGTTAAGCCAATTGTCAAATTACTGAAGAAGAATGTAAAGTTTGAATGGGACCAAGAGGCATAGTCAACCTTTGAAAAAATAAAACAAGCTATTCAAGAAGCACCAGTCTTAGTGTCCCCTGATTACACCAAGCCCTTCTCTTTGTTTACATTTTCTTCCTTGCATACTATTGCAACAGTCCTATTGCAAAAGGATGGTGAGGGATTTGAACATCCCATTGCATTTTTTAGAAAGTCATTGCAATTAGCTAAGTTGAATTACCAGTTGATGGAGAAACAAGATTATGCTTTGGTAAAGGAAGTCAAGGCTTTTAGGCCATATTTGGTATGTGCAAAGGTAAATTCTTATGTTCCTCATGCTACTGTCAAGGACATATTTGTTCAAAATGAGGTAACAGGAAAAAGGTGCAAATGGATAAACAAAGTTCAAGAGTTTGACTTAGAAGTCCATATCACAAAGTTGGTGAGAGGACTTGGATTGGAAAAAATGATGATAAAAGAGAATCTAGACTTAGTTCAGGTCAACAATGCTGATACAAATGGAAATTGCCAGACAAGTATTGAAATGCAACCCTGGTATACTAGTATTGTATATTTTTTGAAAAATGCTAAGTGTCCAGATAACTTAAGTGATAACCAAAAGAGGAGTTTGAAATTAAAAGCTCAGAAATATGTTTTGTTGCATGGTGACTTGTTTTGGAAAAACAAATATGGGATCTTGTTGTTGTGTCTTGACAAAGGACAATCAGAGAAGATTTTGAAAGAAATGCATGCTGGAATGTGTGGAGGGCACTATTCTGTTAGGTCCACAACTCATAAAATTTTGAGAGCTAGATACTATTGGCCTTGTTTATTCCAAGATGCTTATACATTTGTTAGAAAATGTGAGCCATGTCAGAGATTATCAAGAAAAATGAAATTTTTAGGAGCCTTACTTTTAAATCCTATAGTGGAAGAAGCACCTTTGCTATGTGGGGAATGGACTTCATAGGAGAATTTGCTGAAAAGTCAAGAGGGGGACATAGTTGGATCCTGTTGGTGAATAATTATTTCACAAAATGGGTAGAGGAAATCCCAACCAAAAGGGAAACAAGCACAGTAGTCATTGATTTTTTGATGAACAATGTAATCATAAGATTTGGTGTTCCCATCAAGTTGGTGATGGATAATGCCATGTGTTTCAGGTCTAAAGAATTTACTAATTTCTTCTCTAACATGGGAATTTTTATTCATCCCCATACCATCCACAAGCCAATGGTCAAGCTAAGTCCAATAATAAGAATCTCCTGCAAATTTTGAAAAAGACCTTAGAAGGCAGTAAAAGAGCTTGGCATGTAAAATTGAAACTTGCCCTTTGGGAAAACAGGATCACTGTCAAAAAGGTCTTTGGAAAATCTCCCTTTGAGTTGGTTTATAGTGTTCAATCAAGAATTCCTATCAATAATCTGCTCCTAATTTGTAATTTTATTCAAGACGAGGAGAGTGAAGTCTCAGAACCTATGGAGGAAAGAATGATTCAATTGGTATAATTGGATGAAATAAGGAGAGAAAGCCAGAGGGAGAATGTCAAATTGCAACAAAAAATGAAGTATCTTTTTGACAGAAGGGCAGATGAAAGGAAGTTTCAGCCTAGTGATTTTGTATTGCAATGGAATACCAGGGCTGAAGACAAAGGCAAGCACAAAAATTTTGAGTCACTATGGATGGGCCTTTTGTCATATCTTAGATTTTTGGAAAAGATTCATATTTCCTCAAGAATCTGGATGATGAAGAACATGAATTGCTAGTGCATGGACAATTCCTAAAAAAATTCTTCAATTAGATCTTTTGATTCCATGCACAGTAGTTTATATCATATGTATAGGTGTGTTTACTTCTGTTGTGTATTTGTTTCCAATTTTAGGTTAGAGTGGTTATGGCCTACTTTTCCAGAGATTTGTGGTTCTTGTTATAATATGGCATTTAAGCATCCTTAGAGAGAGCCATTATTGGTAATATTTCCTATTTTTGAGTCATCCTTGTAAATTTTTAAGTTTCCCATCTTCCCTGTGTTCGAAGGGTTCAAAAATCATGGTTAGAATTGTTCTTGTGCCTCTTTAAGAATTGATTCTAAGTCCCTGACCTAGCTAAAGCATTGAAAACCCTTGTTTTATGTCTCCTGGTGTAAAATTTGGTCATAAAAACCCTAAACATTGAAATATCTTCTATTTTTGTGTTACTTTTATCACTTAAGTTATGTCTCAAATGGGTTCCTTTTAAGTTGTTCTTGTTTGTTAAGTTGTCAATCCTAATGCCGTGGTCCAATATTTCTCCCTAAGTTCAAAGTCCACTGATGTTTTAATTAAATTCATTATCTGTTGAGCAAGTTTGTTTTAATCTGACGTCCCACTTAATAGCTTAATCCCAAACCGATCAAAATCTATCATGTAAGCCATTAATCTGTGATGTCACATGTCTTTGGTGGGTCCGATGGTCGTAAAGTTTCTTATTTGATCAGTGGGTAGATCTTGTTTCATCAGACGGTAGACTTAATTGCTTAATCCCAAGATGCACGACATCTATCATGTAAGTGATTAAGCAGTGCCAACAAGTGTCAAAAGGAGTGGTGTGGGCCCTATCGTGGGCATCATAAAAGAGATTAAAGTTTAGAAAGATCTAATAGTTGGCTTAATCGCTTAAAGGAAAGATGCTCAACATCTATTAGTTAAGCGATTAAGCGGTGTTGACATGTGGCAGTTGGTGGAACCAGGTATTCTGAGCATGTGTTGATTAAAGTACAGGTAGTTTGATTCTAATTCGACAGATGACTTAATGGATTATCTCAAAGATGTGCAAGATCTAGCATCTAAGCCATTAAGTGGTGCTGACGCGTGTCCAAGGGGTGACGTGTATTCTACTAAAGGTGAAGCTGATCGTAGGTTGAATATTGGAGAATTTGCTAAAGATCTAACACCTCACTTAATGGCTTAAAGAGAAAATGATCAAAATCTATCATCTAAGCCATTAAGCCGTGATGCCACATATCCTAGTGGGTCCAGCTGAGGTCGTAAAGGAAGGATTAAAGGAAAAGCATATATAGAAAGAATTAATGGTTGACTTAATCACTTAAAGGCAAAGGGATCGAGATGTAATGGATAAGCGACTAAGCCATGGTGACACGTGGCATAAAAGGTGGGTCCTGCACAATGTAGAGATCATGTTATAGAAATGGAAAGTTTGAAAAGATTGGATGGCTCGCTTAATGGATTAAAGGAAAAGTGATCAAAATCTAGTGATTAAGCCATTAAATCATGTTGACACATGTCCAAGTGGATGACACCATAGCCACAGTCAATAAACTCAAGGTGGAGTAACCTGCATCCAAGTTAAGATGGATTCGACAGTTGACTTGATCACTTAAAGAAAAAGTGCATGAGATCTAGCATTTAAGCGATCAAGTCATGCTGACACATGTCCCAAATGAACAGTTGTTTCTAGGAAAAGAAGATAGCTGTTAGATGAAGGAGATACTGTTCAATATCTATGGCCCAGATTAAAAGTTATTAAAATGAATTTTAGTGAGCTGTTAAGCTGCAAGTTTGAAGCAGACAAATTGATTGCAGAATGTGTGGCCATTTCAGTTGAATTCAATGCAAAATACTAACGTGATTGAGGCCATATGATTCATTGCTTCGACTTGAAGCTTCCATAATTCACCAGAATTATTCGAGAGAAGAACATAATTATAGTGATATTCAGCTCCTTGTGACAGAATTGTAGAATGGGTAAGTCTTCTCTGATACAGTAAAATTCAGGCTTCCATTAAGATTTGAAATTTGAAAATCTTTCATAATTCTCATTTAAATATGAATATCATCTCAAGAAAAGTCCCTAGATTCAAAAATAGCCCCTAGGATGAACTCTTTGGAGAGATAGATTATCAAAAAAGAAATGTTAGAGAGGACCTTCTACAAAAATTAAAAGGGTCCACAGGTGATGCTACCTAGGTTAAGAGAATAGTTCCAACACATCCCCACTTCAGAATAGGAGAGGGTTTATATGACTCAGGGAGGTGGGATAAAGATGTCAAAACTAGTATAAATGGTTTTAGTTTGTTTAGAACTGCTTACAGCTAGAGAACTGCTCCTTCCCTATATTGTAACATATGAGATTTAGATGTGGGAAAACTGATAGTACCTAGGGTATTTATGGATATAGATTTGTTCACTTTGATAGCCAACACTTATGATAGAGTATCCAGGGTTGTAAGGGATACACAAGGAAATGTTCTATTGACTGTCATAGCTGATGAGATCAGAAGAATTTTCAAATTAAGTGACTCGTCAGTACAAATGGATGATATTGACTTCAATTACTTTAAGGAAGTATACCAGACCCAGAGGGAATATTACAGGAATGAAGCTCTTAAAGGGTACTTTAATAAAATAGGGGACTTGAGTGTTGTGGGCCCAAACACACCAGAGCTGTTCAAATTGGACTATTTCAATGGTAAAGATAAGAAAATGTATAGTACCCTATGCCTGGCTTTAGGAGAAGATGAAGAAGAAACAATGCCAGTTCATATCATGCTCATGATGGTTCAAATTTTGTACCCCCACATGTCAGTATTTTTTGACTATGCTTCTTATATTGCTCAACAAATGCATGAAGGTTTAATATGCATTAGAGATGGAAATATACTCAAACCAATGGGGTGGCATTCTCTCATGATGCACATGTTTCTGTTTAATAGTGCTGATATCTTTGAGGAAGAAATGGACCTCACTAAGTTCCAGGATGATAAGGACTTACCTATGCAATTATGGAGTTCTGATCTATCATGGGATAGAAAAGAAGCCAGTTATGTATATTTTGATAGAATTTTTTCTGCTAGGCTTAAGTCACTATTGTGCAAATAGAATCCTAGGATCCACACAGATATGATGAGATTATTAAGACCTATGGAGTTTTCCTGGGAACTAAAGATTTTCCACAATTGGGGAGATCTCATTTTGTACCCTATCTCTATAGTTATCAGGGTTTATGGATTCAGGGGAACCCCCAATGTTCTTCCCTATAGAGTGCCATTGAGTATTTGAATTGCAAAAATTATGACACAATTGGGTGGATTCCAAGAAGAAGCCCTAATAGGAAAAATGAAGGGAAGTATCTTCCCTACCCTCACAAGAGCCCACCATTTCATTATTACCAAAGGTGGATGGACATAGTTTGATAAGTATTTTGAGCTATACCATCTGGCAAAGTCTATGTCAAGATGTGCAGACAATGAGGGTCTCATCATGGACATGTTCAGGAAGAGGACTAAGTGCTTAGAAAAAGAGCACCAATTCAATTTCCTAGATGATATTATTAGAAATATTTTTGATCCAAATGACCAGGAGGTCAGGAAAGAAAAGTGGCTAGTGTATAATAAGTCTTTAGATTTTGTCCACAATTTTGACAGGTCATATGACCCTTTGAAGGAGTTTGCACCCTGGGCCAAAAAGATTGATTCCCTTAGGACATTGTTTGAAGTTATCATGCAAATTCTCAGTGAGAAGAAGGACAAAGTGATGGAGGCTGAGCTAGAAAATGCTAAGGCTATTCTGAGAAAACTTGCACAGGGAAGGGTAGTCCCACCTGGGAACTATGTGGTTTACAAGAGGAGAGGGTACAATACAATTATGCCCAAGATTGACAAAACCTCTGATCAGAAAGGAAAGAGGCCAATAGATGCCAGTACCAAACAGATGCTCTCTTCCAAGAAAAAAAAGATGGAGGGAAAAGAGCAAGAGAGTGAGTTATACTCTCCTTCCTAGTCCCCTTTACATATGGATGACCAAGTTATTGCTGAGAAATTGGTCCAAATGGGAAACACAGGCTAGGTTTTTGTTACTGCTTAGGAGTTACAAGAAGGAGTTCCAGAGGCACCTAGACATACAACTCTAGACCTTACAATGGTAGAGTTTGTAGGAAAGGAGCTGGACCCTGTAACCAAACAGGCCAGTGAAGAGTTTCTATTAGATGATAATTTCGTTAAGGCTAGAGCCTTTATGCAATTTTTATGGAGAACTCATATTGATGAGTTTAAGGCTAAATGTCACAAGTTACAAGAAGCTTAGCCAAATCAAAGCAAAGAGGATATTGTGAAGGAAGTCAAACAAGAATTGATTATGAATTTTGACAAGATAACCCCTAAAGAGGGCAGGGAGTTGGTAAAGAAGAAAGGAGTCCATATCCTACCCCAGTGGGATTTGGCTGATGCTATTGTATTTGATGTTGTAAGGAAAGAAGCCAAACCATTGCACACTAGTGGGACATCAATTGGTGCCTAGTTTAGTGAAGATCATGCAACACTGGCAATATGGTCCCTGAAGAGGAAGGATAAAAGAAGAGAAAAATAAAATGATCAGACTGAGGATATAGTTATCCTCATCATCAAAAGAGTTTCTGATACCTCAAGTGTGGAGGAAGCTAACCTTTCTTTCCAGACTGCTAATTTGAGTATGAAGGTAGCTTAAAAAAAAAAATATGCTTTTGAAAACTTAAACCAAAAATATGAGTTTTTTCTGAAAGCATATAATGATGAAAGGGTTAAATATCTACTGAAGGATGAGAGAATTGCATTCCTGGAGGGAAGGAAAATAGTACAATTAATGCCTCAAAAGAGGATAACTCAAGACCCCCACAAAAATTCCTTATCAAGTCCCATCATCACTTACCCTCCTTCCCCTGCACCATCTACTTCTACCACACTAGAAGAGCTTGAACAAGAAAAGGCCATGCTGAAAGCTGCAAGAGCAGAACTTGAAAGGTAGAAGAAAGAGTGGGTGGAGAAGTCTGCAGTGTTCAAAGAAGTAGAGGCATGGATGAAGTAGAAGTATGTAGATAAAATACATAGTGCTCTTATGCATTGTACACATGAAGTAGTACCTACTGCAATATATGCTCAAGGTAAGAAAATTGTCAACATTGTAACTAAATATAATGAAAATAAGGACAAGTTGGACCAGTTGGTAAATAAATGGGTAGGAAAGGCAGGGGAGTTAAAGTTCTTCCACACCACCTACAAGAAGAACAACAATGTTGACATAGTATTGACTGGCACTCACAAATGTGTCAAATAACTCTTAGACATGGACATAAGGAGGGACATTATTATGAGGAAAGTGATGGCCTTAAGAATGGAATATTCATAGGAAAGATATGAGATGTTCCCAAATCTCTTCAGAAAGAATGGGAATATCAAAGATGATATGTTGTGGCATCGATAGATGAATGAAGCACTGTCAGTTAGGACTAACAACATATTAACTTTGGAGAGTAAATTGCTTTTTGATCAAACCATTGAGATAGTGGGCAAGGCCAGATCATTTTTTGCATTCTGGTCAGATGAGATAGAGAAAGAACATACTACTTAGAAGGAGATCAATAGTAGAAAAGATGAATTTCTTGGCTTCATTTGGCCAAGTGATGAGGTGTACACTTCCTGTAAGGATAAGTACACAATAGTTGATCCGGGTGAAGGTGATGATATGCGAGTGGCTGATGAAGCCCAACAAAGCAGTTGATGCAATTGAAAATGGGGATGATACATCACTAGAATCAGAGGAAATAGTTTCTAGATGGCTTCCCCTAGCAAGTACAAGGAAAATGAAATCACCATGTGGCCATAGGACAAATAGTCTATTGGAATATTTTGTAACAAAAGTGGTTTTTCTGTCCACTTGTTATTTTTTCCTATTATACTCTGAGTTTTGTCTTTTAGGCTAGTCATCTGAAGCTTGTTGTATCCTTGATCTGTAAGGATTTCAAGATGACTAGTGCTAGATTTAAATAGAATTTTGTAACATATTGTAGAAGACGGTAAAATCAAGACTGCGAGGCAGATTTTTGAATTGTGTCTAAACTTTAGGTTTTGAGTCAATTTAAATGTATTGAAATCAAGATCATTAATAAAATACAATGGAATTTCTAGTCTCATATCAATGATGTCTTTTTGTATTTATGTTTATCTGTAATGCCCCACCAGGGAACCCAAGAGAACTTAACCTAAACATGACACTAAGTTCACAGAATATTTTTTTTTAATGTTTACAAACAATAATGATAACAATGTAGAAGCAACACAATGAAGTACATGACATACATGAAATACAACTCATATATGATTAACACTTCACGAGGGTTCCTTGACATAGAATTACTTAAACAAACTAATCTATGATTACAATAATAAAGAACTGACGTAAAGGTTCCATAATCTGAAACCAATAACATACATCTCAATAATAAAGATTACATATACATCTGATACCATAAGGTATACTACCTAATCAACATCCACTGCACAAGTCGCAGGGTATGTAATAATACATAATAAAAAATACAATGCATCCTCCATGGATGATAACCAATGTATACATATGGTACAAATACACAACTCAAGTAAATAATCCGTCAGAATCTCAATGGTAATAAGAATCACTACCACCCAACCACGTGGAACCAAAGGTCCACTCCCACTATGCTGAGGAGATAGTAACAGGCCCATCATACGGGGTATACAAAAAGAATACAACAAGGTACACATGACCTCATACTCCATGCATAGGAAGACCCTAGAAGCACTCTAATCCAAAAAAAGGATCAGTAAACAACACCAGAGATAAATGACACACGTAGGATACCCTAAGATGTATATAGGAAGGTGTCATCATGTATGTCTAACCCTTGCATTAAGTCCTGAAAATCCCTTAATGGATTCAGGCACCCAAGTGACCATACACGACATTAATGACCTTTCAAACAGACAAGATCACTAATGATGCCCGAACCCGCATCTCGAAAGGGGGCAAGCATCATCTCATCCTCCATCTTAGCCTATACTAGTGCTCAAGCATGGGTGAGGCATTAATCTTATTAGTTTAATAACTAGGTCAGCCTAATTAGATTAATTATGTTATCTCTTGTTACCACTACTTACAATAAGTAAACCCTGATAGCCACTTGTGGGATCCGGTACTTATTGCAAGCCACCTCCTACTATACAATTAGGTAACCTACCCTAGGTTCACAAAAGAGTATCATAAAGGATAAATCTCAAATCAATCGCATCCTGCCCATTTAGTTGCACATAGGTTCTCAATAACCACAAAACATCCACAGTATCCACATAAGTCCAAACAACACATCATACCGAACCAGGTTGGGTCTAAGAATATCAGGACTATGACATCATCATAAATCATGAACTAACATCACACTAATACCACATAGAAAGTACATTCCCAACACATCTGGATTTATGTCCTAAGGATTATCTAGCCCAATAGATACCCGAAACATGATAACATAGAAGAATATACAGATCATTTAACCATGCACTCAAAACACATCATGGTCGATTTAGGGTAATGACATGAACACACACGTCATAAAGTAACAGAAATGATAAACACTCCCCCCAGCCTCTGTATACACCCTAGGTCAACTAATGCCCCCATAATGCACATATAAGCAAAAGAGATCCATATAGATGCATATGAATAAAAACGACTAAAGAACTGAAAAATGAACTCTAGCCAATAACATCTACAACTATCCACCTATGAATGTTACTTACTACATCATTCTAACAAAACAATAACCATCAAAATTTGATTAATTTAACATCCATGTTTCTATTTCATAATACACATTCAAATAAGGAATGAACTTGTCATGTTATCGATTGATTATAATATGCGTTAATTATATCATGATTAAATATAATATAGGTTAATTAATTATAAATCAACTATAGAATATATTAATCATATTAAAATTCAACTTTAGTACATGTCAGTTTAACATAAATCTTATCCACTAAGATATTAAATTAAACAATGCCATATGTTAACTAAGATTAATAAATCCTTAATAATTAAAATTATTAACCATATGTTAATAAAAATTAACTATATATATTAATCAAATAAAAATTAAAAATTATCAATAAACATATTAATTTAAAATTAATATAACATATTATTTAAACACTAATAATATACATTTATTAAATAAAAAACAACTTTTAACCAAAAAAAAAGAAAAAAACTGAAAAGCAATATATTTTTTAAACATATTAAAAAAAGTATACAGGAGGGGGGGGGGGGGGTTCCTTNGGGGGGGGGGGGGGGGGGGGTTCCTTGTGGCCCCCACCCCGGGCCATCCCATTTGCCGGCAGCTTCGGTTTCCGTGCCGGTAGTCTCGGCTACCGCGCCAAGCTGCCTGCCAACGCAGGAGAGGGGGGGTGCCCACACAATCAATTTTTTTTTTTAAAATACATATTTTTTTTTTATAAATATATTTAATAACTATGTTTTCCAATAAAAATTTTATATTATTTAAAAAAAAAAAAAGAATTCCGAAAATGGAATAATAAAAAAGTCTTTCATCTTTTTGTCTTTTCTATTGATTTTCAATTGACTGGTGATTTTTTTTATTTTTTATTTTTAACTCTGTATTTTTTTTTGACAGAGAGCTAATCATTTTCCTCAAATTGATTTTTAGAATAGAGCATTTACAAGGAGGGTATTAATTTTTCTTCCACTATAGTTACAACTATAGAACAAATTAATTTATTATTTTCTAGGAGTTATAGAAAGAATTTTTCAACGAAATTTCGATAGCACTTCCGTACTAGGGTAATATATATTTTTCTACAAAAATTAAAGATCTAGGTTTCCAGAAATACCCATTTCAACAATAAATCCAAACTAGAAACCCTAATACCCATTTACTCCTAATGCTATAAAATAAAACCCTTTATGCCCATAAACACAGACCTAGCATGCAAGCTTGAGTCAAGACACAAAATTGATCTAAAACATATTTTCCAATTGAAACCCTCAAAACACAAAATAAACAAGCAATGAATGACCAAACAAAGGATTCTATCTTTTCAGATGCATAGAAGATTGGGATTTGAAAACCAGAATTGACATGAACAAGACCCTACCTCAATATCTGTTGAAGAGTACACAATGCAAAATCCAAGCAAGGAGGATTCCCAAAATTATGCTTCAAAACCAAGCACACACCCCAAGCTTTCAAAAATGTTCCCCAAAAACCTGTTAATACAAAATGAAACCCCAATTCTCTCCTAATAGGATTCAATTTACCTTAAACATGCAAACCCTCCTGACAACACATTCAGTTAACTCCTAAAAGGACTCTCCCAAAATTGAAAGAAATAAACAATTAATTAATTAAAATATATTTTTATTCCACATCTCAACTTTGAATCCTAAAATCAAGTTGAGATCTCTTGAGTTTGAAAATACTTTTTCAACCAAAGCTTGCATAGGTAATTAATAAAATATTAATTTAAATAACTTAAATATTTACATCACAATTATCCATGCAACTAAATATTTAATTATTTAATTAAGCATAAAAGCTTATTTACTCTAATTTTTAATTAAATATTAGTATTCAACAATTACACTTTAATTAGCCTTTCAATTAAACATAGGTATTGAATTTAATTTTCAATTAATTAAATACCCTATATTTAATAATTGATTGCAATAATATTTAATTAAATAAATAACATGATTTAACACCCACATAATCACATCAAGCACCTGGAATCAAACAAAAGAAAAAATCAAACATGCACTAGGAAAGGGATACATGAATTCCTATCAACTATACGAACTCGGTAAGGTAGCGAAATAGATACTTGTCCACTAACTAGGACAATCAGGTTTAGGATAGGATTTGGACCTGAAAACTATCTCCCTGCTCTTACCATTGAGATTAATGCGATAGGGCAAACTCACTCCTGCCAATTCAGGGAAGACGTAGCCCAGGACCTACAAACCTGTCATCACAAACACGAACATACATGCATATATCATATGGAAAACAATGGTTGAGACTAGGTTGTTGTGTGGATCTCGCTGAAGCAAGTAACTATGACTCTATCCCATACCATAGCCAGCACATCAAACAGTATTGCAAAACATACAATGATCCATGTGCATATAAATCTAAGGTCAGCATTGTCAGAAAACCATAATCAAAATGAAATCCTAACATATACATAAGCATCATAAAATAACCATAAATCACATATACACAAAAGATACAACATGATAATAATGGATCATTAACATACTGAAAAGTAATGCATGAATATCCTTAAAATCACCTGAAAGAGCTAACACATACATACTATGGTCTAAAAGAGATCAGAAACTGACACAGACAGATAGACAAAGGGGTAGGTATTACATTATCTCTTGTATATTTAATCTATAAGGCATTTTAAATGTACTAGTTATAAGGTAGCTATGTTATTATTTGTGAGTTGCTTTCAAGGAGGGTTTTAAATATTGCAAATAGTTGCAAAGGGTTAGGGTTTATGCAAGAATTTGATACAGGGGTTTGACAGTGAGAGGATAGTTTGTAAGGCATTCTATTTGAAGTTTTATTGTGTTTCAATTAATTTTTTTGGTGGATGTATGTTTTATTGTAACTCTATGGCCCAGGATTAGGCACCAGTCAATCTCTGATAAGTAGTTGTTATCATCAAATCAATCAAAATTTAATCAATTTTTACTTTTTGTTATCTAAAGAATACATGTTTAGATAATTGTCTTGAATACAATTCATCATAGTGATTCCTTGAAAAGAGAATCAATAGGTTATCCTTCCTATGCCAAGTGGCCTAAAAAGAAGAAGGATCATGAATCCTTGCTCCACTATTAGACTTGCTAAAAACTAGTAGTCTGTTGAAGGTGCACCCGCTTGGGTTTATGGAGCCCAAAGTGAAGAAGGAATCTTTTCCTTGTTAATTATCCTTTTCCTTTATGAATCTGAATTAGGAAACAAAGAGTCAAGCAGTTACTACTATATACTAATTCTACAAGAAAAAGAGCTAACAACTTCTCCATTCTCATTCATTTTATTCCTGAATATCCATTTTGTACCGATGACATTCTTGTCATCTGGTCTCAATAAAAGAGTCCATGTCTTGTTTTTCTCTATCTACTCAATTTCTTCATTCATAACACTTATCCATTTATCATTATCAAGTGCAACATTGACAGATTTGGGCTTATAATCACAAATAAGACATCTTGTGTTTAGAGACTTACTTCTGGTTCTCATACCAGCCTTCTTGTCTCCTATGATTTGGTCCTATGGATGGTTTCTTCTAACATATCTTGCAAGTACAGGTTCAATCCCCTATCTATCATCATGATCATCATTTTGTCCTTCATTCTGATCTCCATCATTTGGAACATTATCTTGAGAAATGTCTTGATCGTTGGTATTTGCAGCCTGATGGTCAGGTGCAATGATCTGTTGCCTAGGAGCTCTATATTGTTGGTTGGGTAGAGTGTCAGGTTCTTCATTGTAAGAAAATGTGATGTAGTCCTCTGGTTCCTTAGTGCTTTCCTTTTCATTCTTCTCTACAAATTCATCTAGCTTTACATTTTCACTTTCAACAATTTTTTTAGAGGCTTTATTGAGACATTTATAAGCCTTGCTTTTGGTGGAATACCCTAGGAAGATTCCTTCATCACTCTTGCAGTCAAGCTTTCCATTTCTATCATCTTTTAAGATATAACATTGACTACCAAAGATCTTGAAGTAACTTACATTGGGTGTGCAACCATACCAAAGCTCATAGGGTGTCTTTTTGGTTTCCTTCAATTGTACTCTATTTAGTGTGTAAACAATAATACTGACAGCTTCCCTCCAGAATATTAGGGTGATGCCTTTCTCTATCATTAGTGTCCTTGCACAATCAACTATGGATCTGTTCCTTCTTTCAACAATTCCTTTTTTTCGTGGTGTTCTTTGTGTAGAGACCTACCTTTTGAGTCCATTCTTATTGCAAAAGTTAGTGAATTCATCTAAAATAAATTCCCCTCCTCTATTTGATCTTAAGCATTTTATATCCTTACCACTTTATTTCTCAAACATTGCTTTGTACCATTTAAACATCTTAAATACTTCTGATTTATCTTTTAGAAACATGACTGTCATCACTCTAGAAATATCTTCAACAAAGAGAATAAAATATCTATCTCCATAATAAATCTTTGTCTTCATTGGTCCACATAGATCAGCATGGACTAATTCTAGAATTGCATCAGATGTATGGTTTTTACTTTTGAAACTAAACTTAGTCATCTTACCTTTTTGACAATTCTTACACATGATGTTGTCGGGCTTAGTCATCATCAATAAGCCTCTAACATTTCTCTTTTTGATAATCTTTATCATGTTGTCAAAGTTCACATGATACTGTAGACACCCTAAAATGGACAGGCTTGCGACTTTACATTAAAAACACTAATTTCATCTATTAATTAATGGTTTTTTAATCATTAATTAATCATCTATTTTCCTCTAAATTCATTCCCCAAATC
>MU223943.1:958011-1034911 GCA_018584345.1 Thuja plicata
TAAATAATTAATTTTATTTAATTAAATAGCTTTAATTGATTAATTACCATTAATTGATTAATTAAACTCAATTTCCTATAGTTTAAATTCAAATATTTAAACTTACTAATTAAATTCTTCTAATTAATCTAATTTAAATTCATCAAATAAAGCAATTCTTAATAAAAAAGAATTCAATTATCTCACATGTTGAAAACAATTATTAAATAAATAAATTAAATACTCATTTATCTTCAAAGAGATAACCCAATTAGATCACATGGGTTACTCCACCCATCTCTCCAGTCCACATGGGTAACTTCACCCACCTCTTCAGTTCAAAAAGGTAACTCATAATTAGCTCCTCAGTTAACCAAACTCTATCTCCTCTTAACCAAATAAAAAGGTGGAGTTTACTGAGGATCTCTCCTGTTCCTTTTGATCTCAACCATTCATCTCCCCATCTCTGGGATTGATCTCAACCATTCATTTCATTTCCAATTCCTATATAATAAATCCTTTATAACCATTTGAAAGATCCAGGATTTCAAGCTCTCGTGCGCCATTACTATGTCAGTTTGGTTCTAGCATTCAAGCCATCTTACGATCACACACACACATTTCAATTATCAAATCCTCGACGCTTCTCAAGTCATAGACGCTGCCCCACCAATACTGAGCATCAAGAATAGCGTTTTGGAAGGAGTAGAGAGAAATAATAAAAGCTTCAAGCACAGTGGGGTTTGCATTTATTTGTCTTCCTTTCTCTTGCTTGTACATTTTATTGCTCACTTTTCTGTTATTCATTTAGTAGTTATTGTATACTTGATTTGCATTCATTTGTGAACCTTTGCTACTAACCCCCGCCCTTGGAAAGCTGTGGGAACCCGGAGAGAGAGGCGTACAGATACAATCTTTTGTGCCACAACCATATGTCTTTGTTTGTAGCAATCAAAAAAGTGGTGTCAGTATCATTCAGATAGAATAATTTAAATTTTGTCTGCTCACCGGTACCAATTAGATTTCCTGATTTATTGAAGATCTTTGCCTTTTAATTTTCAAATGCTACTCTGTGACCTGAATTACTCAACTAAGAAACACTCAATAGATTGTAATTCAATCCATTTAACCAATAAGCATTTTCACATTTTATCTAGTTATTCAACATTATTGTTCCTCTACCTTCAACTGGACAAGGTGTATCATTACCCATTCTTATTGAACCACAATTATAGTATTCAAAAGTCTCAAACTTTTTCTTTTCACTGGTCATATGGTGAGTGCAGCCACTATCTATGTTCCAAACATTATTTTTACTAATCTTAGAAATGAGTGCAGTTTCTACATACCTTTCTTCATCATCATCTGAATCATATTTCACTGCCACAAATACCATCTTGATGTCTTCATTAGATTCAGTGTCAATGTCATGATCTTTGCATTTAGCTAGGTAACTGGCTTTCTTTCCTTTGTCCTTGTAGTCTCAAGTATCTCTTCTTTCTGATTGTTGGTAGCTTCATTAATCACCTTTGTCAGACTTCTTTTCAAATGATTTGTCATTATTTCTGTCATCTTTTCTTCTATTAGGACATCTTGCAGCAAAGTGTCCAATCTCTTTACAATTAAAACAAACAAGTGGTAATTTACCTTTGTATTTACCTTTTCCTCTCTGCATTCTTCTAGCCATAAGTGCTTCAATTTTATCAAGATCCTCTTCTTCACTTTCACTATCACTATCTTTTCTCATAGTGTGTTTATGACTTGATATACTTATTCTCATAGAAGTTTTGAATGTAGAATCTATGTTTGGTAAGATACTATTATCAAATTTATTCATCTCAAATTAAATCAGACTTCCAATCAAACTGTCTAGAGTAACATTTCTATTAGCTACTGCTCTCATTTCTTGAATGGATGATACTCTAATAGCATAAGTAGGTAGGAAGGTTCTTAGAATTTTACTTACCACTGTATCTTCTTCTAGTACACCTCCAGCTCCTCAGATAGCATTGACTACCTCTTTGATTCTTGTGTTGTGCTGTGTGATGTTTTCACCTTCTTTCATTTTGAGATCATCAAAATTTCCTCTAAGGCTTTCTTCCTTGGCTCTCAAAACATTCTTGTCACCACCATGTACAAGCATCAATTTGTCCCACATCTTCTTTGCTATTTTGTAGGTTTTGACAGCTTCAAATTCAGCATCGAAGAGTAAGGAAGCAAGCTCTATTATCATGCAATTGTGCTCATGCTTTTCTCTCATTTGTTCAACTTTGGGTGCACCTTTGGGCAACACATATTCAGTATCTAAGTATTGAGTATTATCATTACTAATACTTGATAAGTGGAGTCTTATTCTACTCTTCCATGAAGCAAAATTGTCTTTGTTCAACTTGGGCACATCTTGTTTGTTCATCTTGTGATCTTTAGCTTAGGTTTTGAAACCTTCCTTCTAAGCACACAACCTCTGATACCAATTGTAAGTAATAACTAAGAGAGGGGGGTGAATCGGTGGCCTCAAATATTAATCCTTAAATCAACCCTTAAAACTTATAACCACAAATTATGCCTCTAGTTATCTTCTGTCCTACAAGATGAATGCCTTGAAATACTTATAACCATTTACTACTTTTCAGATTGGTTTGTTAAACCTCCTTCTGTATGTTTACCGATAAGCAATCATTCATTTACTGAAACACAATAAACAAACATAGTATATCGATCAATCCAAAATTGCATATGTGAAATGTAAAACTATAAAGAAATGAAACATAAACACATAAAACATGGATTTTTAACATGGAAACCTTGTTAGGGGAAAAACTACTGGGACCGGTACTGCAAATTTTCACTCTTCTAAAGTGAGCCCTGTTAGGAGCCAACCCTGTTAAAGGTTACAAACACACTGCTAGGTGTGACCTTGTTAGAGGATTTAAAAGATAGTTTTTCACCTAGTATCTGGCATCTAATGCTACCATCCTTGATCAAACACTTACTTGGCCTATCAATAGGTATCAGACATATCCAATGCTACTTTCTATGATCAAAATTTTTGATACTCTTTGGAATGTATCTCAATTGTAAAAGATTTTTAAGTCCTACTCAGTTAAGATACTTGATGCTTCAATGGTTAAACTGAAACACTAATGATCTGTTCATACATACAATTCAATTGCAGATTTTTAGATCTATTGTAAGTCCATTACCTCTCTGATCAATATAATCAAGTATACCTTTGCTCCACACTATTTTTGTCTGTGATGCTGTCTCACTGTTCGTTGGTGTCTGCAAAATCTGGCTCTTTCTTCAGCTTGTTGATCAGTATTGAATGAAGACTTTATTCTCCTTCAAATTTTCTTTAGCATCTTCCCTCTTCTCTCTTGTTCACCCCACAATTCATAATGAATTGGGTTTGTCTCTTTATAGACATGTTTCACCATTTCTTGGCTTTCTTGATCTTGGTGTGTTCAACAATTCTTGCCAATAGATTTAAATAAAATCTCTAGTCTTATCTCATAGAGATCTTCTTGCCAACTGGACAAAGTAGCTTTAAATCAATTACTTATCTCTAGCTTTATCTGGATGATTAAAATAATGATAAGTATTAGTTAACTCTATAAATATCTCTTGATAGCTAAGCATTTTTTCATTTCTAAAATCTTTATTCCATTAGTCAACACTTCAGTTAGTCATCGGTGATAACTGACTGTTTCGTCAGTGTGACTTTAGTTGTCTTTGGGAACTCTGTCCATCGAGCAACACTGCAATTCTATCCGTTGGGTTACACTGTGCTTTTCTCATTGGGAAACGCTATGACTTTTCTCATTGGTAATGCTATGCATTTTCTTGTCGGGTAACACTGTGACTTTTCTCTTTTACTCTGACCATCGATGTGCACTCCGTCGGTGTATGTAGTCACTTTGTGAATACTTGACTTATATACATTACTGCTAGGAAAGCCTTTTATTCATTGGTTCTTTGAATTATTTGGTAGTATTTCCATGACCATATAGATTATATCAAGTTGACATCAATGACAATACAATACATTAACTAATTTAATGCCTTGTATGATCATCAACTTAACATCTTCAAACATTCAATCAGTTACATGTCATCACCCACCACCCCAGGATCATCCACCTCATAATGAGGAAAATATTATTGATTTGATAGAAAGACATGAGGCTGAGGTGGATTTAGAATCTCCACAAAAGAAGCAAAGAGTGGAAGTAGGTGAGCCCTTTGTTGCAAAAACATAGAAGAAAAAAAAGGATAGAATTGGTGCCCTATTCATTGGGACTAGTGCTTATGATCATCAACTAAGAAAGTTGATAAGAGAGGATAAGAAACAAAGGGAAAACACTGATGATAATTTTGAGATGCCCCTTATTTTGGGCCAAGATAAAAGGGAACTACAACAAGAGGAGTTCTTGAAAGATGATGAGCTCATCAAGACTAAGGAGTTCAAGGACTTCCTTATATGGGCTAAGAAAGAGAAAGTTGAAGCCCAATTGAGATCACAAGGATGAGAGGCTATTAAAAGTGAAGCATTACAAGATCTCCAAGCATATGACCTAGAGTCTAAGAATATGACACATGATGAAGCCACACAACTTGTAAATTCTAGTGGTATGCTCTTAGTAGAGGGATGGGACTTGGCTTCATCCTTTATAATAGATTAGATCAAAAGATAGTATGATGTCAATATTTTTATAGAGACACAAATAGGAGAGATGATAAAAGGGTGTGGCTATGATTCTTAATCCTAATCCCTAGAAATGTGGTCTCTTGCTCCTAAGAATCAAAAGCCATCACTGATTAATGTTCAAGAGAAGATGGAGGGAGGCAATATAATATTGTCTGTACACAATACATGAGACTTAGAAATTTCTTAGGTATTGACCCATTTTCTCACCTTAATGAGGAAAAGGCAGTACAGATATCTAATAGATATCAAAAATTATTTGATGGATCAAGTCTTATTGCCAAGGATAGAGAATTAGGTCTCATAAAGATCAATGCAATGGAGAAGATAATTGCAAATCTAAATAAAAAATTGCAAGAAATGCCTGAAGTTTCTCCATCTACACCTAAAGAAGGAACAAATGATGAGATATAGACTGAAGATATAGGGTATACTATAACAGAAATAGAGCAGGCAATTAAGGAGCATAATGAAGTTGTTTTGGGAGCCCTAATGCAAATTTTGTAGCATAGGATGGATATATTAAAAGATAAAGTTGATATAGTATATGGTGCTTATGGTAAATTTCCAAGCTTACAAGTTGAAGTGAAAAAAATTGTGTCAATTTTGAACCCCTACTTTGCAACATGGTCAGTTAAGACTGGGTTATTTGAGAGGTTAGCATCATTGTAGACACTAAGATCAAATTTTCCAGAGATAGTAACCGAAGTTGGAGAAGAGATAGAATAGATTAGGGTAACCTTGTCCTTTTTCAAAGACAAGGGAAATCAAATTAGGGCCAGAATTAAAATGTTTGGCCTTGACTAAAATAAATTTGTGTCATTAATCAGGATAAAGGATAACCAAATCAAGCCATTAGGAGCATGGAGCACAAAATTTGACACTTTATTACCTAATAAAGAGGTATATATTTCTAACAATGGCGAATTGGATATGGAAATATACAATAATATTTTATATGATGCCTTTAAGGCTGAAAGAAATTGCAACAAATTTATAACAGATGTCAAGTGCATTATAGATGCTAGGTGGGAAAGGCAGAAAAAAAAAATTGAAAACATTCATAGCTTTAATTGGCCTGCAGAGGATGATGTCACAACATGGGATGTTCTTACAAAAACCAAGAAGAAGAAGCCTACCACTATTGACATTGAGATCATTGATGAAGAATAGAAGGACACCTGACACCTGCTCTTTGAGTATAGGGAGGTTAGTTATCTTGAATACTAGTGTAAATTCTCCTGTAATGGCGGTCACTAGGTCTCGCTACAAATATTGGAGGCTATGTTGAACACATATAGACAAAGGTGCCAGTAATCACAAGAAGACAAGATCAAATCTGATTTCATTCTTCATTTTTGTCCACTTGGTCTCTTCTTGTCTTTTGTCCTTTTGTATGCTTTTAGGGTTAGGTCATAAACCCTCTGAATCTTGTTGCATCCTTACTTCTTCAGGATTCCAAGATGGTTTTAGACTTGTTATTCCAAGTCTGCTACTTGTCCTTTTCCTAAAGTGTTTCTAGAGTCGCAATGGTATTTTTGAAAATCTCAAAGCTACTTAACTCTTCATTTCCAACTACTCATTAAAAGTGTCACCATTGTAGTCTGGCCGTGTTTTGAAAAACAAAATATTATTTTCTAACACTTTTTCTTGAACAGGTTTGAACAACCTTGAACACCTTTGAACAACCTTGAACTTAGTTCATGCACATTCAAGAGTGTTCAAGGTAGTTCATGTTATTGTAAGGTTTGGCAGATGTATAAAACTAGTGGAAAATGTTTCATGGTCTTGGGGTATGGAAGATTTGACTTTTCAAAGATGAAACATAAGTGATGATAGTGCAGAATATTCATTTTAAAGACTAAGGCAGATGAACCAATGGGAACAGGTTTGAATAGTATCAAACATATGTGAACATCCTTGAATTTGGTTCAACTCTGTTCAAGAGTGTTCAAGGATGTTGAAAAAGTGATACATGGTAGAAAAAGTAGAATTCATCATCACTCAATGGTAGGTCCTACGAAAAGGAGCATTTAATGCGTGAAAGTAATGATGATAATTAAGTGAATCTGAGTTGTCAAAATCATGATGATTCCGTACGACATGAAATTTTGCACGGGTGGTATTAATTAACTACATGTGTAAACTATCATTTCATTCCCTTAGCCTTTATTTCCTTAAAGATGGGTAATTAATGATCAATTATTGGGTATTCTCTATTGAAACCCTTTTGAACATTCATTCTTTTGAAATGCTGTCACTATCTGTATACAACTAGTTTGAAGGTAAGGGTTTTCAGAAGCTCCAGTGTGTGGAAGTATCTACAGGAACAAGGTGAGTCAGGTTGCACCCTCTACAATGTTTTAATTTAAGCTTGTGAAATATACAGAAGATTTTGTGGCAGTTGTCTATGTGTTTTTACAAGTATGAAGTCTACTTTTCACTTATTTTAAAGCATTTCTAGTTTGGTTTGCGAAAACTCCATTGTAGCAGACATAGACTTAGGAGGATGTGATGTTGAGGGAATCCCTGATAGAATTACAAGGTTCTTAGAAAAGAAGGTCCCTGCTTTGGAAATCCTGCATAGCGGGCTGTGTGTAGCGGCTTCTTTCCCACCTGTAGTAATTTTCCCCAAGCTAATTCATGAATGTGTCCGTAACTATGATCAGCGGACCGAATCAATCCTCAAGAAAGATGGTAGTGTCTTATTGGCTATAAACAAGAAAGTTGATTCTCTAGCTTTCCAAATCCCAGAGAAAACCTTTTCCTCTTTTTCTCCTGCATAGTCCCTTGTTAAATTCAAAGAAAATGCGGATGCAAATCACACTTCCATGGCCAAGCACTGGTTGATAAACCCACAAAGGGGAGGTTCTCGTTTTCCCAAAAAGTTTAACAGGAGTCATGTACACTGTTATATTAGTGATGTCATGGTAATGTTGCAAAGGGTCAGAGGGTCACTAGAGTCCTATTTGTTCTTAGATTGGTTGTTCTGTTATATTCAAATTGTGTTAGAAGGAAAATAGACACTGGATTGGGTTGAATTAATTTCCAGTTCAATGAGGGAACAAATAAATAATTCTAAACTCATAGGTTGTAGTTTCTTCATGTCTTCTTATTTGATGTACTGCTTAGCCTGTAGTAGAAAATGAGATGGGATGATTCATGAGCCTTGGTCTAATGGCATGTGTGTTTATGAGTATTTCCCTATCCTTCATAGAGATAGAGAAATTTAGAACTATAGGAGAGTGCATGATAGTTTTATGGGTAAACTCTATTTTGAGCTCACTGGGGATTCGGCCAGGAGAATGAGTGCTGAGGCACAGGAGTTTGTGACCAAATTTGGGATTTTTTATATTCATTTTCCTAGATTCACTTATGTGAGAGTTGGGGGTTTTGAAGATTCCCCTACAAGATTTCCTAGGTATGCCTTTGACTAATTTAATTTTGTAGAAGTCTATAGACAACTCACCATTGTTCTTAGACGATTCCTTCCCGAAGAAGAGTGAGAGAAAGTTTTCCCATTGCACCTAGGTAAATTCTCATGTTATAATATTGAAGATGTAGTAAGCATAGGGAGTGACCTGAGTCATTTTTATTTCAAATACTATACAAAGAGGACAGGTTTTGATAACAATAATTTTGCTGGTGGAAGTCTAGGGCTTAGGTCCCATATGTTCCTAGTTCCTCATCTAGAATATTTCTGGGAGGATTGTCCTGATGAGTCTCAAGTTAAGGAGAGAGATCATAGTCAACTCTGCATTTCTTAGATTTTGTCCATGAGGTTATAGTTCAATGTAGAAGGCATGATAGATAATGGTTCAAACTCAAAAGACCCCCAGGAAATAAGGAGTATGATATTTATTGGTCAGTAGAAGAGGAAGATGACATAAAATGCAGAACACAACATGTACTTCAATTAACTAAGGAATGAATACAAGAAAAAAGAAAAAACTCTAATCTTATGTCAATTGAAGCTAAATCCTCACCTATATATTCCTCTTCCCCTATCTCTAATCCTCATAAATCAATTGATAATGCATGTGCATCGGGAAAACATCAGACTAAAGGTTCCAGGAAGAAATTTGTTGCAGAATCTTCTCCTGTGGTCTCACCTCATCAAATTACCAGGTCAAAGTCTGAGTCAAAAATTAAAGGGAAGATGACTCAGGAAAATACAAAGACAATCAACTTGGAAGATGACAAATTTGGGGATCTGAACTATCAAATTGGTGAAGATGAGAAAATAGGAAAGGACCTCTTCAATATAGATGATGTGACTTTGGATCTGATGGATAATCCCACAAAGACAAGCGAACAACCAACATCAACAAGTGCCACCCCAAGATGGCTAACCTCTTCGGTGAACAAGAAACAGAGCCTAGTTCAATTATTTATCCCAGTGTAGGATATAGTCAGCAAGTACGTTCAAAAAACTCCCAAGGCCAAAAAAGTCAAGAGCACAGTGCGAATGTTTGCTGATGCTAAAACTGGGAAGTGGACAGCTGAGGTAGATACTTACAGACTGAAAGAGGAAAAATATGATGTTGCGGCTAAAGTCTTTGAAGTTACCAAAATTGAACTGGGAACCATGGATAGGGTAGGAAAGAATCACCTATTCAAAGAGACAGCTCAGTAGATGTTAATGACATCCTGGCAATACCATAAGGAAAAGAAAGAAATGAAATAGACGATAGTGTCACTTTCACATTTCATAAACACTTTCCACAACTTTGATGCCATGCCACTTATTCAATCCCCATAGGTATTTGATCCCAATTCTACAGAAAGTAAGAATTTGCTAAATCAAGTTCAGAGGGGTCGAACTTTGGTCTCTTTAGTTGATGAGTAGATATCCCAACTACTTAACAGTGGCCAATAGTATATCAAAGATTTTCATTTAGTCCTCCATGATACCGAAGCCATAATGGGAGAGTTGCAGACCCAGTGACAAGTCTGGGATGGAGAGGAGGAAAAATGGGTGTCGAAAATGATGAAGTTATTGGAATAGAGAGGTATGGTTTCAACAAATTCTGTGTAGAAAAGTATTTGAAATGCATCGAGGAATCAATTTTCTTCATTCTTCAAAAGAATATTAGCTGACATATCTCTCTCATAAGAAACACCATTACAGAAACTAAAGAGTTTGAGGCTAAAGCTAAACAGATTCAAAAATCCACCTTGAATGAGTTAAAGGTCATTAATTTCACATATTCTTATCCATTAGTGTATGGTGAAAAAGAATTGAAAGGCGCACTGGAAGCCTTCGAATCATCAATAAAAATAATCAGAGAAAAGATTAATCCTAAAGCCTTAGATCTGACTCAAATGGAAAGGATTATATCTATGTTATATCTATGTGTGGATCAACTGCCTAGTGTTGTAGAGAAGGTGAAGAAGTTGAAGTGGAGTAAGGAGGCCTCAATGGCCTGGATAGTGAATTCCAAGGTCTCGCATCTATCATTTGCAAAAGAGTTGATCCAGGTGTATAAAGAATGGAAACCCACCCAGTCAGTTGCCAAAGAAGAAGGGAGTTCAACAGGAAGTGAGGATCATGTTGTGGACAAGGTGCTGGATTTAGATAATTATTTTCATTTGGTTTAGCATGCAAACTATCAGGGACATGTGTCCTTTTCTGCTAGTTTCATTTTATAACTAATTGCCTGAGAGGTCAAGTTTTTTGGGAGACCTCTTGGTGCTTTGATACTATAATTATTACTGCTGAAATTTTTTAAAGGATTCAGAAAAAAGAGACCGAGGATAATTAGTTAGTTTGTTCTTTTTGTTTGAATTTAAGGTTAGAGGAACAGACGTAGAAAGATTAGATACTATTTTGAAAGAATATATTTTCATGTGATTGCTTGTGCAGTGATTTTTGGAAATACATTTCAGTTAATTTTATCAAATCTGTGTCATTTGAAAACAATGAGCAAGTGTCCTATGTTGGCATTTTGTTTACTCTACAATGTATGTGTTTGTTGATTCATAATTCTTGGACTTTCTCTATATGTTGTTGCCTTTTTGCCGATTAGTTATCTATTTTCTTTGGAATCTGTTAAAAGAGAAATTGCACTTTTTATTTCCTCATCATTTTTCTATCTTTATTAAGGTACTTATGCATACTTCTCATCTCTGAACGTTGAAGTGACCTTTCTAAAACTTTCAGGTTAAAAGTTGAATTTCAGAAGTTAGATATTATTGATAAAATATCTGTAGGGAGTTGTACCTAGAATCAATTTAGAGGGAAGTGAGTTCAAATCACTTACCCAACTATTAGTGTTATTTGTCTTTTAGAAGGGTCATAGAGTTTTTCTTAAATGATTTATTGAGAGACAAATTTGTTTTCTAACAGATTTTTGGTGACTCTACTGGGGAGCGCTCAATAGTGTA
The DNA here is from genome assembly GCA_018584345.1 of Thuja plicata. Lineage (NCBI taxonomy): Eukaryota > Viridiplantae > Streptophyta > Pinopsida > Cupressales > Cupressaceae > Thuja > Thuja plicata. The sequence continues at coordinate 969,083 of MU223943.1, forward strand.
GACCTATTTTTGAATGATTTCTTTTATAAACAATTATGGTACTACCAGCTATAGTGATACCTAACCAGGAGGAGCTACCTCCTATTATCCAACCATATCTTAACTTTCAAAATACCCAAGAGGATATAATTTCTGATTTGAACACTGTTGCTTGGAATTTAAAGACTAGTTATCATTAATACCAACAAGTCCCTTTAGTCTTGGAAGAAGAGGAAGATATAGGGGAGTGGCTTCGAGGTCTCCCATTTTCTCAGGAAGCACAAATTGTTTACAAATATTCCCAAAGGAAATAAGAAAGAATATAACATACTGGATTCTCGACCATTTACCAGGTCTCAAAGGAGGGAGGGAATATTTGACACCTTTTATGAAAGTTTGCAGAATTTTCAATTCCCAACTACCTATGTTCCAAAACCTAAAACTAAGAGTAGACCTCCTTCCCCACCTCAGGCTCAGTCAAACAATGCTCCATCTACTAGTATCTAGAAATCCTTGACCTTATTTGGCATTCAAGCCCCCCCCTCATAACTATCTTTCCAGTCATAGTCATCGCACAACCATGGGGAGTAGCAATTGGTTCTTTAGCACTTGGTGCTCATCATGCCCTTCCTAAAGGCATAAAAGATGTTCTCCCTAGATTTTCTAGAGATGGTAAAGTCTCAGTAGATGATAATTTCAATGCATTCAGTGTAGCAACTACTATTTTAGCAGTGCAACATGAAGATGCAACTGTTAGGATTTTTGCCCAATCCTTGACGGAAGGAGTTGCATATTGGTTTGGTCATTTTCCTAGAGGGTCTATAACAAATTGGAAAACAAGGAAGACAATGTTCGAAAGTCATTTCAAAGGTGCTGAGGATGAGCATTCTTTGTTGGCACAATTGACACAAATGAAGAAGGAAATCCATGAACCAATGAGGAACTATGTGGCTTAGTATAATAAAGTGATTCATAAAATTCCCATTGCCAAAAGACCCACCCTAGAGAACCAACAATGTTTCTTTGTAAAATCTATGCTCCCTGACATAGGTTTTCACTTGAGAAGGAGTAGGCCCGCATATTTGGATGTTTCACAAAGCCAAGCCACTGAATTGGAGGATGATCTTATCACAGCTAGAAAATGGAGAACAGATGTGCAAAAACCTCATTCCCAAGCCTCAACTTCCTCGTCCACAGACCTAGCTGTTGAAAGACTCATGAATGATGTCATTGCCTTGAAAAGACAATTACCTAAACAAGGATCTTCCTATCCTCCCATGTATCAAGACACCATTCAAAATAAATCCAACCAATGGAAAAATAAAAATCCTCTTTTTCCCCCAACTCAATCGAGGGTGTCTCTAGAGGCTGCTCCAAAAGTAGTTATGTGTTCATTTCACCTCACAACAGATCATGATGTCACTTCTTGTCCAGATATGTTGAGACATATTCAAATGGAGGCAACTAAATATGTGTTGGGAGAATGTACTATAGAAGAAGTGGCTCAAGAGAGACTCTGTGACTCTAGCTCATATTATTTAGAATATGAATCTGACTCTGAAAGAGGGGATATTCTAGTCACTCTTGAAGACCCAACATGTGTTGTGCTAACGTGAAGTCAAAATATTTCTAAACATGTTTCCACATCATCAGGTACTTTTCAGAAGGCTCATGAACTAGTGAGTAATATTTACCCTTCCAATAACAAAGTCCATGATTCTAAAACTTTACAAAAAAGTGAAGGTATGTCTACTTTTGATATAGTTGAATTTTGTAAATCCTCTGCTATACAAATTTCTCCCGCTGAATATTTAAAGTTAAATCCAAAAGAACTTGATAAAATGGTTAGGTATGTTCAAGGAGATTCTTCACCTTCTTCCCAGACCAACCAATGTACCATAGATCAAGGTAGTGAATCTATATATACTCCCATCATTGCACCCCCCTTTTGTATCAAATCAAAATAACTTGGCCACAACAACTACCTCAGAAATGAAATGTGAAATTGAGGAAATAAGAAAGCCTGAACCTTTCTATATTTCCTTGCTTCTTAATGGCCTCAAATTGAGTAATTGTCTCATAGATTTGGGTTCCTCTGATGATATCATGCCATCATCTATTGCCAAAGCCTTAGGCTCAACTTTGACAAAAAAATTTGGAAGGTGCTATTCCATGGATGGTAAACAAGTGCCTTTGATTGGCCAAGTGAAAGATCCCTAAGATGTGTTAGCAGCTTATCCAGAAAAGAGGTTAAATTTAACCATTTTAGTTGCAGACATTCCTGTGAGCTATGGGATGATATTGAACAGAACTTTCTACAGAGACATGGGCGGGGAAATAAAAATGGATTGGTCAGAATCTATCATACCCATAGGAAAGAAAAAGGTCAAGCTGGAGCCTGAAGTCAAAAACAAGTATACTGTATTCCCATTCGATGACCCAAAGGTGCAAATCCTTTTCCAAGATTGTGAGTTTGGTAACTATATGATTTTCTTAGATGAGACATCCACTATTTCTGCAGTCTGTGGTGAAATTGAACAAATCTAGTTAATGGAGTTTGGTGGTAGTTGTGCTAGTGCAGTATCTGTGGCTGGTGTGGTATTCAAGGGCCCAAATGAAGAATTTATCTTGTTCTCTTTTAAACTGGACTTTAAAAACACTAACAATACTGTCAAATATGAGGCTTTATTATTAGGTTTATGAGAGGCAAAGATATTAGGGATTAAAGAAATTATTGTGAGAGGTGATGCTAAATTGATTGTTAAACAAGTAAAAGGCCAATTCACAGTAAAAAATGAATGCCTTAAACATTATAGGGACTTATTCTGGGATGACATCAATTATTTTGAAGCTTTTTCCATAGAAGAAATTCCCAAAAGTTTAAATTCAAGAGCTAATTCTTTGGTTGTATCAACATCTCTATTTCTCCCACACCCTAACTACAAAACTGATACATACCAGGTAGAGATGATATATAGACCTGTGGTTCTAGAAAACATTTATCATTTGCAAGTGTTCAAAAATGATGCCTGAATTAAAGATTTTATGACATGTGTAGAAGTTTTTTCATCTACTTATTTTGAAGAAATGGATGAGAAGAGTAGCAAGTCTGGATCTCAGTTCTTGCCAGAAGAGGAAGTTGTTCAACTGAAGATTAATAAAATTCCTAAATGTTTGGTTTCCCTTGAATTTTTTTTTTTCAAAAAGATGATAATTTCATTTCAAGAAATGACCCACATTCAGATGTGAAAAAAGAATATGATAAAGTGAATATTGGTACTACAGATGAACCTTGGTGGATATCTGTAGGTAAGACCTTATCTGTTTAGGAAAAGAAATATCTTCAAATCTTGTTAACGGCCTACATGGATGTGTTTGCAAGGAATTATGATGACCTTAAATATTTTTGAAAAGGAGAATTCAGTCATCATATTCCTCTTAAAATGGAATCAAAGCCCTTTCGACAAAAAACTTCAAAGTTATAATCATAAAGTGTCAGAAGCAATTCTGAGAGAAGTAGCCAAGATGCTGAAAGCTAGGATTATTTACCCTATCCATTACTTTTCATGCCCCGCCAGGGAACCCAGGAGGACAAGCCAACTAACTACTAAGAGATGTGAATATATTATTATTATTATTATTATTATGAAATATTATAACTAATCTAAGTTATCACAGGTTCCCTAACACTGTTATTCAAGTAACATAATCCAATCTAATCATTTTACCATTAAGGCATTGATTGATTAATATAAGTTTGCAATTCATTCCTTTACTCTTAACATTACGTTACATGTATAATCTTACCATCAATCCTAATATTCTAACATGCATCCATGTGAGTTATCCATTACTTAACTTATGTCATTATTTACACTATTCATTAAACATTTAGGTGAAAGATAAACATTTGATGGACATGCAATTCCCTATATACTTTATTATTTCATACGTATTTGTGAGACATAGTAACCATAATCCAATATTAAATTCTATAGCTATTTATTCATAGATTCATTAACTCATAATAGTTTTCCACAACCATACATCAAGTGATAGCACATTCATTTATAATTACATTATTTCATACTAAGTCTAAGATCATTTCTTGGATACCAAAACTAATAAAAGATAGGCGAATAAATACCCTAAACAATTATCTTTTCATATTGATAACATATAATATTTTCCCTTTCCTTTTTCCTAGATATACCAATTCCCTTATACATTGCTTTGAATTACATTGATATACATCATATCATCAGATCCAATGATTTACAAGAGATTTCTTTTGCAAGAATGCACATGCATAAGCACATACTTAAAGATACAATAAGAAGTCTTCAAAATTGGAAATCCAGAAGGAATAAGGGCCAAGAACATCCATCTAACCACGAATAGTACCTTGATATAATAAATATTAACCACCCAACCACGTGGATCCAAAGAGAGTCCACTCCCTTGTGCTAGGAGACAGAGACCAAGGTCCACGCAAGAAGGTAACAACTAGGATACCCCTAAGGTGATGGTAGCCCTTCCCAAAACATAACACAATAGAAAAAAAAAGAAGATCACAAAGACATAAAGAACATTGGTAGGAACTCTAAGACACACTAGGTGAGTGTCATCGCATAGCCCTCACCCCTTGGGTTTCCCTGGTCAACCACTTTGGGCCCCGACCCCCAAGTAGGCACATGCGAAACCAAACATCTCTCATCGGGATGAGACTATCTTATTGTAATATCATAATAGTACCTTCTCCCACTCAGATCCATAGCATTTAATAGAACTACCAGCATGGACGAGGCTTATATTAGTTAACATGTAATTCCCTTCCCATAAATTATTATTGTTATCACTGGATTAACAACTCAATAGTGGGTTGTCCTGGTACTAGCCACTTAGGGCTCCTACCCCCACTGTGAGCCACTCACCTAGTGTTCTTAGGCTCCCTACCTTTAGAAAACATCAAAATGGCATAGAAAACCCACATAATAATCCATAAGATGACATAACCTTTTCACAACATCAATAGTTGAATTTAGGAAAGCACTAGTTATCCTGAATCCTTTGGACAACCCTAAACCACAATCGAGTACATAGATACATAAACACATCCAAAAATGAATCACAAGGGATTCTCAACAACATAATAACATCATGAAACTCATAAAAACATAAATTATAACATCTTAAAATCATTGGACTGGGTTTAGGAGATCATTGATCATCCCTAGTCTACTAGGTATTCCTAAACCCTAATCCAGCATACAAGTAGATATATAACACATAAAAGAAATAAAAATGCACCAATCATCAAGTATTATACAAAACCATATAACCAATTCCTTTTTGGTACCAACTCAAACCACAAAATATCATAACAAGATCATAATGTAGAAACATGCTGATTCCTGAAATTTGGCTAAGTTTGAAATTTCCTAAAACCTTCAAATTCTAGAATCTTTATTTGAACTCCTAGGAGGATGAAACCACTCTCAAACATACTATAAGGTATTACATAAAATTTAACTTAAAGTATAAGGAATTAAAAGTATGTAGCTTATACTTAAATATTACGTTTTATGTTCTGCCCTAAGGCTGAAATTGGACTGAGACCACCCAACCCTAATCCGGGTTCCCAAACTATCCAAAACTTATGACAAGTTTCTAAATGATCATAAACATAATATCATATGAAAATCAAGTATTCTAAAGTTTGAACAACTTCTAGGACCAACCCTGGGTCAAAACCAAACCCTAAACCCTTCTGGAAACCCTAAAAATCAAACTGGAAGTGTCCTACGCAGGTGGTGACCTAATTTACATAGGTGGTTCAACCTACATAGGTGGTTCTTTATATGTAGGTGGTCACACATCCTGCATAGGTAGTGCCCAGTTCTGCACAGGTGGGAAAAGTCTGTGCATCTTAGAGGCAGCAACTTGCATATTGGCCTCTTAGGTAAAATTAGGTAAGATGGAGGTCTATAAAGTAGGATCAGAGAGACACCTAGTTGAGACCCCTCTATTCTCCTTCAAAAACCACCCTCAAACCCATCCTACCTTCAAGGTATGGTTGTCTATTCCTGCCACTAGGTGCAAGGTAAAGAAGGTGACCACTAGAATACATTATCCTAATCTAGACAGAAGTCTGCATAATTGACAACATAAAGAGGGTCTATCTAAAGGCCAATACATTCTAAGGTGACCATTCATAAATAGGGTTAGATAAAAAATAGTTCATAAACATTTATAAGGTATACATTCATTATTTAATTCATACCAAACAACATAATATAAAAATATTTCCATTGATCACACAACTATAGAAAATAATAAAACAACCACATCAAAACATAGCAAACACATAAATAGGATTCTCTTATCCAGGTAGATCCTACCTGGAGTCCTATGGAGAAAAATTTGAAGCTATCTCAATTCCACTCTAGCCAAGCCTATTCTCCTCAAGCCTTCCAATCAATGAGATATCCTCCAAATGCTTCCACCAACCTTTCTAATAGTTTTAGATATATATTTCTCCGTATACAATTTCTTCGTTCCTTCCTCCCTTCCTACTCTCTACATCTCCTTCCATAAATATGTTGTAGGATTGGTTGCACGGGAAGTTTCAACCGATGCAACCATCCACAACTATCTTCTATTTATTAGTTTGGACATTAATAGTCTTTAAATAAATTAATGTGTAGATAGTTTCTTGAGAATGTTTTAGTTTATCAAGTACTTTAGTTACTATTGTTTATTATTATGTTGTAAGTAAATTCTTTTATTTTATTCTCACTTTAGATAAAGATTAGTTACTTTCTCTCTTTATAGAATAATAAGTAGTTTATGTTTATTTTATCCAAGGATGAAGTGGATTTAAGTACACACAATAGTTGATCCCTTCATTATAATAACAAGGACACATAAATAAATAAATACATAAACACTCACATAAAAACATTTATATAAATATATTAATATAAACATATATATAGACATATGTATATGTGTGCACCCATATGCCTATGTGTATATATCCATGCAAATATTATTATAAAACATACATTAATGAATACACTTAATAAGCTTATTACCATGCATTTAATTCCATAATACTATCAAATTATTAGTAACTGATAGTCCAACCACAAAACAATATTCAATTAGTCCTAGGGACTATAACGAATATACACAATGATCAAATACCAAGAAAACATAATCGGACATCAATCCATAATCAAAGGACAAATCCAAAAAGACCCCACCCAGGAACAAGGATCAGGGATAGACTTAGTTTTGCGGGACCAGGTACTGTCTCCATAACAACAACAACGATCGAGGATTTTGGGGCACACTCAGACCTATGAAGCCAGGTGAAGTTGATGCCCAGTACCTGCAAGCTTGCATCACTGAGAAGAAATACATGTGCATTGATGTAGATATTAAAGAAGACATTATAGATAGATGATCAGAATCGATACATCATGTGGACCTCATCTATGTGAGTAACTACGACTTCGTCCTGAATCATGAAAACACACACACACACACACACACACACACACACACACACACACACACACACACACAAGGAATGTAACATGAGAGTTAGAATCATGAGAATTGGGTTAGTCAATAATTGATACTAATAATAACTCATCATAATAATAATAAATGTCCTAAATCATTAAGAGACATACAAGACTCATCGAAAGTAACTTTAATAGAAGAATATATCTATATCCATCTGACACATATCACATAACATCCTAGGTGTGTTCAGAAAGGTATTGAAGGTCTTTTATACATACATGGGGACAAACACATACATAAATGATACCTTTAGACAATATGTCTTATATTGGATTTCTCAAGTACAAGCTGACAAAATCATTATAAACAACTGTACACAAAAACAAGTATTAGGCTATAAGAAAACATCTAAAGATCTTACTTCATTCAAAAACTTGTATTAGGGTTAGAGGGGTATTACACCACACGTCAACATCCCTCAACCCACTTGTTAATTACCTGGGTTTAAGTTGTTAAAAATACACAGTTAGGTTCTAGACCTAACAGTGTCCTGAGGAGGGAGATGAACCATAAAAGGGTTATCTGATTCCATTTTACTAAGGTTTTCTCTATAGGATAAACATTTTTCTTTGACAATAAAACTAACACTATTAATGTTGTCATAATAAATTATATTATTACTTTAAAAGAGTTTGAAGATGTGAGAATCATTCATGACATTTGCTTCAAAAGATTAAATCAATATTTTAACAAATTTAATATTTAAATCTCAAATAATGTCTTTTTTTGGGCAAAAATGGAAGAGCCATTATGATATATTGATATTTATTAAAAACTACTTTGATAGGTCTCTAGGGGGGAATAAGAAGGGAAGAATACCTCCCATCCTGGCCAAAATTGTACGTAACTAGCATCATGTATATTTTGCATATTACAATGTGTATTGATACAAGAACCGAACTAGCAGTATGTATATTCTGCATATTACAATAGACATCGATAATAGCCGAGAATCGAATATCCAAAAAACTAACACTACTACCATCTAAAGAAACACCCAAAATACATGGCTACATCTAGTACAAAAACTTACAATGACCTAATTTTTTAGGAACCCCCCAGTCTACCCTTCCCTTTACCCAAGAATCTCCCCACTCAGGATACCCGTGAGGCTGAAGCTAAAGATGATCGTGTAGAAACTTGACGGGGAGGACTCACCATATTTGAGTCTTCTACAAAAGCCAACACCACTAAAAGGCTATCAAATAGTGACAACACATTAGCGACGACCCCATTTGGCAGGAGGTTAATGAACTTGATGATTTCTCTCCGAAGATGTTGCTGGTCTTGTCCATCCAATGCCAATTTTAGTATGTCATAGAGGCAAAGAAAATCCTTTCTGCATTCAAGGTGATAGGGGGGGAATAGGCCCCCCACCCAATCTTTTGATCCCCTAAGTGAGTATCCATTGAGTTCCATTTCTATTGTCAACTCCGTAGAAAACTCCAGCTTCAATAGCTTAGATGCCATCTTCATGAATAGTTTATATTCTGGGAGCATATCATACCAATTAGATAGGAAAACCAAAACTACATGAGAGTGGTAGATGTGCCTAGGGGTGTCAGGGAGCCAAATTCTGTCACCTATTATACTTCTTATGGCCTCCATCATGACACCCGATAGTTGTTTAAACACCACTTTCATATGTCTTCTTAGATACGGCCCTAACAGAGGTCATTCCCAATCTTTCAAGGGCATTTTTATCCTCTGGTTAACCCAGTGATAATCCATATTTACTAAATAAAGGAAACTACCAACACCTAGCTACAGTAGATAGATTGTGAAAGATCCATGACTTAGTCATTAAAATGGAGGGGATAAATAGGCCATTACGGGCGAAGACAACAAGGCTATGTACCTACCATAGTCATTATGCATGATGTAGGAGATCAACCAAATCTATAAATACATCTTTAACTCATAGTGAAAATGAGCTCTTCATAGATATTAATATGTACTTTGTGCCTTTATGCCCACTACACCGCGTTCTTGGTGCCACATATATTTGCTTACCTCAGGAAGTTGAGATGTGGGCATGAGAAAAGCATCTTGGGAGTAGACAACTCGGGTGTGAAATTTGTATTTAGTATAGGTAATTAAAGGAACCTCTACCATAGGACACCACACCTATGAGCCAACACTTCAAACTAATACGAGTGACGTATTATGTACCTTTTAAGGTTGATTTCCATGTGATCACTGAATTCCCATATGAACTGCCTCACAATAGGTGCTTAGTAATCATGCCCAAAGCCTCTCTTAGGAATATTTTATTCAATCTAAGGACCACTTATCCCACCATGAGGTGCATTTAGTTTTTCAACCCAGGGATGTATACTTGAAATGGTATGGCACTGTATATGCACTAAGTCCCTTAAAGAGCCATTCTACCTATGTTGTGGGAAGGTAAAATACATGAAGGAAATCTATGCTAAAGCTGTAGGAAAGGAAACACACTTAATCCTTACTGAAATCAATGCTACAAATTGCAAGTTCTACTTAAGCCTATTTTTCCACCCTAGAGAATTCACTAAAACTATCCTTGCAGGTGTTGCAGGAACATTCACAAAGTACAATGTTGCAGGAAGAAACTGTAATATTCTATCTAGAATGCTGGAAATACTGAAAGAAAATCTACTCTACTCTACTCTAATCAACCTCCCAAGTGGGCCCCCTTGGTCAACTTCTGCTAATCTATTAACACAGAAGATAAACCAAAATTCACTTTATTTTCAAGAACTGGTTACATAAGAATGATACATAAAACTAGAAATGAACTTGCTGTGCAAGATACAACAGAACAATGTATTCCCAAAAATTCTGAACTTACAAACTAATAGTCCAATCCCTATAAATAGAGGATCCACTCTTTATTCTAAAATAGAAAAGGAAAGATCTGACTGAAATCATGCTAGAGAGGAAAAATAGGGAACACAACAACCCACGACATATGCAATGAAGTCTGGGCGACCAAGTCAACATGCTGGGAGTGTAGAGGGAATATAGCAGCGCTACATTCTTGCATTTATAGAACAGTGGCTCCTCATTTGTAGCAGTCATGTCTTCTGATGCCATGATGGTTATCCATTCACAATTGGTCTTCAACACCTTCTTTGAATGCTATTGACCACTCTCAAGTGGCTCCTACTTCCTGGCAGGTTAGTTATCATGCAAAGATATTCATACAAGTAAACTTAATCAAATTGATCCAGATATTAGAACACACATTCTGATTGTTATATGAAATACTGCAATATATATAATATTGGCACAACATGACATATCTATTCTACCCATGGGTTTGATTGTTCTAACTGTACTTTGACATAAGTTCAACTAATTATAAGTCCACAAATGTTTTGGTAATACTTAAAAATAGAGTATAAATATTAATATAATAGAGATAGTAAATGGCCTCATCATCTGCCCCCTGGTAAGTTGAATTCTTGTCCTCAAACATTACACCTTCTGGTAGTCACTCCAAAATATCCAACCTCTATCCTCCCTTGCCTCTGACTCTTGAAAGTATAATAAAATCCCCTTGTCTTCTCCCAGGCATCCACTCTGTGATCCTCCTGTAGTCGGTCAAGCCTGTCAGCATTGATGTCATACAGGGGCCAAAGGAGCATTGGTGGCTGCATGGTGAGTGGACACCAGAGTTCCTATCTAATTTGCCTTCCCAGATGCATGCATTTTGGTGCTCTTTGAATAGCTTCTTGGAGGTTGATAGGACTATGTGGCTCTAACTTCCTAAATGCTTCGGGTAACCTACCCCATTTGCTTCTGGCACCAGCTAGGGATCTCTAAAAGACAAAGTAAGACATGATGTCATAATCTGCATAGATCTCTGTTCTAGTCCCAAAAATTTTATCCCTTGTTTCCTCTTTGATTTTTCCATAGGTCAGATTGAGCCAATCTCTAAGGAGTATATCTGGCTTGCTGCTCTCTTCCCTCAACAACAATGGTTCTGTTTTCTCTTGTTCCCCGTAATTTTCTAGTTATCTATCATAATTGGCCTCATTGTGCATCCAAGACATTAGTGCCCTTAGGTGTACATCCCCTATGTAAAGTAGAGGGTTTCATTCAGTCTCTACTAGAATAATGAAGTTATGTTTGTACAGTTCACAAAGTAAATCTTGCTGCCATGAGGGAAGGGTCTAGTATAGGCCATAAAATTCTTGAGCTGATTTGAACTCAGAGTCTATATCTTTAATGGTCATCATTAGTTGGAACAAGAGAGATTTTTCTTTCAAACAGATGGCATAAACCCTAGGGGGTGGCCTACATTTAATTATTTGATCAACCAACTTAAGGGCATGATCCATCTTTTTTTTTTCTTGTCAATTGCTCTTTCAACTCTGCAATCTCTTCTCCTTGCTCTTTTATTACTTTCTTCAGTTTCTTTTTCTCTTCTCCCCATAAATTTATTGTTAAAACATACTTATTATGTAATCCAAAGAGAAGTGTCTACAAAGTGATTGGGCCATAGTCTTCTTCTTGGTTACATTGCCTCCTCTGTTCCTCCCATGATTGCTCTAAGAAACTTGTTGACCAAGTTCTTTTATATGGAACTAGGGCAATTTCTAATTGGGTTGATTGATGGGTTACTTAGGCAATCTCCTTGTTACTATCTAGGATATCCTGATGGATTTATTGGGGGCTATTTTGGTAGACATCGGGTTCAACTTCATAAGTGTCTTTTGAACTTGGAGGAAAGTCTGGGATTGCATACTGATTTGGGGAATCGTCCAGAATAATTTGTACATGAGGCTCATCATTAGATTGCTTAGGGGAAGTAGGTTGGATTTCTGAGGATACTCTAGGGAGTTTTCCTCTCATTATAGGGCTTCTTTTCACATGGGTTTCTTCAATTTCCATAGCCTTTTTCTTAATAACCTTCTTTGGTTTCTCTGCTACAGGAGTAACTGCTACAGGAACCGACTTCCTTTTCTTCCCCTTTGAGGTTGTAGGGGTTTGTGGCTTGGCTACAGGAATGGAAGTTTCTCCCTCTAATTTCTATTTTCCTTTGGTTCGGGTAGAATTAGGTAAATTTATTTCATGAGTAGGTAAAGGCATGCTTTCTTGAAGAATTTTCAGTTTCTTCTTGTGGATATCTTGCTCAACTACTGGGGCAATTGGTATTGCATCATCATGACCAGATTGCACATTAGGGTTAACCTGTGGTTGTAGGGTTTTATGCTAGAAAAATTATGACCATGTCAAGGGAGAGGTATCCCTAAGAGATATTTCTATAAATAATTTAATTAGGGCATGGTGGGTGACAGAATTGACATTTCCTTTTTGGGTCTCCTTAGCACTGATGCATAGCATGTTGTACAAGAAATTAGGGACATTCATTGCGAGATTATGTCTTACATAAATTAGTAATTTAAAATGATGTGCATGCAAAATGGAAAATCTCCCTCTCACATGTAAAATACCTAATAATATGCGTAGCCAACTCATTATACGATAGAGTGATAGACATTCTTTTGCACCCTTGTTTGGTAATCTCTAGAGGAGGGTTGCTTGGTAGGGTAAACTGGGCCCTAGCTGATCTGGCATCGTGCACATTGGGGTAGTTCTCCCCAACCATTGGTAACCTAGTAACTTCTACTATTTGTTCTTCTGTGGTGACCACTATCAATCCCCATACAATTTCTTTCCCTTCTTCAAATGTACTTGCAAATTTAGTTGCTGAGTCTTCATCAAACTCTGTTAACTTTAAGAAATATCCTAGCTAGCCACATGCATTAAACCTTCTTACTGCTTCAACATCTGAAAGTAACACACCATGTACTACTAGCTCATGTCTTTGCAACTGGCCTCCCATCTGTGCTTGCCAATTTTCAATTTGTCTGCTCTGTAGTAGATAAATGCCTTATTCCTTTTTGAGTTTCAGACTACTCATTTTTTTAAAACTACGAGCTTCCTTCTAAATTCCTTTGTTATTCTTAGTATGAACAATGGTGGTGTATTTTAACAAGAGAAATTATAGCTCTTACAGTGGGTTTCCACATAATTTAATTATAAGTCACATCAATTCTGACAACAGGGATGATTTGGGAAAAAGGGTATGACAATTTGCGATATAGCAATGGGACTTTAATGAGACAAAGGCAAAGTATAGATTTGAGGTGACGTTAAATCTTTTAGAAGTAAATAAAAATGACATTTTAGGAATTTATACACTTCCCTCCCCCCTAAAAAACATTGACAAGCATCCACACTTGGCATGCTTGGCATAATGAATGGAACTGGCTTAATGCTGTAATGATACATTTATTGCAGTACTAGATATAATCATCAAAATCTATTCGGTAAAAATGGAAAAAAATTGAAAAGCTTGTACCTATCATTTGATCAATTGCACATGCTTGAAAAAATTTGTGAGAGTGGAACGAAAGTGGTGGTGGCTTGCATCAGCATACTTGGCTCTTATTTGAAGCAAAGAAAGGAAAATGGTGATGACATGGAAGGTGGGTGGGTGGAAGATAAAGATATGAGATGAGTTGGAAAGAAGAGTTAGAAAGTGAATGGAGAAATGAACTTCATGTAAACAAAAAGTTTTTATTATGGACATTCTCGATGGAATTCTATTGAAGAGTTGCAGGTAGAAGGTTTTCACCCTGTGCTGCAGGAAGTGTTACATGTTGCTCTTTTAAAACTTGTTGTCGGAATTGCTGCAAGAAGTCTTCTTTTGTTTGAGGCTGGTGATACAACTTTAGCCAATTTCCATTGACCAATAGCTTGAATTTTACTAGATCAATTGTGGTCAACTTGACAGCTCCATTGGTGAAGACATGGTTTATTTCATATGGTCCCAACCATCTTATCTGTATCTTCCCTGGTATTTCCTTGAAACTAGAATCATACAGTAATGCCCAATCACCGATTTGAAACTATTTGCTCTTTATATGTGAATCATGCCACTTTTTCCTTTGCTTTTGGATTATCTTAGTGTGCTATAGGGCAGAATTGCACATTTCATCCAAGGAATTGAGATGCATCAATCGCTCTTTCTATGCTGCAGGAAGATCAACAATTAACTCCAGTGTTGTCCGCAAATTTTTGTGTTCAAATTCAATGGGTAGCATTGCTGCTTTTCCATATAATAGCTCAAATGGAGTGAACCCTATGGTGGTTTTCTAGGTTTTTCTATATTCCCAGATGGCTTTTGATAGTCTACTGCTTCAATCCCAATGATGCAAATGAACTATTTTTGTTAAGATGGCTTCAATTTCCCAATTTTTAACTTCACCCTGTCCATTGGTCTGAGGGTGATAGGGGCTTGGCTTTCAATGTCTGATATTATATTCTTTCATGAGCTCTTTTATCAGATTGGAATTGAATTGAGCACCTTGGTCAGTTACAAGTTCTCTTGGTACTCCATATCTAGTGAAAATTTCATCATACAAAAAATTTGCAACCTTATGATCCCAAGCATGCTTCATGGCTTTTACTTTGACCCATTTGGTCAAATAATCAGTGCACACTAGGATGTAAGGCTTCCCATTAGATGGAGGGTCTATTGGGCCAATGAATTCCATGCCCCATTTTCCAAATGGAGTTACCACCACCTACAAATTGAGGGGCATTTCATCTTATCTTGTTGGTTGGCCCATTCTCTGACATTTATCAAATTTCCTTGTGTAGTTGGCTACATCCTTATGAAGTGTAGGCCTGTAATATCCAGTTGTTAAAATCTTACGGGTTGTCCTTTTTGTTGAAAAGTGTCCCCCACATGACTCATTATTACATGCATGGAGAATGTCATATGTCTCATCTTCTCGAACACATCTTCGCATTGCCTAGTCTGGTCTAATGTAAAATAGCATGTTATCAATCCAAGAGAAATGGAAGCTTTTCTCTACAAGTACTCTCCTATCTTTATAAGAATAATGTGTTGGAATTTTGTTAGCTGCAAGGTAATTAGTGATGTCACCATACCATGGACTTTGGGCAGCAATATGAAACAAATGCTCATTAGAAATGCATCATCTATCAGAGTATTATCTTCTTCAGCATGGTGGATTCTAGATAGATAATAAGCTACCACATTTTCCTTCCCAGGCTTGTCAATGATAGTAATGTCAAATTCCTGCAAAAGAAGAAGCCATCTTGCTAACCTGCCTGTGATGGTAGGTTTGTTCATGAGATATTTAATTTCTACGTGGTCAATATGAACAAAAATGGGATAACCAGTTATGTAATGGCAGAATTTATTCAAAGAATAAACTACCTCTAGTTATTCCTTCTCAGTCACTGTATAGTATAACTCTGGTCCATGGAGGCTCTTTCTAATGTAGTAAATTGCATTCTCTAGGTTACTAACTTCTACCCTAGGACAACACCTATTGCATAGTCCAAAGCATCTATATGAATGTGAAATGGAAAAGACCAGCCAGGGCCCCTAAGTATGGGTGTAGTTGTCAACAATGACTTAAGCTATAGGAAGGATTCATCACATTCCTTTGTCCAAGAAAATTTGGCCTCCTTGGTAAGGAAAGTATAGAGAGGACTAGCTATTTGAATAAAATTTTGGATAAACCTCCTATAATAACCATCATGTCCTAGGAAATACCTAACATCCTTTTGCTTTGTAGGGATAGGTAGTGTGAGAATTACCTCTATTTTTGCAGGATCTACCTGGATTCCAACTTCAGAGATAAAATTTCCCAACACTATGCCTTCTTGCATCATCATGAAGCATTTATCACTATTGAGAGACAAGTTGTGTTCCTGACATCTGATTAGTACTCTTTCCAAATTCTTCAGGGCTTCATCAAAGGTGACACCAAATGTAGTAAAGTCATCCATATATATCTCTATATAATCATGCGATATGTCAGTGAAGATGCAGATTAAAGCTCTCTGGGAAGTAGCTGGTGCATTGCATAAGCAAAATGGTAATACTTAATAAGCATATATAACCCAAGGGCATGTGAATGTGGTCTTCTCATGATCTTCTGGAGCAATGATGATCTGATTGTAATTGTTGTATCCATCTAGAAAGGAGAAGTATTTCTTACCACCTAGAGTGTCCAAGTCTTGATCAATAAAGGGTAAAGGAAAATGATCCTTCTTTGTGGTGTTATTCAACTCTCTATAATCCACACATATTCGCCATTTCCCTCCCTTCTTAGGTAAAATGACCAAAGGTGATACCCACTTGCTATCAGAGATTGGATAGATGAAACCAACATCTAGTAACTTTTGTAATTCAATTTTGACTATTTCTCACAAGGCTGGGTTTATCCTCCTTTAAGGATGACAAAGTGATAAGCTGCCATCATTAATGTAGATCCTATGGGTGTAGAGTTTGGGGTTTATACCTAGCATATCTCTGTAATCCCAAGAAAATGCTTTCTCATGCTTACGCAGGATTTTGGTTAACAATGCCAATTGTGGGGGTGGCAACTTGTTGTCCACATGGAGAGTGTGACCAGGGGAAATTTCCATAGTAGTTGTTAGCTCTACCATTGACATCTCAGGTACTGGGCTTGTAGCTACTTCACATGGAAACAATTGGCTAATTATCTCAGGGCTTGTTAGAAAGACACAGTCCTCATAGGTACATAGCTATAAAATAGAACTTTTGGAAACATCCTTTGCTACTATACACTCATTGGTAAGAAAACTCTGTATTACATCATCTCCCTCTTACATTTTCAGAAAAGATTGCCTGTGCATCATCATAAGCTGGGCAAAAAAGTTGAACTCTACATCCTCATCCCCTAATTCTGGCCAAATATATTCTCCAAAGTATGGTTGGGGCTGGGCAGGAGGATAGAATGCTAGCTTCTTTATAGCCTGACCATTTGAAATTTTCATACTTCCTATCTACAACTAATTTTTGCATTAGTGGTGGCTAACCAAGGTCTCCCTAGGATGACTGGATAGCCAACAAAGTTTACTTTAGGTGATAATATGAGAAAATTAGTAGGGTATTCCCATGGGTCCAAGGTGACTACCACATCCTCTATAAGACCATCTGGAGTGACTATTGAACTATTAGAAAGTTGTAACACTGTTGGAGTTGTTCTCAAGCCCTCTATACTTAACTTATGCATTGTATCTTTGGTCATTACATTTATGGCTGCTCCCAAATAAATTAAAGCATTTTTAACAGATTGTCCATTAATTATCAAGTCAACTACTGGAGTTCCAGGGTCTAAATACTTGGGTATAACTACCTTTCCCAACATGATATCCGCAAGTTTCCCTATCACATGAACTTTTTGAGGGTCCTTTTTCCTTCCATTATTTTTAAGGCATGCGTCCTTAATAGATTTTCCATAGATAGGAACATCTTTGATAGCTAGGAATAGAGGGATTTGGATGTGCATATTTTTCAGCTGCTCTGGAATATCAAACAACATTTCCTCTTGGGATGTAGGTTGTTCTATGGTGAGCCTTTGTGGAAAAGGAGGATCAACAGAGGTTTTAAAATTAGTTTTGCTGAATTTTTGAGTTGATTGGGTGGTATCTTGCAATGTAGCCTCTAGAAGAGGTGGTGATTCTACCAGAGTGTCTGCAACTTCTGTGATGATAGGATGTTTGTGTGCAGGAAGAGTGGTATCGAACCTCAAATGAATATCAGATATCTCTAGTGCAAAGGCAAGGACCTGTTGTGTATCAGTAGTATACATTGGCTGCTTCTGTTGCTTTCTATTTGGATTAGGTTGTGGCTAAGTAGGTAATTGGGTTTTCTTTGGATTAGGACTAGTGGCTGCAGGAGGTGCCATTATTGCAGGAGGGACTGGAGGTGGCAATTGTGAAAAAGTGGGATTTTGGTTAGGCCACTGTGGAGGCCCCCTCCATTGGTTATTTTGCTACCAATTTCCTTGTGGTGGTTGCCATTGATTATGTTGGTTAGGCCACTAGTTATTCTACTAGTTAGACCACTGGTTATTCTTCTAGTTAGGCCACTGGTTGTTCTAGGTTGGCTGAGAGTACTGGGAAGGATTCTGATAAATTTGGTTTTGCCAATGACTATTGTAAGGATTTGAAAATTGTAATGGGTCCTAAGGCATACCTTTTATTGAAGCCCATGGTCAGCATTGAGAAATGAAGAACACTTTCTCATTTTCTCCTTCTATCTTCATGTACTCTGTAGACAAATGTTGATTTTCCAGGTTCGCCACTAGCTTGTATCTATAGTCTTTCTTTTGTTTACGACAATGGGGGCAGTACTCAGCTAATTGTAATTCAGTGTCTACATGTTTCTTCTTAGCATTCATGGTGTCGATATGTGTAGGAACATCATTAATGATGTCTTGCTTGAAATCTTTGAGAATATTAGATATCTCCAGCTTGGAAACACCTGAACTGCTCCCTTTAGTGACTGTAGATCAATATCCTCTACTTTTTTCCCCAATTGATCTAAAGTAGTTAAGACATATTTTCTTGAGGTCATCCCAAGAATATTGGGATATGTACCCACCAACCATGAGGTCCAGTGCTTCTAGACAGTTGTCGTTTACTCCTCTTAAGAAGACTAGTTTCTGTGAATCCTCTACTAGAATATGTTGGGGATTCTTCTGCATTGTATATAAGAAATGTGAAACATAGTCCTCCAAGGTTTTTTCCTCCTTTTGTGACATTCTAAAGATGTCTTCTCCCCTTGCAATACTCTTTGTATTTCTACAGAAATAAAGTCTGCATTTCATCCTAGGTGCTTGCTGCATTTTCTCCTAAGCCATGAACCATTGTAAGGCTAACTCTTTCAGTGTTGCTAGAAACATTTTTATTTTGTGGGCATCGGTCTTATAGTCAAAGATACAATAGAGGATGTTGAACTCAAAAAAAAGGGTGTCAGGATCTTTGGTTATCAGGCCATAAAACCTTGGGAGTGCAACAGAGGGTATATTTTTGAGATTAGCATTGTTTATAAGGCTCGGTAGCGGAAACATGAAAGTAGGTTGTGTCATTACTAGAGGTATTGGGATTTGGAGTTGCTATTGGAAAGGAATATTAGCCATAGGATTGTTAACAAAAGGTGCATTTGGGTCAGAATTATCAAGAAAGCTGGCCAAGATTTTAGCGAAAGGCCGAAGACCACTTTGTTAGTAATAACTGAGAGGGGGGAGTGAATCAATGGCCTCACAAATTTATCCTTCAAACTTAACCACTTAATCAATAAATCTCATATTAATATTTCCCTAAAAGATGCATGCCATGAAATACTAATAATGATTAACTGTTTGTCAGTTTTCTCTATCAATCCTTATTCTTTCTTGATTACTAATAAGTAGTATAACTATTTACCGAAACTCAGTAAATAAGCAAAGTATACTGATAAATCCAGAATTAACTATGTGAGATGCAAAGCAGTAAAGAAATGAATCACACACACACATAGCACATGGATTTTAACATGGAAACCTTGTTAAGGGAAAAACCATTAGGACCGGTACCCCAAATGTTCACTCTTATGAAGTGAGCCCTATTAGGAGCCACCCTTGTTAAAGGTTACAAACACACTATTAAGTGCGACCTTGTTAGACGATTTTATACATAGAGGTTGTCACTTAGTATCGGGCATCTATTTATACCATCCTTGAATCAACCTTCTTCTTAGACTATCAATTGGTACCGGGAAAGTCCAATGCTACTTTCATGAATCAACCTTTTTGGCACTCCTTGAGATGTACCTCAATATATAGAAGATTGATAAGTCCTGCTTGGTTAAGAGACTTGATGCTTCAATGGTTAAACTGAAACACTATGACGTATTAATATTGCAAATTTGAATTGCATATTTTTAGATTTATTTAAGTACATTACCTCTCTGACCAATGTATCAATTGAATCCTTGTGCTCCATACTTTCTACTCTGTGATACTGTGCTTAGTGTTTATGGGTGTCTACAAAATTCCTTAGCTCTTCCTTCAACTTGTTTGATCAGTAATGTATGAAGTTTTTCTTCACCTATTTCTCTTCAACATCCTCTTTTTATTCACTCCCCTTAATCCCATTCATAAATTAATTAAGTTTGTCTCTTATATAGACATAATATTCATTGTTTCTTGATTCTTGATTCTTGGTGTGATAAACAATTCAACCAATTAGATTGAAAGCATAACTCCTGATTTTTCTTGTAGATACCTTCTTGCCAACTGTACAAATCATCTTTAAATCAATCACTTATCTCTGGTTGAATAAAACAAAGTAGAAAACCAGTTAAGTCCTTATTTAGCTCTGCCAGCTAGATATTTTGTTGTTTTTTGAACTCTCTGTTTTGTCGATCACAACTGACTGATTTGTCAGTCATGAATAATTGATTTATCGATTATACTCTAGTTAGCTTCATGATCTCCATCCATTGGGCATCATTAGAAATTTACTTTTCGGGCACTCTATGGGCACTCTATGGCACACTATACTATTTCTAATACAATATGAAATACAACAATTGAGATTCATAAAACTACCAATCTTTTTGTTCTAATAACTGATAAAAATG
Source organism: Thuja plicata (assembly GCA_018584345.1). NCBI lineage: Eukaryota > Viridiplantae > Streptophyta > Pinopsida > Cupressales > Cupressaceae > Thuja > Thuja plicata. The sequence goes on from MU223943.1 coordinate 990,126, forward strand.
TCTGACCATTGGTAAGCTCTGTCGAAGCTTAAATTTTATTCTTGTAGCTCTTTGTATTTCTTCTTTTGATGTGTTGCATTCTCTCCTTGTGTCAAGTTATCTCTCTTGACTGTTCTTCTCTTTTGATGTCTTTTTCTCTTGTCAGCAACTCTCCCTTTGTATAATATTTCCATACAATTTCTCTCCCTAAGGATATAATCTCTCCCTGTTAAAGTAATGTGATAATGGATAATCTCTCTCTTATTTCTGAAGAATGTGATAATATGGATAATCTCTCTCCCTTTGAAAGAAATTCCAAACAAGTATCTCATAGATATATGACATTAATGTCAAGCAATCTTTTCTCTCCATCCATAATATAGTCCTTGAATTTCCCTTATCCATCAGCAATACAACACTATGTTCTGGTGCTCAGTGATGATATATACCTGTCTGTACATAGATGTATCTTTGAAGTTCATTCTTTTTCTTGCATCAACATGAATGATGTTCTAATAATATAGGCTGATGCAACCTTCTAGTCATTTTACTGACTAGTAGACAAGGGTTTGACCCCTAGTCTTTTCCTCAAGTATTCAAATGTATCATTGGGCAGTGGCTTGGTGAAGATATCAACTAATTGTTCTTTGGATTGCACATACTCAAGTGTCACTTCCTTTGCTTGAACTTCTTCTCTTAAATAATGATACTTGATGGAAATGTGTTTAGTCTTAGCATGCATGACTAGATTCTTGGAAATGTTTATTGCACTAGTGTTATCATAGTAGATAATTACTAGTTCTAGGATCTTCATATGCATACCTTCTAGTAACTATTTGATCCATGTAATATTTGAGTAATTTGCAGCAGTAGAAACATACTCTACTTCTGCAGTAGACTGAGAGATGTATCCTTGCTTCTTTCTAATCCATGTGACAAGTCTGTCACCCATAAAGAATGCTCCTCTAGTTGTTCTCTTCCGGTCATCAAGATTTCCAGTCCAATCAGTGTCGGTAAACACCTTAAGTTAAAATTTTCCTTCTCTTCTATACCATAAGCCATATTCCTTGGTATTATTAAGATATCTTAGAATTATTTTCACAGTAGTCATATGTGATTCTCTGGGATTAACAGAAAATATTACAATGATTCCTACTGCATGTGCAATATCTGGTCTAGTGTGTACAACATACATGAGTTTTCCTGTCATTGATCTGTACAAAGACTGATTTACCTCTGGTTTCTTGTCCTCTTTTTTCAACTTACATCTAGTAGCCATCGGTGTTCCAACTAGTTTGGAATTGTCCATTTTGAATATTTTCAGGACCTCTTTAATGTATTTGGACTATGTAATGAAAATACCTTCACATTGTTGCATGATTTGTAGACCAAGAAAGAACTTGATCTCTCCAAACATAGACATCTCAAAATCTTTTCTCATCTCATTAGCAAGTGATTTGCATAGTAAATCATTGCCTCCAAATATGATGTCATCAACAAATATTTCAGCAATCAAAGTGTTAGCATCAGTATCTTCCTTCAAATAAAGATTACTATTTTCACTAGTCCTTACAAATCCAATACTTATAAGATAGGAATGAATTCATTCATACCAATCTATAAGAGCTTGTTTCAATCCATACAAGGCTTTATGAAGTCTACATACCATGTTTCTCTTGTCTAGATCTACAAACCCTTCTGGTTGCTCAATGTATACCTCTTCTTCAAGTATTCCATTTAGGAAATTTTGACTTGACATCCATCTGGTATACCTTGAATCCTTTGAATGCAGCATAAGAAAGTAGTATTCTTACACCTTCTAGCCTAGAAATTGGTGAAAAGGTCTCCCCATATTCAATTCCTTCTTCTTGTACATACCCCTTGTATACTAGTCTTGCTTTATTTCTTGTGACTTCTCCATTCTCATTCAGCTTATTCCTGAATATCCATTTAGTACCGATGATATTCTTATCATTTGGTCTTGGTACAAGTGACCATATCTTGTTTTTCTCAATCTTCTCAAACTCATCATTCATACAACTTATCCATTCTTCATTATCAAGTGCGGCATTGACAAATTTTGGCTCAAACTCACAAATTAAACAACTTGTGTTTAGAGACTTACTTCTTGTTCTTGTACCAGCTTTCTTATCTCCTATGATCTAGATCTTTGGATGGTTCCTTCTTAGATATCTGGCAAGAACTGGTTCAACTCTTTGTCTATCATGTTGATTGTAATACCCCTCTAACCCTAATACAAGTTTTGTGCTTTTTTAATGAAGCAAGATCTTTAGATGTTTCCTTATAGCTTAATACGTATTTCCCTATAAGTTGTTTATAATATTTTCATTGGCTTGTACCTGAGAATTCTAATATCAAACATATTGTCTGAAGGTATCATTTATGTATGTGTTTGTCCCCATGAATTTATAAAGGACCTTCAATACCTTTTTGAACATAGTTAGGATATTATGTGCTGGATGGATATAGATATATTCTTCTATTAAAGTTTCTTTCGATGAATCTTGTATGTCACTTAAGGATTATGATATTTATTATGATTATGGTGATTTATTATTAGTATTGATTATTGACTAACCCAATGCTCAGATTCTAACCCTCATTATGATAATGTTACATTATTTGTGTGTGTGTGTGTGCATGTATATATACATGATGTATTTTCATGATTCGGGATGAAGTCATAGTTACTCACATGGATGAGGTCCACACGATGTATCAATCCCAATCATCTGTCTGCAATGTCTTCTTTTATATGTACATCGATGCACATGTATTTCTTCTCTATGATGCAAGCTTGCAGGTACTGGGCATTGACTTCACCTTGCTTCACAGGTCTGAGCGTGCCCCAAAATCCTTGATTATTGTTGTTGTTACAGAGATAGTACCTGGTCCCACAACACTGAGCCTAGTCCTGATCCCTGCTCCCGGGTTGGGTCTTTTTGGGATTTTTCCTTTGATTGTGGATATTTTTTATAGTCCCTAGGACTAGGTGAATATTATTTTTTGGTTGGATTATCAGTTAGTAATAATTTGATGGTATTATGGAATTAAATATGTGGTAATAATCCTTTTCTAAGTGTATTCATTAATGCATGATTATAATAATAATATTTGCATGGATATATATTCACATAGGCATATGGGTGCACACATATGCATATATCTATATTTATGGATATATAAATATGCTTATATATATATGTTTTAATATATGTGTGTGTGTTTATGCATTTATTTATTTATGTGCCTTTTTATTGTTAAGTAAGGAATTAACTATTATGTGAAATTATAACTAGATCTATAATTATTCCTTTAAAGGAGGAAAGTAACTAATCTTTATCTAAGGTGAAAACAAGAATAAAATAAAAGAATTTACCTAAAGCATGAAATTAAAACATAAAGTAACAAAGGTGGTAATTTAACTAAAGTGTTCTCGGGAAACCATCTACACATTAATTTATCTAAAAAATAATATATTCCAAACAAATAACCAAAAGATAGTTGTGGATGCTTGCATCGGTTGAAACTTCCCGTGCAACCAATCCTACAACATATTTATGTAAGGAGATTTGGAAAGTAAAGGGGGAGGGAGAAAATAGGAAAATTGACATACATCCAAAGAAGATTGAAAAAGTTGGTGGTGGCATTCGGAGGAAAACTCTATGATTTGAAAGCTTGAAGAAGTTGGAATTGGCTGGAGTGGGCTAGGAACTTCTTCAAAGGTTTCTCTGCAGGATTCCAGGTAGGCTCTACCCGGAAAGAGAATCCTTTTCATATGAAATTTGCACTTGATGTGTGTGTTTTATTGTCCGCTAGTGTTATATTAGATTAGAGGAGATCTTTAATGGTTGTAATGTTATGTTGCTTTCTCGTAGTATTGAAAAGTTGATGAATATCTTCATGATAGGTAATGATAGTATATTTTCATGTCATCTGTCCTTCTTTATGAAGTTGTCTCCTTTAGAGGTGATGTCTATTACCTTTAACCTTCATCCTTTGATGCTTATGAGTTGTATTACTCTCTCTCTCTCTCTCTCTCTCTCTCTCTCTCTCTCTCTCTCTCTCTCTCTCTCTCTCTCTCCTCNTCTCTCTCTCTCTCTCTCTCTCTCTCTCTCTCTCTCTCTCTCTCTCTCTCTCTCTCTCTCTCTCCTCCTTGTTAGAATAGTATGTTTTGAGATTATCCTTCTTTACCTTGCATCTTGTGGCATGAATAGAATAGACATACCTCAAAGGTACGATGGGTTTGAGGGCTATTTTAGAAGGAGAACAGAGGGATCTCAACTAGGTATCTCTCTGATTCTTCTTTCTAGACCACCATCTTACCCAATTTTACTTGAAAGGTCAATCTGCCACTTGCTGCCTCTGAGATGCACAAAATTTTACCACCTACACAGTTCTGGACTCCACCTGCATAGCTTGAATGACCACCTATTCAGCTTAGGGTTCCCACCTACACAACTTCAATGACCACCTGCGCAGGACTCTTCCAGATTGGTTTTTAGGGTTTTTGGAAGGGCTTAGGGTGTCGTGTTGACCCCACGTTGACCCTAGGGGGTGTGTAAACTTGTAGGACACTTATTTTTCATATGGTTTTATGTTTAGGATCTTTTGGAACCCTCTCAAGAGTTTGAGATAATTTTGGGAGCCCTGATTAGGGTTAGGGTGGTCTTAGGGTGAAACATAAAATGTAACATTTAAGTATAAGCTAAATAATTTTTTTTTCTTATACTTTAAGTTACATTTTATGTAATACCTTCCAGGATGTTTGAGAGTGGTTTCAGCCTCCTAGGAGTTCAAATAAAGATTTTAGATTTTGTAGGTTTTAGGAAATTTCAGGCTTAGCCAATTTCAGGTTTCAGCATGTTTTCTGCTTTATGATCTTGTTATGATGTTTTTTGGTTTGAGTTGGTACCAAAAGGAACTGGTTATATGGTTTTTGCATAATACTTGATGATTGGTGCATTTTGATGTCTTCTTATGTGTTATTTACCATCTTGAATGTCAGATTAGGGTTTAGGACTGTCTGGTGGATTAGGGTCAATCTGTGATCCCCTAAACCCAATCCTAGATTGCTATGATGTTATAATTCATGTTTTTATGAGTTTCATGATGCTATTGTGTTGTTGAGAATCTTTTTTGATTCATTTGATGCAATGTTGTTGTGTTTTATCTATTTGTGTACTTGATTGGAGTTTAGGGTTGTCCAAAGGATTCAGGACAACTAGTACTTTCCTAAACTCAACTGTTTGATGTTGTGACATTGTTATGTCTTCCTATGGATTATTATGTGGGTTTGTTATGTAGTTTTGATGTTTTCTAAAGGTAGGGAGCCTAAGAACACTAGGTGAGTGGCTCATAGTGGAGGCCGGGGCCCTAAGTGGCTAGTACTAGGGTAACCCACTGTGGAGTTGTTTAATCCAATGATAACAATAATAATTTATGGGAAGGGAACTACACATTAACTAAGATAAGCCTTTCCCATGCTGGTAGTGCTAGTAAAGGATACAGATGGGAATGGGCGAAGGTGCTATTGTGATAGCACAATCGTATAGTCTTGTCCCTATGAGAGATGTTCAGTTCCACATGTGCCTACTTGGGGGCTGGGGCCCAGAGTGGCTGACCAGGGTAACCTAAGGGGTGAGGGCTATGCGATGACACTCACCTAGCATGTCTTAGAGTTCCTACCAATGTTCTTTATGTCTTTATTATCTTCTTGTGTTTTCTATTGTGTTATGTTTTGGGAAGGGCTACCATCACCTTAGGGGTATCCTAGTTGTTACCTTCTTGTGTGGACCTTGGTCTCTGTCTCCTAGCATGGGGGAGTGGACTCTTTTTGGATCCATGTGGTTGGGTGGTTAATCTTTATTATATCAAGGTACTGTTCGTGGTCAGATGGATGTTCTTGGCTCCTGTTCCTTATGAATTATCAGTTTTGAGGACTTCTTATTCTATATGTAAAGATGTGCTTATGCATGTGCATTTTTGTAAAATAAATCTCTTGTAAATCATTGGATCTGATGATATGATGTATATCAATGTAATTCAAAGCAATGTATAAGGGAATGGGTAGATCTAGGAAAAAGGAAAGGGAAAATATTATATGTTATCAATATGAAAAGATAATTGTTTAGGGTACTTATTCACGTATCTTTTATTACTTTTAGTGTCCAAGAAATGATCTTAGAATTAGTATGAAATAATGTATTTATGAATGAATGTGCTATCTCTTGATGCATGGTTGTGGAAAACTATTATGAATTAATGAATATATGAATAAATAGCTATAGAATTTAATATTGGATTATGGTTACTATGTTTCACAAATGCGTATGAAATAATAAAGTATATAGGGCATTGCATATCCATCAAATGTTTATCTTTCATCTAAATGCTTAATGAATAGTGTAAATAATGACATAAGTTTAGTAAAGGATAACTCACATGGATGCATGTTAAAATATTAGGATTGATGGTAAGATTATACATGTAACTTAATGTTAAAAGTAAAGGAATGAATTGCAAACTTATATTAATCAATCAATGCCTTAATGGTCAAATGATTAGATTGGGTTATGTTACTTGAATAACAGTGTTAGGGAACCTATGAGGACTTAGATTAGTTATAATATTTCATTAAAATAAAAAAAATTCATATCTCTTAGTAATTAGTTGGCTTGTCCTCCTGGGTTCCCTGGCAGGGCATGACATTGATCATCATTTTGTCCTTCATTCTGTTCTTCATCACTTTGCACATTATTTTGATTATTATCCTAACCATCGGTATTTGTAGCCTGACCATCGGTTACAACATTCTATTACTTTAGAATTAAGCACTGTGCTCAGGTAGAGTGTTAGGTTCTTCATAGTATACAAACTTATTTTAGTCCTCTGGTTCTTTTGTGCTTTCCAGCTCATTCTTTTCTGCAAATTCATCTATCTTCACATTTGCACTTTCAATAATTTTGTTAGAAGTCTTGATTAGACATTTATAAGACTTTCTCTTGGTGGAATACCCTAGAAAGATACCTTCATCACTCTTGGTGTCAAGCTTTCCATTTCTATCATCCTTTAAGATATAACATTGACTACCAAAGATTTTGAAGTAACTTACATTGGGTGTTTTAGCATACCATAGCTCATAGGGTGTCTTCTCTGTGTCCTTCTTTAATTGTACTCTATTCAATGTGTAGACAATAGTACTAACAACTTCCCTCCAGAAGATTTGGGTGATGCCTTTCTCTATCATCAGTGTTCTGGCACAATCAATTATGGATCTGTTCCTTCTCTCAGTAATCCCATTTTGCTATGGTGTTCTTGGTGTAGAAACCTATCTTTTTATACCATGCTCATTATAGAAATTAGTGAATTCATCTGATATAAACTCACCTCCTCTATCTAATTTCAAGCATTTCAAATCCTTACCACTTTGTTTCTTTACCATAGCCTTATATGATTTAAACATCTTGAATGCTTCAGATTTATCTTTTAGAAACATAAATGTCATCATTCTAGAGTAATCATCAACAAAGAGAATAAAATATCTATTTCCATAATAACTCTTTGTCCTCATTGGTCCACATAGATTAGTATGGACTAATTCTAGAATATCATCAGATGTATGGGTTTTACTTTTGAAACTAGACTTTGTCATCTTACCTTTTTGACAATTCTTACACATGATGTTGTTGGGCTTTGACATCTTCAGTAAGCCTCTTACATTTATCCTTCTATTTATTATCATTATGTTGTCAAAATTCACATGACACACTCTTTTGTGCCACAACCATATATCTTCATTTCTAGTCATTAAGCAAGTGGTGTTAGTATCATTCAAATAGAATAAGTTACCTTTTGTCTGTTCATCGGTACCAATCAATCTTCCTGATTCATTGAAGATCTTTGCCTTCTTATTTTCAAATGCTACCCTGTGACTTGAATTATTCAGCTGAAAAACACTCAACATATTATAATTCAATCCATTTACCCAATAATAATTTTCACATTTAATCAGGTTATTCAACATTATTGTTCCTTTACCTTCAACAGGACAAGGTGTATCATTACCCACTCTTACTATACCACCATTGTAATACTCAAAAGTGTTAAAATTCTCTTTGTCACTAGTCATGTGGTGAGTGTAGCCACTATCTATAATTCAGATGTCATTCTTTCTAACCTTAGATATGAGTGCAATTTCTACATACATTTCATCTTCATCTGAATCATCTTTTAGAGCCACAAACACCATCTCAACGTCTTCATCAGGTTCGGTGTTAGTATCTTCATCTTCATCTTTGTAAGAAACAAGGTAGCTAGCTTTCTTGCCTTTGTCCTTGTAGTCTTGGGTATCTCTTCTTTTTGATTTTCTATAACTCCTATAATCTTTTTTATCACCTATGTCATATTTCTTCTCAAAAGATCTGTCATTAACTCTGTCATCTTTTCTTTTGTTAGGACATCTTGTAGCAAAGTGTCCAATCTCTTTATAATTAAAGAATATAAGTGGTAACTTGCCTTTGTATTTACCTTTGCTTCTCTGAATTCTTCTAGCCATAAGGGCTTCTATTTCATCTAGATCTTCTTCTTTACTTTCACTTTAACTATCTCTTCTAGATGTATGTCTATGACTTGATTTGCTTAGTCTCATAGAAGATTTAAATGCAGAATCTAAGTTTGGTAAGACACTATTATCAAAGTTATTCATCTCAAATGAAATCAGTCTACCTATTAAACTATCAAGAGTAACTCTATTGTTTTATACTTCTCTCATTTCTTGAATGGCATAAACTCTAATAGAATATACAGGCAGTAAGGTTCTTAATATTTTACTTACCACTGTCTCCTCTTCAAGTGTACCTCCAACTGCTCGTATAGCATTGAATACTTCTTTTATTCTTGTGCTGTACTATGTGATGTTTTCTCCTTCTTTCATTCTAAGATCATCAAAATTTCCTCTAAGGCTTTCTGCCTTGGCTCTCAGAATATTTGCATCACCTCCATGTACAAGCTTCAGTTTGTCCCACATCTTCTTTGTAGTTTTGCAATCCTTGACATCTTCAAATTTAGCATCAGAGAGTGAGGAAGAGAGCTCTATGACCATGCAGTTGTGCTAATACTTCTCTCTCAATTGATATACTATTGGTGCTCCTATGGGAAACACATATTCAGTATCTAAGTATTGAGTAACATCATTACCAATACCTGATAAGTGGAGTCTTATTCTGCTCTTCCATGAAGAAAAATTATCTTTGTTCAGCTTGGGCACACCTTGTATGTTCATCTTGTGATCTTTGACTTAGGTCTTGAAACCTTCCTTTCTAAGCACACAAGCTCTGATACCAATTGTTAGTAATAACTGAGAGGGGGGGGTGAATCAGTGGCCTCAAAAATTTATCCTTCAAACTTAACCACTTAATCAATAAATCTTAGATTATTCTTTCCCTACAAGATGCATGCCATGAAATACTAATAATGATTAACTGTCTATCGGTTTTATCTGTCAATCCTTATTCTTTCTTGATTACCGATAAGCAGTATAGCTATTTAACGAAACCCAGTAAATAAGCAGAGTATACCAATAAATCCATAATTAACTATGTGAGATGCAAAGAAGTTAAGAAATGAATCACACACACATAACACATGGATTTTAATGTGGAAACCGTGTTAAGGGAAAAATGACTAGGACCGGTACCCCAAATTTTCACTCTTTTGAAGTGAGACCTGTTAGGATCCAACCCTGTTAAAGTTTACAAACACACTGTTAAGTGCAACCTTTTTAGAGGATTTTATACATAGAGGTTGTCACTTAGTATCAGGCATCTATTGCTACCATCCTTGAATCAGCCTCCTTCTTATACTGTCAATAGGTATCGGGCAAGTCTAATGCTACTTTCATGAATCAACCTTTTTGGCACTCCTTGAGATGTACCTCAATATATAGAAGACTGTTAAGTACTTCTCTGTTAAGAGACTTGATGCTTTAATGGTTAAAATGAAACACTATGACCTGTTCATATTGCAATTTTGAATTACAGATTTTTAGATCTATTTAATTACATTACCTCTCTAACCAATGTATCAATTCAATCCTTGTGATCCATACTTTTTGCTTTGTGATGTTGTGCTCACTGTTCGTCGGTGTCTTCCAAATTCCTTAGCTCTTCCTTCAACTTGTTTGATTAGTACTATATGAAGTTTTTCTTCATTAGTTTCTCTTCAACATCCTCTTTTTATTCACTCCCCTTAATCCCATTCGTAAAAGAATTAAGCTTGTCTCTTATATAGACATAATATTCATTGTTTCTTGATTCTTGATTCTTGGCATGATAAAAAATCCAACCAATTAGATTTAAAGCATAACTCCTAATTTTTCTTGTAGATACCTTCTTTCCAAATGTACAAATCATCTTTAAATCAATCACTTATCTCTGGTCGAATAAAAAAAAGTAGACAACCAGTTAAGTCCTTATTTAGCTCTGCCAGCTAGATATTTTGTCATTTTCTGAACTCTTTGTTCTATCGGTCACAATTGACTGATTTGTTAGTGATGACTAACTGATCCATCGGTTAGACTCCAGTTAGCTTTGTGATCTCCATTCGTCGAGCATCATTGGAAATGTACTCGTCGGGCACTCTTTGCTTCGTTGGGCAATACTATTCTTCTGATCATCGGGTATCACTGTGACTGTTCTCTTTTTCTTTGTCCGTTGGTGTGCACTCCGTCAATGTTGTTTTGTCACTTAGTGAATACATGACTTTTGTGTATTTTTGAAAGCATAACCTTGGTTCCTTTGGTTCTCTAAAGTCTTTGGTATTATGTACAAGACCATACATATGATATCAAATTGACATCAATGACAATACAATCCATTAACTGATTTAATGACTTGCATTATCTTCAACTTAACATTATCAAACATTTAATCAGTTACATGTCATCACACTTATGTCTAAAGGCTCTACTCCAGAGGAAGATGCTGTAGGAAACCCTAGACTTGTGTCAACAAAAGGTAACTCAGCTTCTTCAACTTCTTCGTTCAAATTTGCAGACTCTCTTGGAAGAAATTTTCCATATTTGTCTCTTCTTCTTCCCCTTCGATGCATGCAAATGAATTCTTCACATAGGTGAAGCAAATTTAGGACTACAAAATCACTAAAAACTAGCTAGAAATGAAAAAAATGACTCAGGAAGTTTCTTATCTTGCCACCATCCCCGACAATGGTGCCAAAAATGAACCGCCTCACAATAGGTGCTTAGTAATCATGCCCAAAGCCTCTCTTAGGAATAGTTTATTCAATCTAAGCATCACTTCTCCCACCATGAGGCGCATTTATTTTATCAACCTAGGGACATATACTTGAAATGGTATAGCACTGTATATGCACTAAGTCCCTTAAAGAGCCATTCTACCTATGCTGCAGGAAGGTAAAATACATGAAGGAAATCTATGCTAAAGCTGTAGGAAAGGAAACACACTTACTCCTTACTCAAATGAATGCTACAAACTTCAAATTCTACTTAAGCCTATTTTTCCACCCTAAAGAATTCACTAAAACTATCCTTGCAGGTGCTGCAAGAACATTCACAAAGCACAATGCTGCAAGAAGAAACTGTAATCTTCTATCTAGAATGCTAGAAATGCTGAAAGAAAATATACTCTAATCTACTCTAATCTACCTCCCAAGTGGACCCCCTTGGTTGGCTTCTGCTAATCTATTAGCACATAAGATAAACCAAAAGTCACTTCATTATATTTCAAGAACTAATTACATAAGAATGATACATAAAACTGGAAATGAACTTGTTGTGCAAGATACAACAAAACAATGTATTCCCAAAACTTCCAAACTTAAAAACTAATAGTCCAATCCCTATAAATAGAGGATCGACTCTTTATTCTAAAATAGAAAAGGAAAGATCTGACTGAAATCATGCGAGAGAGGAAAAACAGGGAACGCAACAGCCCATGACATATGCAATGAAGTCTGGGTGACCAAGTCAACATGCTGGGAGCACAGAGGGAATATAGCAGTGCTACATTCCTGCATTTCTGGAACAGTGGCTCCTCATTTGTAGTATCTGTGTCTTCCAATGCCATCATGGTTATCCATTCATAGCTAGTCTTCAATGCCTACTTTGAATGTTGTCAACCACTCTCAAGTGGCTCCTACTTCCTAGCAGGTTAGTTATCATGCAAAGATATTCATACAAGTAAACTTAATCAAATTGATCCAGATATTAGAATACACATTCTAATTGTTATATGAAATACTACAATATATATATATATATATATAATATTGGCACAACATGACATATCTATTCTACCTATGGGTTTAATGGTTCTAACTGTACTTTGACATAAGTTCAACTAATTATAAGTCCACAAATGTTTTGGTAATACTTAAAAATAGAGTATAAAGATTAATACAATAGAGACAATAAATGGCTTCATCCCTGGATAACCCTTGTTTCCCTGATAGCTAATCCTTACAACACTCTTCATATAAGAAGCTTGGTAAATTATTCCACTTGGTTGACGTGTAGGCCTTTTCCTAGTCCACCTCATCTTCAATCACTCCTTGATTTGATAACCAGTCGGCAAATCTATTTTCCTCTCTATAGCAGTGCAATGTAATGAAAGATGAAAAGAACAGGAGGAGTTTAGTTACTTCTTGTAACACATATTGTGTTTCCTAGTTAGTTGAGGCCTTGGTGGTGAGGGAAGAGATAATCAAAAGGGAGTCACCTTCTACGTGCAAGTCTTTAACCCCTAATTGAATGGCCATTCTGACCCCACATAGGATATCCCTGGCCTCGGCCTTATTATTGGTCCCATCTGGAAGCCTACAATGAGCTGCCTCCAAGATGATTGAGTTCTCATTCCTTAAAAAAAAACTCACTCCAGATTTCCAAGGGCTTCCTTTACATGCTCCATCAAAGTTTAGTTTAATATAATGTGAGTCGGGTGGGCTCCATTTGATATCTTTTCTAACCTGCTTCTTGAGAATTCTCCCAATAAGGACCCCTTTGAATGGGATGACAATTTGTTTCCATTTATTCAGAATAACATTATCGAAGGATGTAAAATTGGATGAGAGTGCATTTACTTTACCCACATGAGAATTGACCATTTATGATATGTATTTTTCCACCACTATGCAAATCTTCTCCACTGAAGAAACTTGTTTTCTGAATATCCTTTTATTTATCTCCCACCACAAACAATAGGCTATTGAAGCTAGTACAATGCACCAAATTACTAAGAAAAAAGACTCTTGATGCAAGAGAGGCCACTATTGCGAGATCATATTGACATTTTTGGGGAGGGGGCCTTGCCATCTGAGTTTATTTATAAACCATTTCCATACTTTTTGAGCAAAAACACATGTAACCAGAAGATGATTAGTATCCTCCACTTCCTTTGAGAATAAAAACATGGGAATGAGTCCATAATGCCAAGACATTTGAGTCTTGTTCTTGATAATATCCTATCTTGGATTGCTAACCACAGAAAAACACTAGTTTTAGGGAGGATTGCATTATGACAAGCAAATTTGAGGATTAGATTTTTAGTCTTAGGCATTGGAACCAGACTCTTATAACCTTCTTTAACTGTATACCACCCTAAGTTACTCTTAGTCCAAACAAATTTTTCTCAGGTACCATTAATAGATAAAAATTGTTGCTTCAGGTTTCCCTCTAGATCCTTCCTCTCTGCTAGAGGAATGGGAAGATGAGATAAATCTTTCCATTTTACCAAACCTCCTTCAAATGTTAAATAATCGGCCACTTTAACTCCCCATTAACCTTCGAGGATGGTTCGAGCCTGCTGCAGATTTGGGTATGTAGAGAGTTATGGAGAGATATTCCAAGAGTCCTACCAGAAGAGAGCCTGATTCCCCAAATTAATAATCCATGAGAGGTGAGGAAGGATGATCACTCTACTTTTGATAATAAAATTCCACATATCTAAACCCCGTGGGGGATTGCTTGTTGTGAAAATTCTGTCTAGATTAGTTTAATCAAGATAATTTATTCTGATCATCTTGGCCCATAGGATTTGAGGGCATTTGTATATTTTCCAGGCAAATTTTTCTCCTAGATTGAGGTTCCTTTCTAGAATTTTGTGGAAACCAAGGTCCCCATTGTCTTTTGGTTTGCAGAATTTGTCCCATGAAACCAGTGAAATTTTATTTTTTCACCCATATTTCCTTTCCAGATTAAATCCCTCTAGCATTTAGATATTTTTTAATGACCTTTGGAGGAGCAAGGATAACTGACATGATATAATTTGGAATGGATCTTAAAATAGATTTGGCTAAGATAATTCTACCTACCAAAGATAACCATCTCACTTTCTAAGAAGAAGTTCTTTCTCTGATAGTGGCCATGATGCCATCCCAAAATGCTATCTTTTCCTTTCCTTGAAAAAAGGGAATTCCAAGGTATTTACTTGGGGTGAGGGTGACTAAAAACCCAAGGATTTTCTTAATTAATCTGGCTGCCTTCGGGTTAATGTTGAATAAGAAGATTTTAGATTTGTGCTCATTCAGCTTTTGTCTAGATGCCTCACAATACTCTTTTAGAGTGAGTTTGATGATTTTTTCCTCTTTGATAGTACCCTTACCAAATAGTAGTGAATCATCTACAAATAGAGTATGAGTAATAGAAAGTTGTGATTGTCTAATGCATATACCTTCCCACAAGCCTAGAGTTTTTTTGCAAGAGATGAGTCTGCTTAGCCCTTCAGCCAAAATAATGAACATGAATGGAGATAAAGAGCCCCCCTGCCTAACTTATTGAGGTGAAGAGAATTAGCTGCATGGGGTTTCATTAATCATGATTGAGAATTTATCTCTTGATATGCAAGACATAATCCATTTAATCCATTTTCTTGCGAAACCCATTTTTTCCATGATAAGGCTTAAAAATTTCCAATTGAACCTATCATATGCTTTAGTCATATCTAGTTTAAGGATCATTTTTGGGATTCCCTCTTCCTTAACTGAATGGAGCACTTCATGTGCCACTAGTGCTCCTTCCATAGTGTCCTTTCTAGGAACAAAACTCCCTTGCTATTCTGAAATGATCTTGGGGATAAATTTGCCCAGATGAGTAGCCATAGTCTTTGAAATTATTTTATAAATAGTATTGCAGAAGTAAATGGGTCTAAACTCTGGAAAGGATGTAGGGTGTTGAAATTTATGGATTAGAGTAATTATAGTATTGTTAA
Organism: Thuja plicata; assembly: GCA_018584345.1. NCBI lineage: Eukaryota > Viridiplantae > Streptophyta > Pinopsida > Cupressales > Cupressaceae > Thuja > Thuja plicata. The sequence continues at coordinate 1,005,368 of MU223943.1, forward strand.
ACTATTTGAGCATACTTGCATGTCTATAAGACTCTTGTGCTACTAGAAGAATGTTTGGGCCCATGAATTCCCAACATTGTTGAAAGAAGAGAGGTGGAAAACCATCAGGTCATGGAGCCTTGTCTGCATTCAAGGAAAAGACCATAGATTTCATTTCTTCTAAAGTAAAAGGGGCTAACAGAGCCTTGTTATCTGAATCTGAGACAATATTTGGGATGCAATTTATTATACCCTATGCTGGAGGGGAAATATTGTCCTCTATTGATAGGAGGTCTGAAAAGAACTTGACTGCTTCCAACTGAATGTCCCTTTCCTTGGTAAGGTTGAGGCCATTTCTATCTTTAATTTGGAAAATTTAATTCTTATGTCATTTGACCTATCCGATATGTGGAAAAATGATGTATTCCTATCACCCTCCCTCAACCACAGTTCTCTGGATCATTATCTCTGGAATATTTCCTCCCTAAGCATCACTTCCACTAATTGTTGAGTTACTTTTTCTTTTCAAACACTACTAGGGTAATCCCATTATTTAATATGGAGGTAGTAATATCATCTAGGGAATTTTGAAGTTCAGATTTCTACTTGAAGATGTTACCAAAGGATATTTTATTCCACTTTTTGATATTGCTTTTCATGAAATCTAGTATCTTCACCAGTTTAAACATAAATGAACCAACCTTGAAGGGTGCATGAAGTCACCATGTTTGCAACAGATCTAAGAAATTAGGGTCTCTAAACCAGATTTTCTCTATTTTAAAGTATGGTCTAGGCTTGAAGGTTGACACATCTATTTGGATTTCCACTGCCACTGCAAAGTGGTCTGAACAGGTTAAGGAAAGAATGGTCAAAGGACAACACCCATGTTCTATAACCCAAAAGGGGTTTACCAAGAACCCATCTAATCTGGCTCCAAAAAAGTGAAGACCTTTCCTTTTATTATACCCAGTGATTTTACCGTTAGATGGCGCACAGTCCATTAATGATTCCCATCCAAGAAGTCCCAGAAGTATTTTGTTACTTTAGGGGACGGACTTGCTCCACCCATTTTCTCTTGTCCTTCAAGAGTGACATTGAAATCTCCTCCCAATATGATCTTATTACCTTGAAGACCTAACAAAATCTAGATGAGTGACTGTCATAGCCTTTGTTTCCCTACCACTAATGTAGGGCCATACACATTGATAACCATAAAGGATAAAGAGAATATTGTTACTACCGCAGCCACCCAGTTTGTGTTCTTAGACAATAAAGAAACTTGGCATTTGTGTTTATTCAAGAGAATGGCTAGCCCCCCTAATGCCCCAACTAAGGACGATTGAATCAAATCCTAGTTGTTCCATGATTTGAAGAGTTTGTTCCTTGCTTCTTCTGATAATTTTTTTTCTTGAAGAAACATTATATCTTCCCCCCCATAATAATTTTATCTTTTATGAGGCGGGCCTTGTTAGAGGCGTTCAAGCCTCTAACATGTAAGGATAATATTCTCATTATATTTTTGGAGATCCATTTTCCCTCCTACTTCCATTTGATAGTTTTGATATCAAAACCATGGCTTTGTCTTTACACTTTATGGGAATCCTGTGAAACAAAAGAATTATTTGGGTGCCTATAGAAATTTCCTCCTTCACTTTTGACAGCTTTGAAGGACACCCCTAGGCTTTTTTGAAGATGCAACTTTATTAATTTTTATGGAATCTAGATCAAATTTAAGGATTGAGCTTGTGACCTTTAACGTGGCCTAAACATCTTCTAAGGGGTCTCCTTTTTCAAGTTCTATGGGGCCCAGTTCCCCTATATCCACAGGTGTCAATTCCCCTATTTCCACAATGTCTAGTTCTCCACTAGTGATCCCATCTAGTTTTTCTGATGATACATCTATCCACTATAAGTCCAACATGGAATCCATATTTAAATATGTTGTGTTGATGTCCTACTTTGATCCATCGTTAGCCAACTTAAACTGTCCTAGCTATATTTGCATGATATTCTTTCTCAATCGACTGTTCTGGTCAAGATGGATGGAGCTGATTTCTATTGTAGACCTACTATATTTTTCTTGGCCATAGGTGATGCAACCTCCTAAAGGCTTTGCTTGCATATCTTCCATGTCAACTACTGTAATATGAACTGAATACCGATTATCCCGCGGGATCTACTTTGATCCACCAGGTTGGTGATAATATTTTGGTGTGAGAGATTTATTAGATGGGCCTTCTATTTGGAGTGGCTTGGAGCTTTATCGAGATAGGGTAAAAAACCAAAAAAATTGGTAAAGGCGATATAAATTTTTTTTGGCCCCACTTGCAAATGAGGAGATGTTCTTTTTGAGCTGCAGGCCCTAATTCTGAAATTTTGTCCTTAGTTGGTCTTGATCTTCCTCAAATATAGACACAGTGCTTCCTGAGAGAGAACATAACCAAGGGTTAGAAGAGTGGTCCTTATAGACTATCATCTCTAGTGTATTTGATCCTTGACAGTGAATGTTAAAATGGTCCAGCTTGTCTTGGAAGTGAAGAATATTTTGTCTTTGATAGCTATACTCTGATCATGCGAACCCCATTTTGAATTGATCTAAAGCTGAAAATAATTTTTTTTTGTCTTGTCTATGAGAAGCCATACCCGAACAAACCTATGTGGGTGTTCAAAAGGAAGGAGATCATGTCTGATAAAAATTCCTAGCTAATTTACCAATTCTTCAATAATGACGGGGTCCCTGTATTCCAGAGGGAGGAGAGGAATGGAGATCCAGTGGGGAAAGAATCGGCATGTTTGCATGTTTGGATCAAAATTTGGCATCCACATCTTAGTGAATAGACCAGAACCCAAACAAAACCACCCTTTTACCTGATGCGTAGCATCTCTATCTATTTCAAATTTGAATAGAGCTATAAAAAACTTTGAGTCCAAATCATTAAGAAAAATATCATTCATACCCCCCCACATTTTAAATACCCACGATTTGATCTCCAAAAAAGGAACGTTGGGATTTTCTAACTTACCTATCAAAGCTATCTTTCAGAGGAGATCCATATGGTGTTGGAGCATGTGCTCTGGAAGAGAGATAAGAAAAGTCCTTTCCTTTATTCATCTAGTTTCTCGACACTTTATTTTATTTGTGCGTCCAATGCTGAGTATATTGTTTTGATTTTGGAATGAAGGGGGATCTACATGTGTCTACAGAATTTCTACCCTCCAAGGGATCAAAATTTTTATCCTCTGCACTTGGTTTTTGATCAATATGAGGTGGCGAGCACCTTCACAAATATCAAATATTGGTTGTTTCTCCTTGCTTCCAAGAAAACCCTTCCTCTTCTATGTTGTTCTCAAGGAAATATTTTCTCACCCAAAATTTTTTGAACATTTGATCGTTGACGATCAGGTTTCTAGTTAGGTTGAGAGAGGTGGGTGGTTACCTGTAATGGCTTATTTGAGTTTTCTCCAAATTCATATGATGCAATTCCATGGAATTCTTCTTTCACCCTTTTTCCCTTAATTTCTTCATTGGTTTGGTGTTTCAGATTCATCATTACCTTTGCTTTTTTGAAATGAAAACACAAATTTACAAATATTGGTTTAGCCAGTTGGACCACTACCTTCCCTCTAAATATTTTATTAAAAGAATCCATGGTAGCTTGATCTTTCCTAGCATGATCTAGTTGGGTGACATATTTGTGGAAAAGGTGTATGCCCCAAATCTGGAAGAAAATTGTGTGCCCTTGATATCTTTTACCCTTTGTACAATCGATTGATGGTGAAAAATTTGATTTAGATCTTTACATGCTATAGCGACTAGCTCAGTTCTAGATGTATTGTACCAAGAAGTTTGTTTTTCCATTCCATAAAGGGTCATTTGTTGATGGCCCAGCCCCTTCCAGATGTGGCCATGCTACCAGTTCCCTGTTAGATGATCTTGATTTTGTGCCTCCCACTTCTGCCCATATCGTGACTCCTGTCACTCCTTGTGACGTCCACACTACCATTTTTGTTGAAACCCTAGCTGGTGCTCCTCGCCCATCAACTCTGCCATTTGTTCCCACTTCATCTTAAATAATGTCTTACTACAATGTTCATGACTGTATATTTATGATATTCCAAAATCTAATACAAAGAATACACAGTTTAATTTAATTTATGTTGAATTTTAATTTAAGTTATGTTGAACCATCTAAATCTTAATTAACATAAATTTATTTATAGATTAGGTTAATTAAAAATCCTTGTTAGAATTTCATTAATTAAATCTCTATACATGAAGACCATATAGATCTTAATTAACATAAATTTATTAATAGATTAGGTTAATTTAAAATCCTTGTTAGAATTTCCTTAATTAAATCACTATACATGAAGCCACTAAAATAAACCCCTAACAATACTCACTTGATGCAAAATCATCTATATGCACTAATATCATCTAAACACATTTCAAGTGGTTTATTAATTATATAATTTTAACTTCATTCCTCAAGTTCATTTTAAAACACCAACCAAATATTCCAATGATAATCTTTCAAGATGAAATTAATATACCTTCAATATGTTACCATCAATTATTGTAGCATACCTAAGTGGTTCTTTCTTGTTCCTTCATCACATCCTAGCACATATTCCTGCACACACATCTACACAACTAGATTGCAATTTATTAGAGTCACTACATAAAATATATGATCATGTTATAACCTTCCTTATTAACTTATCGAGAAGACTAGAGGACAATAATAGAAAATTCCAAAGGTCCTGACCTAAAGACTCGGGGGCTCATCTTTGAAGGCCTTGCCTACATCACGCAGAGAGTCTTCATAGTTCACTTCTTGGATCTCAGACCATAACATATAATTTAACAAAAGCAAGATTGTAGAAGGACATAGGCATCTACATCAAAATTGAAGGGTAATTTCAAGAGAGATCCAAGATAACATATAAGGCTCAAGGGTTACTCATGGGATACCAGAAGAAAATAAAAGTTTAACTAGAGACTTAATATTCATGTTATTACTTGAGAACAAATTTCTTAGTAACTTAAACCTTAAGACCACTAACCTGTTGAATGACTGGAATTATCTATGTCTCATAGCACAATACCTAAGGTTAAACATAATTTCCTTACTTTATGTTCTATATGATAAGCTAACAAAACTACGAGTAAGAACTAAAGACAAAACCTAGTATCATAGTTTAAACCAAAGGAGCTATTATCTATATAAACATCTATGACATTTCTCAAATGGGTGCTTCTTCAAGGAAATCATTAATATTGATGAATCGTCCCATCTAAAAGCCATTTTTTGCATAATCTTTACCATAAAGTAAACATATATTTATTAACCTTACAGTACTTGAATATTATTACTTTTAAAATATATTTGATCTATTATGCTTATTGATGTTGACATAAGTCTTGTTGCTGCTACAAAGCCAGCTTGGCTCTACTCTGAGATCTTTCTCCTAGATCCCTTAGGGTATTCCCAACCCCAATCAGAGGTAATTCACTCATGAATTCACCTTATCTCCAAGACTCAGTCCCCCATCAAAATTATTTTCATCTTCTTCTTACTAAACCTACATAACTAGATTCATTCTACTCACTCAATCAATGTTTTTGAAGCATTACTTTCATTCTCTTCCCTAGCTAGAGTATTACCAAGCTCGCCTAGGGTAAGATTTCCAGTTTCACAACTTTTGCTTCTCCTACCAAAAAAAAAAGGGAAACTATGTACAAGGGCTCCTCTCGAGTTCCATCCCAACACATGACTCTCACCATGGATTAAGGAACCTTGAGGGGCCATTAATGGTTACAACCTAGAATGGGTGAAGAACTAACAACTTAAAAAATAGAAAATAAAGTAACTAAGCTACTTGCACGCAAAAGGAACCAAAAAGAAATTTGATATCCACTAAGCACACAACCTGAAACTTCTCATTACTGGAAACAAAACAAAACAATACAATAATCTAAAAATATCTTACTTTCCTATAGCTTCTCTTCTTCTACAATCTCTACCTCTCTAGATCTCTAAAATGAATACTTGGGATGTTATTAATAACAATCCTCTCATTGGAAACAACACTAATGGTCCACTCATTCGCAAGAATCTCTTCAGGAACTATTAAAACTAACCATACTATCCATAAAAGACAAGATCTGCTTTTCATGGGCCGTTACGATAGAATATTGTTGAGCAACAGTAATGCAAACCAAGCTCTAGTGTTGGTCGAGCTGCTAGGCACCAATGTAGGCTAGGCTACTAGGAACTAGTGTAGGTTGAGCTGCTAGGCACCAGTGTAGGCTAAGCTTCTAGGCACTAGTGTAGGCCAAGATACTAGGCACCGGTGTAGGCTGAGATTCTAGGCACTAGTGTAGGACGAGCTTCTAGGCACCAGTGTAGGCCGAGTGCTAGTGATACCGAGCAACTTATCTGACATTCCTGATGCCTTGGTTGGATTTCCAGAGGATTAAAAACTACTTCACACAAACACACACAAAAAAATAAACCAACTCAGCAACCCATGAACTTAGGGAAATAAAACAAATGACCTTCTAAGGTCCACACAAACTCTCCTGACTTGGCTAGAGTCAGTACATGCCATAAATAAGGAGCTAGGGGTTTGAGCTAGGTGTGCTCCTGCACCATACTCCCCCAGACAAAACAAATGTTAATCCATCCTTGGGTTGAGCATGTTTGGATCAATGCTCAACCCCTTGAAGTCTATTTCTTTGATCCAAGTAGCATCAAAATCTTCTTTTTCATGTTATTTGAAAAGGTGCTCCATATAGTCTTTGTTCCTAGTCTTCTTGTAGACCCTTTATTCTAGTATCTTTTCAATTGTCATAGATGGAGTAGGGATAGATTTCAAATCTTTTACCTCTTTTATTACCTCTTGAAGGTTCTGGTCAGCATCTTGACATGGTCCTTTGTATGCTATCAAGTCTACAATGTTGAAAACTGGTGACAACCCAATGTCTTTAGGAAGTTCTACCTTGTATGCATTATTTCCATACTTTGCAAGTATCTTACATGGACCTAGCCTCTTCATCGGTAGCTTGCTGGGAACAATTTTTTGCACCCTATTTTTGTTCAATTGTACCATCACAAATTCTCCAATCTGAAACTGAACATCCCTCTTTGTTGCATCCACCTTTTGCTTTACCTTTTCAACATTTTCAATCAAGGTCTTTCTCATACTTTCATGGACTTCTCTCATTGAATGAGAAAATTCCCCAATATATCCACTACCATGCATTCCTTCCTTCAATTCTCTAATTTAAAAAATCCCTCTTGGGTGAAAGCCATAAACAATTTCAGAAGGACTCTTACCAGTTGATCTGCTCACTGTATCATTGTATGCATATTTAGCTTGTCCAATGAGTTGGTCCCATGCTTGACCATACTCCTTTTTGAGGCATCTCAGCAAGTTACCAAGACTCCTATTGACTACCTTTTTTTTCCATCTATCTGTGGATGATAGGCAGATCCAAAAGACAAGTTAGTGCCAAGATTTTTCCATAAGGTCTTCCAAAAATGGCTCATGAATTTGGTGTCCATGTCTGAAACAATAGTGAGTGGGAGTCCATGGATCCTCACCACCCCATTGAAAAACAATAGAGCAATGTTACAAGCATCATGAATAGTCTTGCAAGGTATGAAATGAGCCATCTTGCTAAATCTGTCCACAACAACATAAATACCATCATATCCCTGCCTTGTTCTTAGCAAACCAACTACAAATTCCATTCTTATGCATTCCCATGGTTTGGTTGGGATTGGAAGTGGAAGATAAAGGCCTTCATTGGAAGATGTGACCTTTGATTTTTGACACACTACACAACTCTCAACATACTGTCTAACATCTCTATTCATTCTAGGTAAAAAATAGAACCTAGTGATTAGCTCTTGAGTCTTACTGACTCCAAAATGACCACTAAGTGATCCATTATTTTTTTTTCCTAAACCAAATTCTCTCTCATAGATCCTTTAGGAACACAAAGCTGACCTCCTTTAAACAGTAAATCATTCTGCAAAGTATATTCAAAAAACTCACCATGAAAGTTGTTTTTAAACTCCTTGCATATCTTGCAGATTTGAGAAAAAATCTTCATCTTTATCATATAGGTCTTTGAAGCTATCAATACCTTTGCTTTGTAGCTGAACTTCTAGGACTGTGAGAAGCCTTCTTCTCAATGCATCAGCAACCTTATTCTGTACGCCCTTTTTATGCTTGATATTAAAAGTGTAGGCTTGTAGATACTCCACCCACTTCATGTGTTTGCTGCTAAGTTTGTCTTAAGAGTTAATGAAGCTGAGAGCTTGGTTATCAGTATATACTATGAATTCCTTTGGAAAAAAGTACTACCTCCACTTCTTGAGTGCTTGGGCTAGAGTGTACAACTCTAAGTCATAAGAAGAGTACTTTTTCTTTGCATCATTTAGCTTCTCACTATGGAAAGCAACTAGTCTTCCTTCTTGGCTTATGACAGCGCCAATGGCCACATTACTTGCATCACATTCTACTATAAAAAGATTATCAAAGCTTGGGAGAACTAGAGTAGGAAACTCTGCTATCTTCTCCTTGAGTGTTTGTAACCCCTTTTCAGCTTGTGGTGTCCATTGAAACTTTGTATTCATCCCACCTTCGATGGTGTCTAACACAGGTGCACAAATCCCACTAAAATATCTAATAAACTTTCTCTAATACTAAGCTAAACCATGAAAACTTCTCACCTTAGTTGCAGCCTTGGGAGTAGGCCAACTTAGAATGGCATCCACCTTTTCTTGGTCCATTTTGAGGTTACCCTGTGACAAAACAAAATCGAGATATACAAGCTCCTTCTTCATGAAGTCACACTTCTCTAAATTGATCATTAGCTTTTCATCATGCAATTTCTTGAAAACAATTTTCAAATGCCTAATATGCTCCTCAGTTTTTCTGAAAACTAAAATGTCATCTAGGTAGACAACAACAAATTTACCAATGCATTATACAAATACCTCATTCATAAGCCTCATAAAATTTGAGGGAGAATTAGAGAAACCAAATGGCATTACAAGTCATTCATACAAACCTTCTATAGTTTTGAATGCTATTTTCCATTCATCTCCTTCATTAATCCTGATTTGGTGGTAGCCACTCTAAAGATCAATCTTGCTAAAGTACTTTGCCTCCCCTAAAAAATCCATTAGGTCTTTAGTTATGGGTATTGGGAACCTATACCTAATGGTGATTCTGTTAATGGTTCTATAATTAGTACAAAGTCTCCAATACCCTCCTTTCTTAGGTGCTAAAGTAGTAGGGACTACACATGGGCTTATGCTCTCTCTAGTTAGGCCTTGGTCTAATAACTCTCTAATTTGCTTGGCTATTTCCTCATTTTTTTGAGGGGTCATCTTATAGGAAGATTTTTTGGGTAAGGTAGGTCCTGGTATAAAGTCAATCTTGTGGCTAAAAAGTCTTTTAGGAGGTAGGGGAGTGGACTGGCCATCATTCACAATGTCTCTATACTCTTCAATTATCTCTTTTACCTCATTTGGTATCTCTGATTTCTTGACAACTTCATATTTTGGCTTCAAAACTAAAGCAAACCCGACTCCTTCTCCTTCTCCTAGAGTCTTCAAGAACTCATTCTCACCAACCATGAGCACACTTAGACTTGATGTTTTCATCTGTCCTTCTTCTATTAGGATTGAATTTTTAAAGTCACTCCATCTTTCTTGAATAAGTATGCATTCTTGGTTCCATCATGTATGGCTTGCCTATCAAATTTCCATGGTCTTCCAAGTAGAAGGTGGCATGCATCCATGGGAATAATGTTACATAGAACTCTATCCTTATACTTCCCAATGGTGAACTCTACCCATGATTGTTCTCCTACAAACACATTTTGTCCTTTTTTGAGCCATGTAACCTTGTATGGATTGTCATGTGGAATCCTTTTCAAATTTAACTTGGTGGCTGCCTCTTCACTAATGATATTATTAGTTGAGCCTGAATCAATGATGACTCTAGACACCTTTCGTGTGCTCTTGCACTTCACTCTAAAGAGTGCTCTCCTTTGGCTTGGTTATTCTTTACTTGGCTCCCTGATTAAGGTCCTCTTTATCATGAGGCTCTCACCTTCTTCTGATTCTAATGGTACCTTAGATGAATTGCTACTACAACTTGATTCTTCTTGGACATATTTAATTCTCTTTCCACCTCCTTGAGAAGTAGAACCTTTTTTAGGACACTGATATGCAGGATGTCCAGATTGCTGATAGTTGTAACACTTCATTGAAGAGAAGTAAGATCCTCTCCCTTGGTTATTAGATCTTCTTCTTGAGCTACTATTTGAACCTCTTCCACAGTTATAACCACCTCTTGTGTTACTGGATTCTCCTTGATTCTCAGTGAGTTTAGAATCACTCTGATTTCTTCATCCATATCCTCCTCTATGACCTCTATTATCTCTTCCTCTTCCTCTGCTATTCAAATCTTGATTCTTCTTGAATTTTTCCTCCACCTTGAGGGCTAGCTGGTAACATTGGTGTACATTCTTGAGGTTTAGGAGACTAATTTCCTCTTGGATACTCCACTTGAGACCATTCATGTACCTATCCACTTTCAGGATTTCTTCTTCCATCACATGCGACCTTAAGCAAGGCTTGTGAAACTCTTCGGTGTAGGAATTGACTTCTAAATCTTTCTGTCTTAGATTCTGTCTCTTTTTGTGCAATTGTACTTCATAATCATGGGAAGGTAAGTTTACTTCATCTTGGCCACCATACCTTTCCAAATGGTTACGGGGTTCTTTCCTTCTTTAATACTCTCATCTTGGACAAACATCCACTAAATGAGAGCAGTTCCTCTCAACCTTGTTTTGGCTATTCTTACTCTCTGAGCATCAGTCAAATTATCATATTCAAAGTGATTTTCAAGACCTTCTATCCATTCCATGATTAACTTTTGTTCCATATTGCCACTAAATAAAGGCACGCCTTCTAAGGACTTACCACTCATTGCCTTCAATTCTTTCAAGAATGACTCTTCTTGGAGTATAGGATCTGGCTCTGGTATAATGTCTTCATCTACCACTACTTTACCCTTTCCATCAGCTTCTCTCATTTTTTCACTGACTGTTGTAGTCCTATGTTTCACTTCTTCCAACTTAGTCATCATTTTGGCTAACTGTTCCTTCAAGAGTCTATTCTCCTCCTTTTTCTCTTCCATGTCTTTTGCGAGTTCCATGTTGGTCACCATATTGGATGAGTCGATAGACGTTCCTACAGATAACTTCCAAACAATACATGTCCAAATCTTTTAGGGCTCTGATACCAATCTGATGTGGAAAAAAGTCTTTTTGTTTCTATAGAATCAGCTTGGCTCTGCTCTGAGATCTTTCTCCTAGATCCCTTAGGGTATTCCCAACCCCAATCAGAGGTAAGTCACTCATGACTTCACCTTCTTTCCAATAATCATTCCCCCATTGAAATTATTTTCATCCTCTCCTTACTGAACCTACATAAATAGATTCATTCTACTCACTCAATCAATGTTTTCAAAAGATTGCTTTCATTCTCTTCCCTAGCTTGACTATTACCAAGCTTGCCTAGGGTAAGATCTCTAGATTCACACTTGTTTCTTCTCCTACCAAAAACAAAAGGGAAAATATGTACAAGGGCTCCTCTTGAGTTCCATCCCAACACATGACTGTCACCATGGATTTAGGAACCTTGAGGGGCCATTAATGGTTACAACCCAAAATGGGTGAAGAACTAAAATCTTACAAAATAGAAAATAAAGTAACTGATCTACTTGCGTGTAAAAGGAACCACAAAGAAACTTGATATTCACTAAGCACACAACCTTCAACTTCTCATTACTGGAAACAAAACAAAATAATAGAATAATCAGCAAATCTCTAACTTTCCTATAACTTCTCTTCTTCTACAATCTCTACCTCTCTAGATCTCTAAAATGAAGACTTGGGATGTTATTAATAACCATCCTCTCATTGGAAACAACCCTAATGATCCACTCATTCAAAAGAATCTCTTCAGGAACTGTTACAACTAACCATACTGTCCATAAAAGACAAGATCCACTTTTCACACGCCGTTACAAAGGAATATTGTCAAGCAACAATAATGCAAACCAAGCTCCAGTGTTGGCCGAGCTTCTAGGCACCAATGTAGGCCAAGCTGTTAGGCACCAGTGTAGGCCGAGCTACTAGGCACGAGTGTAGGCTGAGTTGCTAGGTGCCAGTGTAGGCCAAGCTGCTAAGCACCAGTGTAGGCTGAGCTACTAGGCACCAGTGTAGGTCGAGTGCCAGTGATACCAAGCAGCTTAACTGAGGTTCCTGGTGCCTTGGTTTGATTTCCAGAGGTTTACAAACTACTTCACACACACACAAAAAAAGAAACCAACTAAGTAACCCATCTAGACATGGATTGACCTAGTCATATCCATCTTAGGGAAATAAAACAAATGACCTTGTAAGGTCCACACAAAATCTCCTGACTTGGCTAGAGTCAGTACATGCTAGAAATAAGGAGCTAGGGGTGCTCTTCCACCATACTCCCCCAGAAAAAATAAAGGTTAATCCATCCTTGGATTGAGCATGTTTGGATCAATGCCCAACCCCTTGAAGTCTATTTCTTTGATCCAAGTAGGATCAACATCTTCCTTTTCATGCCATTTGATAAGGTGCTCCATATAGTCTTTGTTCCTAGTCTTCTTGTAGACCCTTGAGTCTAGTATCTTTTCAACTGTCATAGATGTAGTAGGGGTTAATTTTAGATCTTCTACCTCTTGTATTACCTCTTGAAGGTTCTGATCAGCATCTTGACCTAGTCCTTTGTATGCTATCAAGCCTGCAATGTTGAAAACTGGTGATAACCCAATGTCTTCAGGAAGTTCCACCTTGTATGCATTGTTTACATACTTTGTAAGTATCTTACATGGACCTAGCCTCTTCATCTGTAGCTTGTGAGGAACACCTTTTTTCAGCCTATGTTTGTTCAATTGTACCATTACAAAGTCTCCAATCTAAAATTGAACATCCCTCTTTGTTGCATCCACCTTTTTCTTTACCTTTTCAACATTTTCAATCAAGTTCTTTCTCACACTTTCATGGACTTTGTAACACCCCAAAATTGGCATCTTGCAACCCTAACCAATTTTGTTGCATTTATCACTCTTCTAGATCATCAAAGTCCTATTGTACTAGGCAATTTTGAGTTTTGACTGACTCTACTTGACCTAAGTGTCAAATGCAGAAAATCCTAAATTTGCATTAATCATACATCATATTTAATTCCTAAATACCTATTTGGCTAAACAAACCTTATGATTGAATTAATTTAATTAATAAAGTCCTAGCACTTTAATTAAATTAAATTCATCCTCTTTAGCTAAAACACATGAAAAAGGAATTAAATGATATTTAATTATTAAATAAATATTCTCATTTTCAATAATTGAATTTAATTATTCAGATAATTGAGAAAAAGCAATTATGAGGTCATATTTATTTAATTAATTGGATAATCTCTCAAAAATCTTTCTTCTATTCAAAAATAGAATCTTTGAATTAATTGTGCTTTAAAGAGAAAGAAAACAATTAAATTTAAATAAAATAGAATTAAGTCAAAGAAAGAAAACAGTTAAAGCAAAGAGGAAACAATTTATTGTATTCTTTTGAATAAAGCTTTCTATTCTAAACTAGCTTTTCTATCTGTTTTATTTCAAAAGAGGAAACTTTCTATTCTAATCATCTCTGAGTCTATTAAAGAACTCTCATTCTTCATTCAAACCCCCACTCATTTTTATGCATTGTTAGAATACTGAATTATTGTCACATGTCTTAGTATCTCATATAGAATAACTTCATTGTTGCAATAGAATATTTTTAATTTCTAGAATAATTGCATTGAAATCATGTCTTAGAATAATCTCACATCTTTCATTTCTTAGAATAATCTTGCATTGTATTGCATTCATGGAGAAAAATCCTTTGTTCCTAGATTGGTCCATGGTTGTGAGACTCTCGTTCTGAGAGCAATTTCAAAAACCCCGTCTGGATAGAAGGCAATAGGCCAAATCACGCAGGAAAGCAGGATGAATAATCTCATATTCAGTCTTGTGTGTACCTGGTGAAGAACGACTATGTTGAAGTGTATGGTGAGTTAACAAGGCCAAATTTACTACATACATTTTTGGCATGCACCGAGGGGCAGGTACATTCTATTCTGGCCTCATTTCATTTCACCTTTTTAATTTTTTTTGCATTCTGTCCATACTTCCGTACAAGTTCTGTTCTAATTTTGCGTGAACTTTTTTTACGTCTCGCGTGAAATTTCTAGTTCTTCATGTGGCTTGCAGTACTTCTTCGTGCAATCTAGCATACTTTATCACACGAAATTACATTCCAAAGCTTTCAATTTGATATTTTATTGCCTTGGTTTTCTAACCACCTACTATTTTCTGACATCTGTGTTTCTCTGATTTTATCTTTTGAAACAACATAATAGTGGTTTGTAGGACGCTGAGATAAAGAAAAGCCATCATAGACTTCTGACATGTTTATTGCAGGATGCTGATATGAAGAAAGGAATTACAAACTACTAATGGGTTTATTGCAGGACATTTGTCGAAGACCTTGCGTGTTTTCACAACTTCTTATATCTATTTTTAGTAGTTAAAACACACTTTGGTTGGTGCTTAAAATGAATCATTGTCTTGCTTGATTGAAGTGTTTTTTAGATTGTAATCCTAAGAACTACATGAACGTATCCTCTCCCCTTGCCTTTATGGATCTTGGGTGTAAGAGAAATTCATGTGATTCTTCTAGAGTGGCTACCTCTTGAGAGCTTTAGTAGAGCTGGTGAGAGTGGATTCCCAACCAATAATAGGCTAAAGCCAAGCCCTTCCAAACCGGTATACAAAAAATGCTATTGTGATTAATGTCATAATAGATAGGTGTGAATTCATTGTGGCAACCAAAATTTCCTCCAGTACCCTAGTGGTGCATTAAAGTCCCGACATTGTTGAGGTGAAAACCTTTCTTTGAAAGGATTGGGAGAGCCCCCTTTATTGGGAAAATGACTTGATCACAACCACCTGAATGGATGACCTTACTACAAACTGTTGTTCTAGTTTTCCAAAAACCCTCTATCTATTGGCGTGGAAGGTTAGAGATTGACTAAGATGCCCCACATTTTTACAGCTTTTAGTAGAGATAACAGCCCTTTGGGAAGCAATTCCTTTAGGGTTCGAAGCTTGATATGCCTGAGAAGTGAGTGCATATGTAAGGAGGAGCCCATGCTTCCAAGCTTCTAAGTTGTTTGCTAAGAGTAAGTGTAGCTGAAATTTAGTTCAAGTGGGGATTCAACATATATTTTCCTAGCTATCCTAGGATTGTGATGTTCTTGTTCTGGTACTACAAATATTTTGTTTAATGTGTTTTGCGTGGGTGTATCATTTGAACAATTGAAACTATCATCAAAAAACACAAACTGTCAATCTTGAACATGTCCAAAAAAATTTGTAACTTGAACTATTTGTCAAAAAATAGCATGATTCCATCTTGGGAAATGCATACTGGTCTTAACAGTCTGATTTTGTAAATGTCCTTTTTTCAACATTTGCATAGTTTCACGTGACATTTCCCAATCTTTGCGTGCTTTACTAGGAATCTTCACGTGATACATAATACACTGTCGCGTGACATTTGGCAATAATGCCATTATTCTGTCACCCTTTTATTCTATCAACTGGTGTCATTCTTCATGTGAATACTACAAAGTTTCACATGGTTTGGTGATAAACTTCACACAACAGAGTATTTCTTCGCACAAAACTGGAGTCTTTTGTCCAAAATAGCAAGCTAAAATTCGGCAGTCAGGTGTACTTCTGTCAAATCTGGTCTCTGATATGGGTCTATTTTTTTGCCATCCATCTTCACACAGTCTGAAACTTGGTTTCTTGGGTTGAGAATTACGTTATTCTTGCTTAAACTGGTCTCGTCTCATGTCTTTTTGATCTCTTTCATATGTGTTGTCATGCCTTGTGTCGCAATAGTCATCTCTTGGCTATTCTAGCCTCATCTTCAATGATTTGAACCAAGGATACTTCACCTTTTGGCACGTTCTGTGCAATTACTTTGAGACACTTTCAAGTTTAGTCCTAGTTCACATTGCTTGTTCAAAACTTTGTCTATGACTGTCATAACTCAAAGTGCAAAAACATTTCCTTCAATCAATCAAGATGAATCTGTACTTTCCACACCATTACTGGCTACATCTAGTGAGGAATCATCTTGATCTCCTTCTCTGGTATGTCGACCTTACAATAAATGATCATTTCCTGTGGATCTTAGTAGGGTTCAAAATCCTTTGTTCCAAGAAGACCCATATTTAGAGAACACTCAATGTCTTCACACTGAGTCTTTACACTTTGAATCCTTGCATTCTAGCAATATGATAGATCATAGTCAACTGGGTGGACCCTGTTTCAACCAGACTAAAAACCCTCCTCTTCAAGAAGAGAAGGAGATAACCCAAGGGAATATCATAGAGACTCGCAATAATAAAAAATTCATGAGAATGATGGCGGTCATAATGAAAGAAGAGAAGGAGAAATACCTTCTTGAATTAGCCATCCAAGGTGCTAAACTTCCCTCTGATTACAAGGTAGAGACACTTATTGAGAAAGAGGAAGAAACTGAAACTTCCCACCTGCAAAAAGAAATGCAAACCATGCAAGAACAACTCTCTAAACTCTTGAAAGAGAAAGAAAAACCTATTACACAATTCACACTAGAAAGCATCTGTCCTTTCCCATTTGATAAAGATCTTCACATGCCTCCTTTTCCCAAAGGAGTTGAACTTCCTAAATATGACAAATACTTGGGTACATCTGACCCTCAAGACCATTTGAGAGATTTTGGTGCTCTCTCCATGGAATTCATACATGACACAACCTATCTCATGCATCTTTTCCCATGTAGTTTTGGAGGGTCGGCTATGGAATGGTTTTCTAGATTACCAAATGGCATCAAAATTTTTGACAAAATTGCCAATTTATTTCTACAACACTATTCTCACAACATCCAACACCCGGTTCATATTTGAGATCTTTGCAACTTGAAACAAAATATTGGGGAATCCTTCTTGGCATTTCTCCAAAGATGGAGACAACTCTATACACGATATTCTTGCAAGATACCTAAATCTAAAAAGTTGGACATATTTCTCGATAATCTTCTTCCCAACTTTGGGTATCAAGTATAGCTACAAGGTCCTCTAACCTTTGATGACATGATTAAACAAGCTTTCAAAATCAAGACATTTATGATCAAGAAAGGAGAATTGACCTTACACAAAGAAAATAAACAAGGGTCTTCCTCCTCAAGAAAAGATAAGTCTAAATTTCCCAACAAGAACCAAAATGTTGTGAATGATGGCATTGTAGACAATGTGACTCCTAAGCCTTCCAAGGCTGCCTTTAATCTCACTACCACAATGCAAGCAGACAAAGCCACTAAAAAGGCTGCAGCAGATTCTAAACCAAGTACTTCACAATTTTCTGGACCTAAACCTTGGGCTCCTAGTCCCAAGCGTGAATTCACTCCTTTTGGAGAACCTCTTGAGGCGATTTACAAGACTCTTGTAGACTAAAATTTACTCACTCCAGCGGATAATTCATGACCTTATGATTCACAACCAAGACCCTCTTGGTGGAATGAATCCGCTTATTGTGATTTTCACCAAAACAAAGGTCATAAAACAACTACTTGTCTTAAATTGCAGCATAAAATCTAGGATCTCATTGATAGTGAGGTTATTCCTATAGGAGGTCACAACAAAAATTATGATCACCAAGCTTTCAAAGACCCATTTCCTCCTCATGGAAAAGGTGAATCATCTAAAGGGAAATATACTGATGCTAAGGTCAACTATACATATACCAATAACGACAATGTCTTTAATATGGTTGAACCTGTTGATGCTGAATATGGTAATGTCATCATTCTCAAGGGAAAGGAAGATACTTCCAAGTCTAAAATACCTTTCATTTTGCGAGGGTCTACACCTCCATCTTCTGAACAAGAGAAGTCTCAAGTCAGTGCTAATGTTGTTACTCGATCTCGCACTAAAATCATTCTCAAAGGCCCTGAGCCTTCTATATCTACATCAACTCAACCTTCAAACAAAGCTAAGGTTGACTCTACCAATAAGAATCCAAAAGTGGGTTCCTCATCTAATGCTGCCAATTACAGTATTCTCGATCAATTACAATGGACTAATGCTCAGATAACTATTTTTGAGCTATTAAAAATCTCCCCTACTCATAGGGAAATCTTGGACAAATCCCTCATTGAGGCAAATGTCCCAAAAGATCTTGATCTTGACCAATATCAATCCATGGTAGGTCACTTGAACTCCTCACATTATTTTTCTTTCTCTGAAGAAGACAACCATTCTTTGAGTCACCCGCATAATAACCCTCTGCACATTGAATTCATGATTGGTCCAAAGAATGTTCACCGTGTTCTCATAGATAACAACGCTAGCCTAAATATTTTCTCTGCTAGTTTCCTTATTGAGTTAGGCTATGGTGAAGATTGCATTGATGCTCATGAATAGATTACCATTAAATCCTATGATGAGGAAGAATGTAAATCCAAGGGACTAGTTGTGTTGCCAATTAGAGTTGGTCCTGTTGAACAATATGTTGTCTATCAAGTGCTTGACATTCCTTTGGCATACAACATTCTATTAGGAAGGACATGGATCCATGAAATGTAGGCCATCTCTTCCACATACCACCAGCATTAAATTCCCATTCCAAGGATATGAAGTGACTATACCTGCTAATACACGCTATGATTGCAATTCCCTCACCAAATCTGATGACATCTTTGTGCCTACCAACAGAGAATCTATTGAACTCCTTGAGAACAAATTAAAAGAAATGGAAAAGAGTTTGACACTCAAAGAAAATGACATGGGAGGATATCAGATTGAACCTGTGCTATCTATTACATCTTTGCCTTTGTCTCCTCATTCTTTTGGGAGATCTTCTGAGAGCACTAAACCTTATATGGTTCCTCCTCCAACAAAGTATGGTGTTATCTTTGTACAAGCCACAGTACCATTAGAAGAATCTAAAAAAAGAGCTATCAAAGCTTGGATCTATAAAGGAGAAGAGAATTCTGAACAAACTCCTCCTTATGACATAAAACCTGAGAAATATGGAAAAAGTTAATCTATTATGCAATGTTTTGGCTATAAAGGAAATGGTCCCATAGGTGTGAATCATAAAGGATTGATTACACCACTTGAAGCTATTGGTCGTAGAACACATGACTCTACAGGTATAGGCTTCCAAAAACTCATATTTCAACTGGGAATAAACAAGTTTGTACCTTGAGAAGATAAGAAACCAACACCTGAAGAGACACCTAAAACAATAGAACCTGAAGACAACTCTGATGAGGATACTTTTCCTTATCCTATTCCTCCAGACCTGGTGGCATTCTTTGCTGAGCTAGATAAATTTGTACCACGTGTCAGTATGGTAGACACTGACAACAATTTTGATACCACCACTTCACTTGCTCCATTCACTTATGAGGAGTGGAAAAACATATATACTCTGAACCCTAGTCATCAGGGTGATTTATACATACCACCACACTTTCAAGAACAGTTTGACCAAGAATTCTAGTCACTTCTCATTACACAAGAGGTAGCTCATGTTACAAACACTAATGAGGTACCTAGGTCAAAAGGTGCTCATCTAACCATAGCAGAGGTTCTAGGTAGAACTCATCCCAACTAGGGACAAAGGGTTGATTTCACTCACGTTCTTGACATGACACCTAATGATGAAATAGACTCTCATGGATATGAGTTTGATAGCTTGTCATATGCCACTTCTAACAGAGATACAGATACAGCTAATGCATATGAAAACTTCTCAAAGTAGGTGAGTATTCTAGTGTAGGGTCACATGAGTCTGACTCCCTAGGTGTTAACATGTCGTCTGTTACGGTCGCTAGGAATCAAAGAAATTCAACTATACCTTTGGATGAGATTGCTTTTGGTCTCGACTTACTTGTCCATGCCTTTGATGATTATACCGTGAATGCACTTGAACCCATCACTTCTGTTTCACTTTGCCATCTTGAGATTATAGACTAGAAATCTACCTCCCCATCTAATGAAGTCCTTACATTCTAGAATGATTACACTCTTGCCTGTTACCTACACGCTGTCAAACTTGTAAAGTCTCCCACTAGTGAAACAAGTGTCGACATGACTGAGGCTAACATCAAGTATCTTAGTCACAAAATAAAAAGAAGAAAAAATAAGCACTCTGATGGTGAAAACCACATTGTGGCAGTATCAAAGCCTAAAATAGTCAAAATAAAAGATGTATCCAAGGATGAAAACCTCTCCAAGGCGCCTGAGGATGAGATACTTGATGCACTTCCAAGTCATTTTCAGGAGAGATCATTTGTTCTTATTGAACCAACTCAACCTATCAACTTGGGTACAGAGGTAGAACCTCAGATTATTCACTTGGCACAATCACTATCAGAGGCAGAAAGAGATGAATTCACTACATTCTTTAGAAGAAAAAAGATTAAACTTTGCATGGAAATATTTAGACATGTCGGGATTAGACCCTAATCTAATCATGCACCATTTGTCCATTGCACCAGGTGTTAAGCCCGTCAAGCAGAAGTTTTTCCAAATGCATCCACATGTAGCTCTACTTGTCAAAGCTAAATTGGAGAAATTGCTTAAGGAAGTGTTTATCAGAGTAATTGATTATGCTGAGTGGATCTCTAATATTGTTCCAGTATCAAAACATGATAAATCTATAAGATTCTTCACAGACTTTAGAGACTTGAATTTGGCATGTCCTAAGGATGATATTCCATTGCCTAATATTGATATTATTGTAGATATGATAGCTGGGTATGAAATGTACTTACTAATGGATGGTTTCTCTAGCTATAACCAGATAAATATTACGCCAGAGGACCAAGAGAAAACTGCATTCACATGTGCCTGGGGCACCTTCTGTTGGAATGTCATGCCCTTTGGACTCAAAAATGTCGGTGCTACATATCAGAGAGCTGTTACCACCATATTTCATGACATGATGCATAAAAAAATGGAAGATTATGTGGATGACACTTTAGCTAAGAGCATGCACC
The DNA here is from genome assembly GCA_018584345.1 of Thuja plicata. Taxonomy (NCBI): domain Eukaryota; kingdom Viridiplantae; phylum Streptophyta; class Pinopsida; order Cupressales; family Cupressaceae; genus Thuja; species Thuja plicata. Next base: position 1,026,579 of record MU223943.1, read on the forward strand.
GAAAGAAGCATCTTGCCGATCTAGGTCCTATACTAGATCATATGGAACAATTTAGTCTGAGACTCAATCCTAAGAAATGCGCATTTGGTGTAACATCTAGAAAATTTCTTGGCTATATCATTTTTGCCAAAGGTATTGAAGTAGATCCTACAAAAGTACAAGATATCATGGAAATGCCGCCATCAAAAAATATTAGACAAATAAGAGGACTTCAAGGCCAACTGCAGTCTATCCGGCATTTTATCTCTCAACTAGCGGACAAGTCACAACCATTTACCAAGAATTTACACAAAGGTGTGGCTTATCAATGGAACAAAGAATGTGATGAAGGGTTCACACAAATCAAATAGTATCTTGTGAACCCATGAATCTTGATGCATCCCATTTATGGGAAGCCACTTATTGCCTGATATTGATATGATTGTAGATATGATAGCTGGGTATGAAATGTACTCACTAATGAATGGTTTCTCTGGCTATAACCAGATAAATATTGCGCTAGAGGACCAAGATAAAACTGCATTCACATGTGCCTGGGGCACCTTCTGTTGGAATGTCATGCCCTTTGGACTCAAAAATGCCGGTGCTACATATCAGAGAGCTGTTATTACCATATTTCATGACATGATGCATAAAAAAATGGAATATTATGTGGATGACACTTTAGCTAAGAGCATGCACCGAAAGAAGCATCTTGTTGATCTAGGTCCTATACTAGATCATATGGAACAATTCAGTCTGAGACTCAATCCTAAGAAATGTGCATTTGGTGTAACATCTAGAAAATTTCTTGGCTATATCATTTCTGCCAAAGGTATTGAAGTAGATCCTGCAAAAGTGCAAGCTATCATGGAAATGCCGCCACTAAAAAATATTAGACAAATGAGAGGACTTCAAGGCTGACTGTAGTCTATCTGGCATTTTATCTCTCAACTGGAAAACAAGTCACAACCATTTACCAATAATTTACACAAAGGTGTGGCTTATCAATGGAACAAAGAATGTGATGAAGGGTTCACACAAATCAAACAGAATCTTGTGAACCCACCAATCTTGATGCCTCCCATTCATGGGAAGCCACTTATACTTTACATATCTTCTATGGATACATCATTGGGCATCTTATTGGCTCAAGAAGATCATCGCAACAAAGAGAGGGCTATTTACTACATAATTCAAACTCTGGTCTCATATGAAATGAAATACTCTGCTATAGAGAAGGCTTGCCTTGCAATGGTGTTTGCTTCACAAAAATTGTGGCATTATATGCTGGCTCATACTACACGTCTAATTGCTAAAATTGATCCTCTAAAATATTTGCTCAGTAAAGCTACCCTCACAAGTAGACTAGCTAAATGGGTCATGCTTCTCAGTAAATTTGATATTGAATATGTTGAAATGAAAGCCATTAAGGGACAGGCAATATAAGATCAATTGGTAGAAGCACCTCTGGTAGATCATCAACCATTGCACATTGAATTTATAGATTAGTCCATATTACTTCTCACACATCGATCATGGACTATGTTTTTTGATGGTTCATTTACCCAACAGGGGTCAGGTGCTGGGATACTTTTCATTACACCTCAACGGTACTCTTTACCAAAAGCATACAAGATGTTGTTTCCTTGTACAAACAACATTTCTGAGTACGAAGCCCTAATCAATGGTATGAAGATCACCCTTGAGTGGTGTGTAGATGAACTAAATGTTCTTGGAGATTCATAGTTGGTCATCAATCAAGTCAGTGATATCTATCAGACAAGGGACGATAAGTAGGTACCTTATAAATGGTTGGTTGATGATCTCAAAAATTATTTTACTCATATCACATTTCAACAAGTTCCAAGGGTAGATAATAAAGCAGTAGATGCCATGGCTACTCTTTCCTCCATGCTATAGATGCCTGAAAATGATTTTAGACATGAATTCCTAGTGGAAATGTTACGCTACCTAGCCTATGACTCCCCTGATTCCCGGATGATCTGTTCTATCATAGTACATGACTCATCTTGCTACCACCATATCTTTTCCTACCTTCATGACCAGATTGTTCCAGACACTTACTCCCAAAATGAGAAAAACCACTTAATCTGCAGTGCTTCATAGTTTGTCATCATCGCTAATGACTTGTATAGACATGGTCTAGACGGTACCCTCCTTAGGTTTTTAGAACTCGATGAATCCAAATGAGTGTTAGTAGAGGTGCATGAAGGCATTTGTGGGTCACACTCTAACAGCCTGACATTGGCTTGTAAACTTATTAGAGTTGATTACTATTGGCCAGATATGGAAAAAGAAGCAACACAGTTTGCTAAGTCTTGCAAAAAATGTCAACTACATGGTAATATGATTCATGCTCCAGCCAAGGAGCTTATCCCATTCATTACTTTCTGGCCATTTCAACAATGGGCCTTTGACTTGGTGGGTCAGATTTACCCCTCGTCCTCCAATGGACATAAGTTTATAGTCACAGCTATGGACTATTTTACTAAGTGGGTGGAGGTAATCCCTCTCATCGTTGCCAATGGAAAAACAGTAGCTATGTTCATTCTCAACTACATCATCTGCAGGAACGGTGTACCCTCAACAATAATTACTGATAATGGGGGACAATTAAAAAATAAGGATTTGATAGAGCTATGCTCTAGGTTTAAAATTACTCAACATTGGTCTTCCATCTATTATCCTCAGGGTAATGAATAGGTAGAAGCATCCAACAAGACAATCCTTAAGAACCTGCATCATAGAGTGCATAAATCTGGATGAGATTGGCATCTCCAGATCAATCTAGCTCTCTGGGCATACAGGACAAGTATAAGAACACCAACTGGGGCTACTCCCTATGCGTTGGTTTATGGAGCAGATGCTGTGTTACCAATTAAGGTTGAGATTCCTTCTTTGTGAGTCTCCCTAAAAGGCCTCATTACTGATGAAGATAACATAATATATCAGCTACAAGAGCAAGAATTACTTTATGAACATCGTCAAGTGGAATTCGATCACCTTAGAGAATACCAGAAAAGGATGTCCAAGAGCTATAACAAGAAGGTTAGACCAAGGGATTTTCAAGCGGGTGACCTCACTCTGAGGGAGAACCCTAAGAATTAGCAACATCAGATCCAGAAAGGAAAGTTTGAACCAAATTGGCTTGGTCTGTATATAGTTACTACAGTGTTTGGGTTTGGTACCTATCAACTCTCTACTACTGAAGGAGAACAACTCAAAGAGCACATCAACGCTCTTCATCTGAAACAGTTCTATAGTTGAGACATCTTCAGTGTGCTCTTGTATATACTAACATCTTGAAAAAATTCTAAAAATCTGAAAAAGTCCTGAAAAAATGATCATCTTAGTGAAAACCTAGCGATAGGCGCTTTGATGTATCTCCAAAAAAATCATATATTCAAAAAATACAAAGAAATTTAAAAAATACAAAAAATACAAAAAAAAAGAGAAAAAGAAAAAAAGTGCCATTGATGAAAACCTTGCAAACAGGCGTCATGGTAGCAAAAAAGAATTTCTGCCAAGAAGGTGAAAACCTGGTAAACAAGCACCTCTTGTTCCACAATGCTATATCTATCGCAACACCACTTGGCTTCACGCATTTTATTTCCTGCATTGCTGCTTTCCTGCTGTCATTTGCTTTCAGTTCCCATCAAGACACCAACTCACATGGATTGAAACTGGTCATACTCTCAGGGCAACCCTACTGATCTAGGGGGCACTATCTTTTTATCTTTTAAGGATCTCTCTTACATCAGTCACTAGTGGTTCTCACTGTGTCTGCCTACTGATGTCTAGCTTATACTATGATCGCTTCATTTGAGAATCTCTCTCACGTCAGTCACCAGTGGTTCTCATTGCATCTACCTACTATCGCTATTCTATCGAGACTGCTCACATTTGTTACAGTTGGAGTTGTACTCAAGTGCTCTATCTATCGATACTCAATCTTGATGTTTCTTTGCTTTAGTTTGTACATAGCTTTTGGTCACTTTTGTGACACTCTGGTTCCTTTGCAAACCCTCCTCACTTGACATTTGATTCAGCGCCATACACTTGGGGGCACTCACATCTCGTTTGTCCTCGCAACATACATCAAGTCAGTCATCGTTACTTGGGGGCATGGCCCCCCATTTGATCACATATTTGGTTTACACCTAAGTCAAAAATCTTGTCACTTCTCACAGACAACTCGCTACTGACACAAACTAGTTTTTTTCAACACCACCATAAACAGTGTTTTTTAACACTATCTTTGGACATGTCTATATTTTTTAACACACATCAGATATCTCAAACGTAAACATCAATTGATAAAAATCAAACACAATGCACTCACAAGCATGATGATGTTTTCCAACACCTATAAACAAGGACACATTCACCAAACTTTGAAACAGGCTGAGCTATGCTTGAATATTTCTTTGTATGCTGTATATTCTCATGGATTTCATTGATATTTTCTTTGTTGACTACTTGTTGGTGTAGTCCCGATGATCTAGAAACGTTAAATAAATAGGGTGTATGTGATAAGAGCTCCTGCACTAAGGTGGAACAACCTCACATCCCTTGATCTTGTTTATTTGTACGCCATGGTGAGGTTGGTACTATCTCCTTTCCTATTATTGCTTTGTTGGTTATTGTGTTATTTATTATTGATATGTTTGTTTACGCATGATCACATTCATGGTTATCTTGGCTTTGAATGCCTCGATGCTGGTGTACTCTTGCAACATTAACTAGAAACAATGTTCAAGTCATCTTGGCTTTTGTGCCTTGGTTCTTACGTTCATTTCCTACATTTTATCTGATGCAAGTCATATTCATATCCTTATGGTTGCATTGTGGTGCCAGTAAGGATTGTTTCGACTTTCATGTTCCAAAAAAAAAAAATGCTCAATGATGATGATTATACAATGGGTCTCACAACCATGTCCTAGAATTGCACTCTCATATTGCATCTAGCATATGATTGCATTTTCATTCTAGACTTGCATTATGGTAGTAATTTGGTGTTCTCTTCATTGCATTCTTCTGGGTTCATACATTGAGGAGTTCTTCTTCACTATCCTGGTTTCATCATGACTGCACAAGTGTTCAGTCCTCACTCTCAATTCTTCACATGATGTTGTTAGATTTGATAAGCACAAATCCTCCCAAGAACACCTGCATGCATGACTGTTACAAGGAAGAAGCAAAGATAGAAGACAGAGAGAAGCTATGGAGGTCAAAAAGCCAGAGAGTTGAAATCCATGTTGAAAAGAATAAAGCTTCTATTAAAAATAATACTGAATACAATCTCCTTAATGAAATGCAAAGCGGTGAGTCCTTATAAAAGGATACCAAAACCCTAAATAATTATAAAGCTTCCTAAGTGAAACTTAAGCATAGAGTAAATAGACTAATAATTAAATGATTTAATTATTAGCTATACTAAGACTACTCTAACACCCCCTTAAGTGTAACTTAGGGAGAAGCAAAATAGCTAAACTACTGCAAAAAGCAGGAAAGATGGGTCCCGACAACAAGGCTTGATCAGGAACCCAAAACAAGAAAGAAACTAGATGAAGTAAACTAAGCCTCCAATCTAGGGAAAGGTGTCCCAGAGAGAGGAACAAGAATGAGAAAGAAGCATCTCCGAAGCATGTAGCTGAAAACTCTGTCAGAAGAGACTGTTGGAACCCCCACTGAAGTGCATGACCAGGTAGAGAAGATAATGTCTGAAAAGCTGATCAATCAAACCAGGAAGCAATAGAACCAACAGGTGAACCCCCCCTTAATGCTAAACTGGGAGAGGTGACAGGAACACTGAAATGAAATGCCAGAAACATCTGCAGAAGAAGAACCAGGAACACCAATAGTGCAATAGAAGTACATGCATAGGATAAAGGGCAGTGTCACTAACACACAGCATGGGCTAATGTCATGGAAGGTACGCTTACTTGATAAAGGTGGATGCGCCTAAAATGACATAAACATCATAACCCCCCATGGAACTTTATAACAGAGTGCAAGTACAAAAACCGTACAAGGTGTACAAGATCCCAGAAATGCAAAAGTAGGCACTTTATCTCAGTGTGTTTACAGAAAAGAATGCATCAAAAGGAGCATACAATTCTTAGATGTCAGAAAGAAGAGTGAGCTAGAAAATCAGAAGAAGAGATCCCAGGACCTGTAGAACCAAGAAATCCACCAGAGTGCATAAACTTCCAAATTCAGAGGAGAGAAAACCTAGAAAAAAATCTAGAAAAAGAACCCCTGCCACTAAATAGGTCACTAAACCAGCTTTCCGACGATATCTAGTTTGCCAAAAAAGGAGTCCAGATGAGCTAGATATGACTCTCAGAAGGCAAAAATAGACATCAGACTTCAACAGAAAAAAATGCTGTCAAAATGGAAAAACCCAAAAAATCAACCTCTATCATTGGAAATTTCTTGGAAAGAGCTTTCCGACGGTATATGAAAGTCGAAAAAAGACCCCTGGATGCTCAAGATAGAGAAAAAACAGTCCAGGAGGGTCAAAAGTGTTCCAAAAAAGAGGAAATAAGCCCCTGGGACTGAAAAAACTCCAGCCCCTGGGCGCATGGCACGTGCAGGGGGCTGGGGCAGAGCCCTTGGTCACCCATGTGACCACCCGCATAGAACAAGGGGCCCGCGGGCTTAAAAAAAGGGCCGCCACCAGCGGCGAGGCGGCGGGGGCTGCAGGTTGCCGGGCGGCGGGGTGCAGAATGGTGGCAGGGGCCGCGAAGCAAACTGGCGGCGGGGGCCGCGGAGGGCGGCAGAGGTCAGGAGGCATCGGAGCCGGTAGAGATGCAGGAGCGGGCGGGGCTGGTGGAGGAGCGGGCTGGGTGGCGCTCAGGCGGTGCGCAGGTGGCGCGGAAGCGGTGTGGTGGCAGCGCCCGTAGAAATGTATTGGCCGCACTATTTTTTAAACAAAAACCATAGAAAATTTGGTTTTTTTTATTTTTTTGAAATTTTTGCCTCAGTTTTTGTGCCGTACGGCACAGGAATCAAATTTTTTTTGCCTCTAGAGTCCAAATGTCCAAAATGGATAAGTTTTATATGTATTCTGGGGTTTTTGGGTGCTCTGAGCTCAATGGAGATGTCCGTTTGAGCTCAAAGTGACCAGAAACAAAACCCAAAACAAAAAATACATAAAAAACCTCTGAAACTCTTAGAAACCTTCTATTTCTGGCACACTTCAATGAAACATGAACAGTGTGCAGCAAGCGAGCTCTGATACCATGTTAGATTTGATAAGCACAAATCCTCCCAAGAACACCTGCATGCATGACTGTTACAAGGAAGAAGCAAAGACAAAAGATAGAGAGAAGCTATGAAGGCCAAAAAGCCAGAGAGTTGAAATCCATGTTGAAAATAATAAAGCTTCTATTAACAATAATACTGAATACAATCTCCTTAATGAAATGCAAAGCGGTGAGTCCTTATAAAAGGATACCGAAACCTTAAAGGTGAAAGCCCTAAAGAATTATAAAGCTGCCTAAGTGAAACTTAAGCATAGAGTAAATAGACTAATAATTAAATCATTTAATTATTAGCTATACTAAGACTACTCTAACAGATGTTTTGGTTAACATTTGTCATCCTCCATGAGATGTTAGTACCATATACATATTGCATATTCACAACTCATTCTCATCTACACATTACATTTGCATTTTCATTTACACATTGCATTTACATAAATCATCTACATACATATTTACATCTACATCATACATATGCATTTCATACATTTACACATATTCCAAACATGTTCATAGATTTGCATACATTTCTATGATCTCATCTCTTTCTATACATTTCTAAATCATCTAACCATCTAAGCATATAGGAAACATCTCATAAAGATAATATACAATATGTGATGATACCAAAAGATGAGCTCATATATATATATATATATATATATATATATATATATATATATATATAATGTGTCAATACAAATACAAAATGGTGCTACTCGAGCATCATCTATCTCAAAATGGTGATATAATACAAGGATGCCAACGCATCAGATACATCCTATTATCTCATCTCTATCTATACATTTCTGAATCATCTAACCATCTAAACATATAGGAAACATCTCATAAAGACAATATACAATATGTGATGATACCAAAAGATGAGCACACATACACACACACACACACACACACATATCTAATGTGTCAATACAAATAAAAAATGGTGCTACTTGAGCACGATCTATCTCAAAATGGTGATATAATATAAGGATGCCAATGCATCAGATAATCCTATGATCTCATCTCTATCTATCTATCAAAAACCTATCTATG